>JAOWBW010000047.1:825514-1232693 GCA_026119855.1 Campanula takesimana
CTCAAAACAGATCTCTCGTCAACAAGACATATAACAAAACTCCTTATGAACTTTGGAGAGGAAGAACCCCCAACATAGCCTACATCAAGATTCTTGGATGCAAATGCTACATTCTCTACAACGGAAAAGAACATCGAGGTAAATTTGCTCCTAAGGCCGATGAAGGTATATTTGTTGGGTATGCTAAACACTCAAAATATTTTCATGTATTTAATAAAACCACTCTTTAAGATAGTTGAATCTGTCCATGTTACTTTTGATGAACATCCTCTCCTTGAGCCACATTTGGCTCCAAATGTTGCTGATGATTTTGTTGAGCTTAATGAGACAAGTACAAGTCGACCACAAAATCAGTAAACTCAAGGAAATCCATCTACCTCAACAGCACCTCCACCTACCTCAAATAAAGCTCCTGATTCTACCACATCAGCAGCAAATCCAAATAGAGAAAATGCTGAAGCACCAATCAATATTGAAGAGCCAATCCCTCAACTTACCTATGACTGGGATGACACAAATGATGTACCACTAGAAGACTTTCAGCAACCATCAACTCAACCAGACCTACCTCAAGAAGCACGTGAGGTCAGAGATCACCCAATTCAGAAAACCATTGGTGACCTACATTCTGGTGTTCAAACAATAAGATAAAATTATGATGCACTTACCGCATTCATATCTCAAGTTGAACCCCAGAAAGTTGATGAAGCACTCCAAGACTCAAGTTGGGTTGTTGCTATGCAAGAAGAGCTCAACCAATTTGAAAGATGTAAAGTTTTGACCTTAGTTCCAAGGCCAAATGATCAAGGAGTGATTGGTACAAAGTGGGTGTTCAGAAACAAGATGGATGAGAATTGAAACATCACAAGAAACAAAGCTAGGTTGGTTTCACAAGGATATAGACAAGAAGAAGGCATTGATTATGATGAAACTTTTTCCCCCGTTGCACGACTTGAAGCTATAAGAATATTTTTAGCATATGCCTCTTACAAAATATTCAAGCTTTATCAAATGGATGTGGAGAGTGCATTTCTCAATGGTGAACTTCAAAAAACTTTCTATGTTTCTTAACCTCCCGGATTTGAAGATTTCAAATTTCCACATCATGTCTATATACTTCAAAAAGCTTTGTATGGACTCAAACAAGCTCCACGAGCATGGTATGATATTGATAAATGACTATTTTATAGTCATTTAAGGTCTAAAAAAGATAGTTTATTAGCTTTTATTCCACTTAAATTACCTATTTTCTACTCTTTATTTGATATAATGCACTTGGAGAATGTTTTTATGATACAAGCAGGTTTTCAATACATTTTTGAGGAAAAAGGAAGCTAAGGCATCATTTTTGTGAAGGAGGAACGCTTGGCAAAGGAGGAAATAAGCTAGTCCATAAAAAGTCAAAGTTCCAGTCAAAGCAGGGTCTGCTCGGCCGAGCAGTACCCTTGACTCGGCCGAGCGAAACTAGTCCAGAAACAGTCTATTCGAAAAAAGGATTGCTCGGCCGAGCACTTTTCCTTGACTCGGCCGAGCACCCCCTGAATCAGCAAAAAGGTGCCTTTTCAAATGGAGACTTCTCAAGGCATCCATCCGGGAAAAATTGCATCCTCTCCTCCAAGGCTTATATATAGAAGTAGAAATCAGTGTTTTAGATATCTAGAAACATTGTAAACTTACTATAGTGAAATTTGTACTCTCAAACATCAAATAATTCTCAGAATTTGTGAAAGATATTCATCATTTCTTGAACAAACTTCTGAGTTTCTCAAGCAATAATATAAAGAGGTTATTTTCAAGTCTTTGTCTCCATTTCAAGTTCAGAATAAGTATCTCTACTCTTCTATCTCTTCTTCATCTTATTCTTCTCTTTTTCACAAATGGCTTGTGAGTAATCCCCCTATTTCTTGGGGTTGGAAACTCAAACAAACACTTGTATTTACTAATATTCATGCTCTAAATTTACTTTCTTCATCTTAAACAATTCTACTATATCAAATTTAACGCCTACGACCATGATGACGTCCATGGCTTGTATGAATCTTAGTTAATCAAGGGAAGTACTGATCGGAGAACCTTGATTAACGGATCCATATAGTCAGAACTAAGTTCATTACTCACGAGAGTAGTGTAATGGCTTAGGGATGCTCCTTGAGTGGAAAGTATGCTGATTTTTATAAAGAAAACTTAATGGATACTTACTAATTATGGGCCATCGAGAGATAGGGCATAATTAGTATGTGAATACAAACGCTACTTGCTTGATCGTGAGAAGTAGTGTAGGCCTAGCATACCATCCTTGTTTTTAAAAATGAAACTCTAAATCTAAAAAGAGCATGATTAAGTGATGAATATAATGTTGTTTGTGTCCCAATCCCAAGGATTCCTTATCAATAAGAGTTTTCAATCTAAGCTTTAGTTTTTATTATTATTTTCTAGTCGTGACAAACAATTTTGTACCCCCCAATCATTCTCTTTTCATTATTCTTTTATACAAAGCAAAAATACTTTTCTAAGTAAAGTTGTCCTCGTGGGAACGACTCGCTCTTGCATTATCTATACTACAAAAACCCGTGCACTTGCAGAATAAACGTAACAAGTTTTTGGCGCCGCTGCCGGGGACAACGGTTTACTTTCAAAAATTTTCTTTTGCTTTTTGTTTTTAGTTTTAGTTTTATTTTTTATTTTTGTTGATTATCTAACATCCCGTCAAAGAATTTGTGTCTTTAATTTTTTTTTCATTTAGGTACTCTCGGAGTATATGAAAAGAGCCCGAATCATACTTGAAGAGTTTGATCCGGAACTTGAAAGAACCTTTCACGAAAGGTTAACAAGACTAAGAGAAGTACTAGAAGAGAATATGGCACGGAACGGTGAAAATAATGAGGGTAATAACGGAGAACCCGCTACACCCTTACCTAGGACCCTTCGGGACTTTGTCAATCTAAGTACCCCGGGGACTAGGACACCCATTGTCATTCCAAATGCCGACGCAACCCATTTTGAAATTAAGCCTCAACTTCTACACATGGTTATGAACAACCAATTTGGAGGCTCGGCACTTGAAGATCCACACCTTCACATCCAATCCTTCTTGGAGTATTGTGACACCACTCGAGTTCTCGGTGTCACACCCGAAGCGATACGGATGCGCCTTTTTCCATTCTCTTTGAAGGACAAGGAAAAACAATGGTTGAACTCGGTCCCCCACAATTCATTAACAACATGGGACCAAGTTCAGGAAGCTTTTCTTGGACGCTTTTTCCCACCATCCAAGACCGCTCAGATTCGGACTATGATTACGAATTTTAGTCAAAATAGCAACGAATCTCTCTATGATGCATGGGAAAGGTACAAAGAACTTCTGAGGATGTTCCCACACCACGGGCTTGAATAGTGGTTGATTGTCCACACTTTCTACAACGGTCTAACATTCAAAACTAGAGAGACCATCCATGCCGCCGCAGGAGGAGCGTTGATGAACAAAGGCGTGGACGAAGCATATGACCTGATCGAGAACATTGCATTGAACCACTATCAGTGGTCCAATGAGAGGGAGCAACCGCAAGGGACTCCAGGTAAGTATAATGTTGATGTTGTTACTCTTCTCTCTTCTAAAGTCGATATGCTTCTTAAAAAATTTGAAACTCTTAATGTAAATCCCGTTGCTAGTATAAACATTTTTTGTGAGTTGTGTGGGTCAAACTCACACAACTCCGATGGTTGTGAATTGCTTGCCACTACTTCTAGTGAGCAAGCTAATTTTGTCTCTTCTAATGGACAAAGAGGGGGTATGTATTCGAACACATACAATCCCGAGTGGAAAAATCACCCCAATTTTTCCTATAGAAGCAACAACGTTTTAAACCCTCAACCATCTAATCAAGCGCCGGGATTCGCACCTAAGAATTTCAATAATTCTTTCCCTCCCCCTAAATCTAAATTAGATCTTCTTATGGATTATGTTGTAGAAAAAAATAAAAATCAGGAGACGATCAACAATGAATTTAGGGAAAACTTTAAGGTTTTGAATGCTAGGTTTGACAACTTAGCCGCGCATAATAAGATGCTTGAGAACCAACAATCTCAACAGGCCAATACCTCACATAGACCACAAGGGAGTCTTCCCGGTCAACCTCAAAGGCCTAATGAGCATGCTAACATAATAATGTCAATGAGCAAAGAGAACCCAAGTCCGATCCCACCATTGGTCGAGACTAATAAAGAGATTAAAGACGAGATTAGGTACCCTGGTTTCAATAGATATTTTGATCCTCCTATACCCTATCCTCAAAGATTAATCAAGAAAGGGGTTAATGATCAACATGCTGAGTTTTTGAAAACGTTAAAATCTTTAAATATTAGAGTTCCATATTCTGATGAAGTTAAGGAAATACCTTCTTATGCTAAACCATTGAAAGAAATGATTTTTAAGAAGAAATCTTTAGAGGATTTTGAAAACTTCACTTTGGCGGAAGACGTTAGTGCCATTTTACAAAAGAAGCTTCCGCTAAAGTTAAAAGATCCCGGCACGTTTTCTATCCCTTGTAGTATAGGTAGGTGTAACATGGAAAACGCTATGCTTGATTTGGGGGCTAGCGTAAGTATAATGCCTTTCTCGGTTAGTCAGGGATTAGGTGTGGGGGAACTCCAACCTACCACCATATCTCTACAGTTGGCCGACCGATCCATTCAATACCCAATCGGTATTATGGAGAACATGCCGTGTCGCATAGGGGACCTAATCATCCCTGTCGACTTTGTGATCCTCGAAATTGAGGAGGATCAAGATATCCCAGTCATTTTAGGAAGACCTTTTCTTGCAACTGCAGGAGCGATTATTGATGTAAAGAAGGGTACTCTTTCATTAAATGTTGGAAACGAGAAAATAGAATTCAAAAAGAGTACCCCAACTATTAAAAATTCCTGTCATAAATACGAAATTTTGAAAGAAAATCATAAGAACTTAAATGTCATACAGTCTATGGATTCCAAGAAGGATCATGTAGATGAATTTACAGCTTATGAAAATCATGTCAAAGAAATGAAGGAAGCAAGGGCAAGTGAAAAGAATATAGACTGGAAGAGGATGCTACATGACGAAGATGAAGGAGATGACATCATAGAAAGGTCAAAGGAAGTAGCACCCAAGAAAACTATGGGATTTCAAGCATGTAAAGACTATCATAAATTAATCCCGTCAAAGAAAAAAGAATGGATGGCGCATGTGTATCAATCGTAGAGCCTCGAACAATTCACAAGATGTGAAATGGCGTATTGTCAAAGATAACATGCCATCTCAATACCATGCAAAGGCCATTCCGATTAGCAAAAAGGCGTCGAGCTAATGACGTAAAACAAGCATCATCGGGATAATAACCGATGGATTATTTGTTTTTATTTATTTATTTATTTATTTTATATTATTATTTGTATTGTTTTTATTTTTTGTAGGTAAAAAAAAAAAATCAGGTTTCGCTCGGCCGAGCACCGTACAAGACGCGGCCGAGCAAAAAGAGGGTCAGAAAGAGGTACATTCAGTAGAGGATCGCTCGGCCGAGTCAAGGAATTCTGCTCGGCCGAGCATATCGGGATTGACTGGCGACTTTTGGTAAAAGACGTCCCAAATTTTCTTCATCTTCTTCTACTCTTCTTCTCTAAACCCTCTATAAACCCAACACCTTACCCTCTTCTTCCCCAAATTCCGACCAAATCACCATTCTTTCCGACCAAATATCCCATCCCCAACCTTTCTTCACCTCCCAAACACCATATCAACCATCAAAACCCACCAAATCACCCCAAAATTTCCCAAAACCGAAAATTTCCAAAAATTGCCAAACCCATGAAATTCATCAATCAAACCCACAATTCTCATCAAATCCCATCTCCATTATACCTCTAAACACCAAACCCACCTCAAAACAACCAATTACTGTCCAATTCACCCGAAATCAAAACCCTAGGTTTTGCCCCAAAATTCAAAATCCGGGTTTAGTTGAAATTGAAGGTCAAGGTTCATTCTTTTGGGTCATTTGAAGATATTGAAGGAGAAAGAACAAAGATTGAAGCTCATTCCATCATTAACATTCGGGTAACAAAAATTTTCACTCTTTCTCTCCTTAGAATCACTTGGGTAATCTTGCTCTGTTTCTGATTATTATTGTAATGGAGAGTCGTGGGAAGAGGGAAACTTCTAAGGCATCTAAAGCCTCTGGGAGCGGGACTAAGAAATCAAAGAAGGGTGAGGGTTCAAGTTCGAATTTAGTTCCTACTCTAAACAACTTGGGAATCCAATTTAAATCTAATCCCGAGCTAAAAAGATTTGAAAGGTTAGCAGGAAAAGATGTTAAGCCAACCCAATTCCCAAATTTTGATGCTATGGGGTCATTAGGTATTCAAGGAAATATTTGGAATTTGTGCATAGGATTGGAAGCGCAAGATTTCTTGCGATCACAGGCAAAAACTTACGAAAGCATCACCCTCGAATTCCTGAGCACATTGTCAAAAACAACAAGGGATAGGATAGACATAGCATCGGGTGAGCAATTTGAAGATATTAGACTAACATTTCGTCTCTTGAATAATTCCTATAAGCTTGATTTGGAAGAAATAAATGAATTTCTTGGTTGGCCTTCCCCTAGAAACCTAACAAATGAGTTCCCTCCAGAGTTTAATGCGGACCTCTTTTGGTTACAAATCACTGGGCAAACACCTTTTATTCCTAGAACCGCTAAGGCTTCCTTAATTGTCCACCCCGTTCTCCGCTACATCCATAGAATGTATGCGTGCACTATCTTTGCAAGAGAGGATAAAGGAACAATAAATAGGCCTGAGTTGTTTCTCCTTTGGGCTTTCGTGACTGGATATAGGGGAATTAATCTAGGGAAATGGTTAGTAGACCGTCTTTTGGACCATGTTTCCCCTAATTTCCCTGGGGATATTCATATTGGGGGAATGATAACATTATTTGCTTAATATGTGCGCATTGAGATACCTGAGGAAGGACCGAACGCTTGGGAACCAGTTCGAGGTTCAAGGGCATTGGACATAGCTGCCCTTAAAGTGATGAATATGATTTCTGAAGATGAGGAAGGAGGCTATACAATGAATGTTGGAGGAGGAGAAAATAGAAGACCATACACCCATTTACCCAACAACAAATTTCCCATCATCACCTTAAACCAACCTCATACTTGGATTTTCCCAAGTAATCAAGGACCCAATATTCAACAAAATGAGCCAATGGGAGAGCAACAAGAAGAACCGCAACAACACCACTTCCAAAACCAAATGCCTCCCGATTTTTATGACCGATTCAACAAAATGTTCATCCAGCAAAACCAAATGTACCAACAAAATACCCAAATCCTTAACCGACTCGACCAATATTCCACCAATTTTGACCAATTCCGCACCAACATGGAGGATCGGGTCAACAATATTCAAGGAAGAGTTGATTACATTTACAACTATGGAATTGGGAATTTGATGAATTTCAGGCCTCCAAATCCGCCACCACCGCCACCATTCTAGTCGGTACCTCTTTCTCCCTCTCCTCTAATTATTCTTGTCCCAATTTTCATTTCTACTTTTCAAAACATTAGGGACAATGTTTTATTTAAGTGTGGGGGTAGTATCTATTTATTTCTTTTCCCGATTTTAGTATTTTATTTTTATATATTACGAGTAGTTTTATTTAAAAAAAAAAAAAAAAAAAAAATAGCCAATGCTCCCGTTGATGAGAATGTTATCTCTATTATCATTTGTCTAAAGTAAAATTTTTACCTTTCTAACTTCTACTTCTTAAGAAATTTAATAATAACAACATATGATTGTATTGGATGGTAAATAGAAAATTTTCAAAATTAATATGAACTTTTAAATCCTATTGAATAGAAGCATTACATTATTATTGAAATTGTGGGCATTTAAGTTTGGATACAATATTCTTGTGAAACTTTTAAAAACATTCTTGTATGTACATATCAAAACTCCCATTTATTTTCTTTTCCAAATATTTATAGAATTGTTATGCTTTTCATGAATCACAAAAACTTTTCCATTTCCACTTTCAAGGCTAAATCAATATAACCTTCTTGTAAATTGTCCACTCAAATATCTAAATGAACTTATCATTATAGAGTGTGACAATTTAAAAACAAGAAACTCAATTGCCACGTTTAATCATTATAATCAATAGCCTTTTTCCACTATCATCCTCCGCCTACTCTTTTTGTGATTCAAATAGAATAATAAATTTTGGACATATTTGTTAAGGAATAAAATCTTAGTCTAAGAAATGTACTTCCAAGCATGAAAAATTTCTTCATAAAGCACTCTAAAAAGAGTAACCTTAATTATCAATTCATTCTTGTGTCCCACAAATTCATTTGGTTATCTCAATATGCTCTTATTCAATGGTATTTATTCATGTCATATTAGCATTCAAACTCTTTTATTTGCTTTCCAATATCATCCTACCTTCTTCTTCACAAATTTCTTAAGAGGAAAAATTTAGAAGGAAAGAATTTTATAAAGGCAATACTTTATAACAATATTCTGAGGGAACATTGAAGACCTTTCTTGTTTTTTTTTTTTACTAATGTCATTTTCACTCCTCTCTTTTCAAATATTTAACTTGCTCGAGGACAAGCAAGATTCTAGTGTGGGGGAGTTGATAAATGACTATTTTATAGTCATTTAAGGTCTAAAAAAGATAGTTTATTAGCTTTTATTCCACTTAAATTACCTATTTTCTACTCTTTATTTGATATAATGCACTTGGAGAATGTTTTTATGATACAAGCAGGTTTTCAATACATTCTTGAGGAAAAAGGAAGCTAAGGCATCATCTTTGTGAAGGAGGAACGCTTGGCAAAGGAGGAAATAAGCTAGTCCATTAAAAGTCAAAGTTCCAGTCAAAGCAGGGTCTGCTCGGCCGAGCAGTACCCTTGACTCGGCCGAGCGAAACTAGTCCAGAAACAGTCTATTCGAAAAAAGGATTGCTCGGCCGAGCACTTTTCCTTGACTCGGCCGAGCACCCCCTGAATCAGCAAAAAGGTGCCTTTTCAAATGGAGACTTCTCAAGGCATCCATCCGGGAAAAATTGCATCCTCTCCTCCAAGGCTTATATATAGAAGTAGAAATCAGTGTTTTAGATATCTAGAAACATTGTAAACTTACTATAGTGAAATTTGTAATCTCAAACATCAAATAATTCTCAGAATTTGTGAAAGATATTCATCATTTCTTGAACAAACTTCTGAGTTTCTCAAGCAATAATATCAAGAGGTTATTTTCAAGTCTTTGTCTCCATTTCAAGTTCAGAATAAGTATCTCTACTCTTCTATCTCTTCTTCATCTTATTCTTCTCTTTTTCACAAATGGCTTGTGAGTAATCCCCTTATTTCTTGGGGTTGGAAACTCAAACAAACACTTGTATTTACTAATATTCATGCTCCAAATTTACTTTCTTCATCTTAAACAATTATACTATATCAAACTTTAACGCCTACGACCATGATGACGTCCATGGCTTGTATGAATCTTAGTTAATCAAGGGAAGTACTGATCGGAGAACCTTGATTAACGGATCCATATAGTCAGAACTAAGTTCATTACTCACGAGAGTAGTGTAATGGCTTAGGGATGCTCCTTGAGTGGAAAGTATGCTGATTTTTATAAAGAAAACTTAATGGATTCTTACTAATTATGGTCCATCGAGAGATAGGGAATAATTAGTATGAGAATACAAACGCTACTTGCTTGATCGTGAGAAGTAGTGTAGGCCTAGCATACCATCCTTGTTTTTAAAAATGAAACTCTAAATCTAAAAAGAGCATGATTATGTGATGAATATAATGTTGTTTGTGTCCCAATCCCAAGGATTCCTTATCAATAAGAGTTTTCAATCTAAGCTTTAGTTTTTATTATTATTTTCTAGTCGTGACAAACAATTTTGTACCCCCCAATCATTCTTTTTTCTTTATTCTTTCATACAAAGCAAAAATACTTTTCTATGTAAAGTTGTCCTCGTGGGAACGACTCGCTCTTGCACTATCTATACTACAAAAACCCGTGCACTTGCGGAATAAACGTAACATATACTCTATCTAAATTTCTTTTAGAGAAAAGCTTTAAGCGTGGTAAGATCAACACAACTTTATTCATTGCTAAATATCATGGTCATACTTTACTTGTTCAAATATATGTAGATGATATTATTTCTATCTCTACTAATGAATTGTTGTATAAGCGTTTTGAGAAACTCATGAAAAGCAAATTTGATATGAGCATGATGGGAGAATTGACATTCTTCCTTGGGCTACAAATTAAACAATGTGCTGAAGGCATCTTCCTCAACCAAGCAAAGTACACAAAATATCTCATCAAGAAATTTGGACTTGAAAATGCGAAGGCATACGACACTCCAATGGCTGCTGGTAACAAGCTAGATAAAGACTTGAAAGGTAAGAAGGTTGATCAAACCTTGTACCGAGGTATGATTGGCTCTATTCTCTACTTAACTGCCAGTAGGCTAGATATCATGTTTAGTGTTTGTGTTTATGCACGTTATCAAGATGACCCTAGAGAAGCACATCTTATTGTTGTAAAACGTATTATTCAATATTTATATGGGACTATTAACCTTGGACTTTGGTATTCCAAAGATTCGAATTTTGATCTTATAGGTTACTCAGATGTAGACTATGCAGCATGTACCATTGACAGGAAAAGCACAAGTGGAACGTGTCATTTTCTTGGAAATCGACTAGTTTCATGGGCAAGCAAGAAACAAGCTTCAGTCTCTGTATCTACCACAAAAGATGAATATATAGCTGCTGGAAGTTGCTGCTGCCAAGTGCTTTGGATGAAACAACAATTGGTTGACTATGGAATCAAAGAAGAAAATTGTCCAATCTATTGTGATAATACATCTACCATTGCTGTGTCGAACAATCCTGTCATCCATTCAAAGACAAATGACATTGATATCAAATACCATTTTCTCAAGGATCATGTAGAAAAAGGTAACATTCATCTAGAGTATGTGAGTACTGACAATCAAATTGCAGACATTCTTACCAAGGCTCTTGATTCTAAGAGATTTAGATTTCTCAAAGGAGAAATAGGTATGCTAGAACTCTAATAATTTGTCCTTATATATTTTTTGTGAAAATGTTTTGGTTTGTCTATCCAAGTTCTTCAAATAAGTAGGTACCTAATCAGTGGCAACTTAATTACTGTTGACCACTAATAGTCTACCACAAGTTTCAATACCACCATTCATGCCTACCGCATGATGCAACGACTGCATAGGAAAATGAAGACATTTGTTCACTGCTTTGGAGAAGCCTTACCGTAACATTCACGGTCAAGTACACTATCATCCGACCGCACATGTACGGTAACCACTTCTCACCACTTTCCGCACTGTTAGACTCCAAGTAAGTTCTTCTGACCTTAGAAATATTTAGGATTAGTGATCATTTCACTTCAAGGGTATTAAGGTAATTTTCATTTTCCCCTCACTTTTTATATAATTCAAATCATTATTTTATTACTGCTCCGCTGTTATTGGTTGTCACTTAGAGATGAAAGGACTCTTTTTTGTCAAATCTGATCTGCAGAGTGAACCTCCCACTTCTCCACTTCCCATAACCGCCAATATACTCCCTTCCCACCTTATCACTCTCCACCTTCTCTGTAACATATATCCTCTTTACTTTTCTCTCTCTACCTTTTCTCTCTACTTTCTCTTTCTACTCTCAGTCTATTTTGTCTGATTCACTCACTATATATGGCACCTCCTGAAAAATCAATCAAGAAATCTTTCTCCATTAAACCCTCATCTCATAAACTAAAAATGGTATGATTTCCGACCTTTACATCTCCTAATTTGATAAATTTCTAAGTTTTTTTGTTCTTGTTTTTTTTAAATCCTTTCATATTCTTCCTATATTCTTTGTTTTTGAGGATTTCGATGCTTAAATGTTGTTATAATCATGTTATATCTATTCTCTACTTCTCATTTGTGATTTTTTCATGGATTTATGGACTGATTTGAAGCTTTTTACCCAAATGGGTTCTTTAAAAGTTTTCGCCCCCCCCCCCCATTTTGTTCTTTCGATTTTTGGGTTTTTAGTTGATTATTTCATGAAATTGATGTGATTTTCGTGTTTAATCGGGTCTTCCTATGGTAGAATCATAGTTTGGTTCGATTTTTGACATTGTTTCGCTCATATCTGGGTTTTATGTCCATGGTATTCTTCGTGTTCATGTTGGTGTTCTTGAAAAGTTCACTTTTCGATCCATTTTCTTTGTCACACACACTCAATAGGTGTTTGTGCATGTTTTGATTCTCTGCGTTTGTTCTATTTAGTGTGTCAACTGCTATCATTCTACCGTTAGTGTCCTACCGTTGGTCAGTTGCCGCACTATCAAGTCAAATGACCGCATGTCTTCTTCACCATACTAACTTCTTAATTTTTTTTCAGGATACCAATCTGTTGGGTATGCATATTATAAACCACTCCTATTATCTAGATTTTATTGATACCATAACCTTATTTTATTTTTTATGGACTTTAGGTTTTATTGTAAGAAGTTTTATAACTTCATTAGTTAAGTCCATTTTTAGTTTAGTTAGGCTTAGAAGATTAGCCCCTCAAATTTTGAAGAAACGCTGCTGCTGCTGATGTTGTGAAAAAGCTAAGTCTGTCTACCTCACCAAGCTACCACCCTCCTACTGCTGCTGCTGCTGTGCTGTGCTATGCTGCTGCTGCTGCTGCTGCTCTACTGCCTACCTCAATCAAGCTGCTGCTGATTATGCTGCTGCTTGAGAAGCGACCGCAAGGAGCGACCGCATGGATTAAGCTGTAACGACCTGAAAACCCGCCTCTATTTTCTTAGAAATAAATATTTAATTATTTATTTATTTCTTATTTATTTAGTTAAATTATTTATTTATTTAAATAATTATGTGTGCATTTTATGTTTCATGATATTTTCGTGCCTAGCATTTAATTTGTTAATTGTGCTAGTGTAGAGTGTTGGGTCTTAGTTGTTGAGGAGAGTTATAAGGGTTAATGGTAAGTAGTGGCAGGGGCCTAAGTGTAACATTTGGAATAATTTAATTACTCCCTCACCTCCTTCCCCTCCCCTCATCTTTCTCACTCCCAGCTCTCTCTTTCTCTCTCTCTCCTCCATTGAAGGTAAGAAAGCTCTCCCCTTCTCTCTTCTTTTTAGTCATCTTCCTTTCTTATTTCTCATTTTATGAAAATGCTTAGATCATTGAGGTGGTCGTTTAGAGCCAAGAAAATCTTGATTTGGAAAACTTTGATTTCGGGCCATGTAAGTTGCTTTTCCCCCATTTATGCTAAAATTGTTCATCTTTAGCTCATTTGATGATCTAGTTGTGATATATGGCTTATTGGTTTGATTTAGAATTTATTTGCATTTTATCCATTTTTATGAGATTTTGGTTTGTGATTCATATCTTGGCTTGGATTGTTTAGATAGTGATATATAGGCCATTTATAGGTTTATATGTTGTTCTAGTACATTGGTATACTTACTAGAAGCATTGATTTTGGTTTGGGTTGAAATGGGTAAGAAATTCTTCATGAACCCAGGTGAATTCCGTCTGAAACTCAGGCCGAGCGCCCGCTCGTCCTTGTCTGAGCGCCCGCTCGAATTAACCATTTTCCCGACCCAGACCTCCTGGCCATATGAGCGCCCGCTCGGTCACCCCCAGGCGCCCGCTCGGTCCCTTTTTCCTGGAAGTCCAATTTTGTTGTTGAGAACGAGGGTGTAATATCCACCTAGGTTTATGGCACTATTCCTTGTGAATTATTTAAACATCGTAGAACACTTTAGCGTTTATAAATAGTTCCTTTGTGAATAGATGAGTTGTGATGTGGAATTTCACTAAGTGTTGTTTGGAATGGATGGGACATCTTTATGATGCGTAAATTGATCGGTTCATTTCTATGATGATTATTTGGTAAGATTCTATGCTTGGGTCCAGAATGTTTCCTTCTCTTGTTTTGGGTTAAGGATAAAATGAAATCATGGTATAGACTTCGAGTCTTCTTATTGTTGACCTAATTGGATATCGTAGAAACTATAATAATTGGGAATAGTTCCTTGGTGAGTAAATGTGATATAATATTTACCTAGTTATTATTTGGGGACGTTGGAACATCTGTTGATGTGTTGTTGACTTGGTTTATCTTTTGATGATTAATTGGCATGGTCCGTTGTGAACAATTGTGTTGCGGAATTAGCCTAAGTATTGTTTGAGAGTGTTGGGCATCTTGTAATGTATTCAGGATTATTTCGATCGGATTGATTTTGGGATCAGACTTGGTCTAGATTCTAAGTGATATCTTATAATACCTAGAGGGTATTAGGGAACACCAAAGTGTTGGGTTTGGTCCGTTGTGATCATGTGTGAATAAGTGTAATCTTTTGGGTTCGTTTGGGGTATTAAGAATTGGTCCGTTTATGAATGGATGTAGAGCGTGGTATAGTGATTGGGTAACCGTGGGTTTGATTTGCCCTAAGGGTATTTATTCGGAATTCCTATTTGGAATTCTAGGTGTAAAGAGATAGTTGAGTTCATAGCCCTAGTACATCTTTATTAGTAAAAGTTTAGGATAATTTTGGGTTATAGTCGTTGTACAATTTGTGAGCGACCGTTTGGGTTGTGTTCCTTATGAGTAACTTGTGGGTATCATCTTTGGAATGTATTTGGTATGGTTCCTTATTATGGAATTATCGTGTTTTAATAATCATTGTGGTTGGGCTCCTTATGAGCAGTTCTGTTTATCGTTGTTGTGCTCTTTATGAGAAATTCCGTTTATCGTTGTTGTGCTCTTCATGAGAAACTCTTGTTATCGTTGTTGTTAAACTCTTCATGAGTAACCGTTGCATCTTTATGGTGATTATTTGGTATGGTTCCCTACTTCGGAATCATGAGTTTTTTATTTAAGCGAGTATTTATTACTTAGAATTTGTTTGAAAGTCCAGCTGGTATTTGTGTGTTTCGGGCGATGCGAAAGATTATAATGGCAATGAGCTGAGTCCATTATAATTCTTGACCATTGTTTTGCCCCCTTATTACCCTCCTCCAGAATGGCCTTGGATGTGAGATGAGCTAGCCCCTTTGTGAGCTTTATAGCAATTGGTTTTGGGCTTTGGCTGTGTGTCATCGTCCCCTTGTTGTTATTGGTTCCGGCACCGGGGTTTTCTCTTCAGCTATTATTCTACCATGAAGATGGGTTGATTGGTTTCCTTCAGCTCTTATGCTGCTACGTTGATTGGATGTCTTCAGCTGTTTATGCTAACACGAAGATTGGTTGATTGGAATTGGTTCAAGCTGCGCAGCAATTGTTATATCCTTTGGTTTAAACCTTGGCTCAGTATCCTTTGTAATGTGTTTATTTCAGTCTTATGTGCTGCATGATGAGTTAGTCGTTATTTCCAACTGGTATGGGACGGTTGGCGATAGGGAGCTTTCTCATTTGTTGTTATATGATTTACTTGCTCAGTTATATAATTGATTTGCATGATATTATGCCATGTAGATGCATTTAGTAACTTACTGAGATTTTATCTCACCCCGTTTATTTCTATCTTTGTTTTTCCTTAGCCCCCCCCCAGGAGAGCAAGTGGTATCATTTGAGGTCCGTTGTATCGGGAGTCTTCTGAGCAGGTTGATCGCCTTTGGGGTAGTTGCTCTTCAGAGCCTCTTTGTATATGGTTGAAAGGTCGTGGTCGTCCAGGGTTATGTTTATACTGTTGTCCTTTGGGAATTTATATTATTAATAGTTGTTCTTGCTTCCGCGTTTGTTTCTAGTCTCCGAGTTATAATCTCGTTGAGGTATTGTTTGTTGGTATTGGTTTATAGTAGAATTCACGCGCCCGGTTTGGTATTTAGCATTTTGGAGATGTATATTTTGTAAATTTTATATTTATGGATTTTTGAGATTTCCGGGGCATGACAGTTGGTATCAGAGCAATAGTTTTAGATATTGAAAGTGAATAAGAACTCTGATATTGAATAGGTTTCAATACTTGGGTGTTGTAATTTTGAACGGTTTAGGAAACTATGTTTTCTTGAAGGATGAGGTTAAGGTAGGAGATGGTTGAGAGATGAGTCGTGATATTAACGTTGAGTGTTTCTTCTCTTGTAGTATAATGAGTATAGGATTGGTGTTATAAGTCTTGGTTCCATTGGGGTTAGCTGGCTTGGGAGTCGAGAGTACGAGTTTTGAGGGCTTGAGTATATTTATTTCATAAAGTGGACAATGTTTCGTGCTATATTCGCATGTTGGTTATCATTCAAGGATTTATGTTGAGGTATATTCTCGAATACGGAACTACATGATTGCTACTGGTATATATAAGGTAATTTAGTTATGTCACCTATGCGGGATATTGACGAGTTAAGTGGTATGCTTTAGCCTTCTATGTTTTACAAATTTCTTGTGTGCTACCGTTAGGTCGTGAGTATTTCTATATTAGTATGTTTGACCTTGTTTATGAGCATACTAGGTGTATATATAATGTTCGGGTTCTATATTGAAAATCAGAAAACCTTTATTATAAGGTTGTGCTGGGAATTTAGCCTATTCTGTTGGCAATATTAATTTTGAAATCTTGGGTATAATTTATATTGGGGGCAATATGTCGCTTGACCGATAGGGAACTTGGGTTATATGATGAATTGATGTAAGCTACAATACTGATAGGTAAATCGGTGAACATATAATATCGGTTGGGTTAAAAGAGTTAAAGATTCAATTTGAGAATTTCTCAATAAGAGATTTTTCTTTACTTTTGGTACATCTTTGTGAGTGCATCAGAATTGTTTAGTATGAGGAAATACTTAACTTGTTTGGGATCATTTTAGTACATGATTGGAGTTGAGTTAAAGCAAAATGAGTTATGAGTATATTGTGGAAGTTATAATCATTTTTTTTATGGTAAGCACGGATTATTAATTTAAATGGGAGTTAGAGGAAATCTTTTGAAGATAAAATTTGTGTTGTTTGCGGACTACTGATTATGTGGAATTGTATTAGACTTTCAAGAATGGGAGTAATGTATTGATGGTAGTTTAACGTGGATTTAAGTGGACATTTTGTGTTAAGAATTTTGGGCTTATATTGTACCTTTAGTTTAAGGTGTTAACTAGAGTAAAAGCACTATAGTGGTAATCCTTGAAGATATAGCCACTACGGTGAAAATTATGGGGATGGAAAATTTCTTTAGCCTTGTATAGTAAGAAGTTGATTAAGCTCGAGATGGTTTAAATATTTTGAATTCCCGAGGAGTAATCCTAAATATCCGATCTAATGGAGTATCCTTGAAGTGCAATTAAGGTCATGGGTAAGACGAGTTTGTAGCATCTCGATAATTGTGTTTAGGAGTAATCTGGATTCTGCGATTCTGGGTGATAAAGTATTTGCATATATTTTGAGGATTAACGCTGGATAAGTGGAACTATCTGTGACTTGGAATTGGTTGTGATTTTAGTGATTTTACCTTAGAGGGTTATATTATATTTTATTTTGGGACCAAGATGAAACGTTATGATAACGGACTATCAAAAGTTGATGGATATATTTCCTTAGAAAACTAAGTATGAGGTAATGCTAGTAGTTGAGAAATTCAAAGGTTATGACTGTATTATGTTTTATCTTATAAGGAAAGTGAGTGTGGTAGTGGAATCGCATTTGACCGAATAGTTGATAACAGTAGATTTTTGATTATATCATTGAGTTATTGGGTGACAGTAATCGTTAGCCCTATTCCTTCTCTTATTTATTCGGGTAGTAGTGTGATTACGTGGGTTGATGTATAGATCGTCAATGCGTGCGGATGAACCGGAAAGGTAAAACTTATGGATGTTGATGATTTAAGGGTTGATGGAGAGCGTAATGCTAATCAAGATCGAATCAGCTATGTCTTAGAATTGGTGAACAAGTGATAGTCTTGAGAATTTGAAATTCGGGATGAAGGAGGAAGTTAACTTTAGGATGTTTGATACGAGTATACTTGAGATGCGTATGTGTTCAAATGTGTTGGTTTATTTGAGTCGTGGGGACAATGTATGAAATATTTAATTGGTACTTGATAGAGGTTATGAGTGCTTTATGCGAATTGATATTTTGTCGCCTCATTATGACCACGCGTTGTGATTTTGATGAGTGAATTCGCGGGTGAATTCTTTTTAAGGAGGGTAGATTATAACGACCCAAAAACCCGCCTCTATTTTCTTAGAAATAAATATTTAATTATTTATTTATTGCTTATTTATTTAGTTAAATTATTTATTTATTTAAATAATTATGTGTGCATTTTATGTTTCATGATATTTTCGTGCCTAGCATTAAATTTGTTAATTGTGCTAGTGTAGAGTGTTGGGTCTTAGTTGTTGAGGAGAGTTATAAGGGTTAATGGTAAGTAGTGGTAGGGGCCTAAGTGTAACATTTGGAATAATTTAATTACTCCCTCACCTCCTTCCCTTCCCCTCATCTTTCTCACTCCCAGCTCTCTGTTTCTCTCTCTCTCCTCCATTGAAGGTAAGAAAGCTCTCCCCTTCTCTCTTCTTTTTAGTCATCTTCCTTTCTTATTTCTCATTTTATGAAAATGCTTAGATCATTGAGGTGGTCGTTTAGAGCCAAGAAAATCTTGATTTGGAAAACTTTGATTTCGGGCCATGTAAGTTGCTTTTCCCCCATTTATGCTAAAATTGTTCATCTTTAGCTCATTTGATGATCTAGTTGTGATATATGGCTTCTTGGTTTGATTTAGAATTTATTTGCATTTTATCCATTTTTATGAGATTTTGGTTTGTGATTCATATCTTGGCTTGGATTGTTTAGATAGTGATATATAGGCCATTTATAGGTTTATATGTTGTTCTAGTACATTGGTATACTTAATAGAAGCATTGATTTTGGTTTGGGTTGAAATGGGTAAGAAATTCTTCATGAACCCAGGTGAATTCCGTCTGAAACTCAGGCCGAGCGCCCGCTCGTCCTTGTCCGAGCGCCCGCTCAAATTAACCATTTTCCCGACCCAGACCTCCTGGCCATATGAGCGCCCGCTCGGTCACCCCCAGGCGCCCGCTCGGTCCCTTTTTCCTGGAAGTCCAATTTTGTTGTTGAGAACGAGGGTGTAATATCCACCTAGGTTTATGGCACTATTCCTTGTGAATTATTTAAACATCGTAGAACACTTTAGCGTTTATAAATAGTTCCTTTGTGAATAGATGAGTTGTGATGTGGAATTTCACTAAGTGTTGTTTGGAATGGATGGGACATCTTTATGATGCGTAAATTGATCTGTTCATTTCTATAATGATTATTTGGTAACATTCTATGCTTGGGTCCAGAATGTTTCCTTCTCTTGTTTTGGGTTAAGGATAAGATGAAATCATGGTATAGACTTCAAGTCTTCTTATTGTTGACCTAATTGGATATCGTAGAAACTATAATAATTGGGAATAGTTCCTTGGTGAGTAAATGTGATATAATATTTACCTAGTTATTATTTGGGGACGTTGGAACATCTGTTGATGTGTTGTTGACTTGGTTTATCTTTTGATGATTAATTGGCATGGTCCGTTGTGAACAATTGTGTTGCGGAATTAGCCTAAGTATTGTTTGAGAGTGTTGGGCATCTTGTAATGTATTCAGGTTATTTCGATCGGATTGATTTTGGGATCAGACTTGGTCTAGATTCTAAGTGATATCTTATAATACCTAGGGGGTATTAGGGAACACCAAAATGTTGGGTTTGGTCCGTTGTGATCATGTGTGAATAAGTGTAATCTTTTGGGTTCGTTTGGGGTATTAAGAATTGGCCCGTTTATGAATGGATGTTGAGCGTGGTATAGTGATTGGGTAACCGTGGGTTTGATTTGCCCTAAGGGTATTTATTCGGAATTCCTATTTGGAATTCTAGGTGTAAAGAGATAGTTGAGTTCATAGCCCTAGTACATCTTTATTAGTAAACGTTTAGGATAATTTTGAGTTATAGTCGTTGTACTATTTGTGAGCGACCATTTGGGTTGTGTTCCTTATGAGTAACTTGTGGGTATCATCTTTGGAATGTATCTGGTATGGTTCCTTATTATGGAATTATCGTGTTTTAATAATCATTGTGGTTGGGCTCCTTATGAGCAGTTCTCTTTATCGTTGTTGTGCTCTTTATGAGAAATTCCGTTTATCGTTGTTGTGCTCTTCATGAGAAACTCTTGTTATCGTTGTTGTTAAACTCTTCATGAGTAACCGTTGCATCTTTATGGTGATTATTTGGTATGGTTCCCTACTTCGGAATCATGAGTTGTTTATTTAAGCGAGTATTTATTACTTAGCATTTGTTTGAAAGTCCAGCTGGTATTTGTGTGTTTCGGGCGATGCGAAAGATTATAATGGCAATGAGCTGAGTCCATTATAATTCTTGACCATTGTTTTGCCCCCTTATTACCCTCCTCCAGATTGGCCTTGGATGTGAGATGAGCTAGCCCCTTTGTGAGCATTATAGCTATTGGTTTTGGGCTTTGGCTGTGTGTCATCGTCCCCTTGTTGTTATTGGTTCCGGCACCGGGGTTTTCTCTTCAGCTATTATGCTACCATGAAGATGGGTTGATTGGTTTCCTTCAGCTCTTATGCTGCTACGTTGATTGGATGTCTTCAGTTGTTTATGCTAACACGAAGATTGGTTGATTGGAATTGGTTCAAGCTACGCAGCAATTGTTATATCCTTTGGTTTAAACCTTGGCTCAGTATCCTTTGTAACGTGTTTATTTCAGTCTTATGTGCTGCATGATGAGTTAGTCGTTATTTCCAACTGGTATGGGACGGTTGGCGATAGGGAACTTTCTCATTTGTTGTTATATGATTTACTTGCTCAGTTATATAATTGATTTGCATGATATTATGCCATGTAGATGCATTTAGTAACTTACTGAGATTTTATCTCACCCCGTTTATTTCTATCTTTGTTTTTCCTTAGCCCCCCACCCCAGGAAAGCAAGTGGTATCATTTGAGGTCCGTTGTATCGGGAGTCTTCAGAGCAGGTTGATCGCCTTCGGGGTAGTTGCTCTTCAGAGCCTCTTTGTATATGGTTGAAAGGTCGTGGTCGTCCAGGGTTATGTTTATACTGTTGTCCTTTGGGAATTTATATTATTAATAGTCGTTCTTGCTTCCGCGTTTGTTTCTAGTCTCCGAGTTATAATCTCGTTGAGGTATTGTTTGTTGGTATTGGTTTATAGTAGAATTCACGCGCCCGGTTTGGTATTTAGCATTTTGGAGATGTATATTTTGTAAATTTTATATTTATGGATTTTTGAGATTTCCGGGGCGTGACATAAGCGACCGCATATTCTATGCTGCTGCATATCTGGCGACCGCATGAACTAGGCGACCGCAGATCCGAAGGCTGCTGCAAGGATCTAGCGACCGCAATTATCCAAGATACCGCACAACCAAGTGAAGTCCAAGAAAAGACAAGTTTGATTTAAACATTGCAAGATTCAAAATTGAATTTGGTCGTTATGTCTGGTACAAGATAGTACATTTTTCCCACTAACTTCTGCAACTAGAAGACAACAAGGAAATGAGCTCCAATCAGAATGCTCCAGCTCATCATCTTCCAAACTTGACCTCCAAGAATTCAAACAAATATCTCTCTCACCCAAGGCTATAAATAGCCCTTGCTTTCTTCATTAAAAGTGTGCTGAGATTCAAAGAGAGAAATTGTTGTTGAAATACTTTGTGATTGAAGATCATACTCAAGATTTCTAGAATCATTTGAATCTTCAAGCAATCACCTTTAAATCTTCAAATTTCCCAGCAACCTTCAAGTAAATCAAATCTCAAGCCCAGCAACACTTAAAGATTCATTAGGCTCTCAATCATATAGATTTCATAGAGCTCTTGATTCTTACAGACACACACACCCCGATTGATCAATCACATAGATTGCATCATTAGGGATACACATGTAAAAGTCTAGGATTTATTCTTCATAGAAAGTAGGTGTTGATTCAATACTTCATCTTTGTAATCTGTAATCAAGAGAATCAATATATCCTCCATTCAAAATCCAAGACTGACCATCTTGGTAAAGGACGTAGATCTTTTAACAGATCGAACCTTTCCAAATCATCGTGTCATTTACTTACTGCAATTTACATTCCGCAAATTTACTTTCAGTTATTGTTCTTATTGTTCATATTAATCTTCTTTGTCGTTTAGTGTTTTGATCTTTTCAGATATTCAAACTGTTGTGAATTGTGTTTGTTACTTGCCTACTGCCTTAGTTACTACTTCTGACTACTTATCTTTTTGCCAAAACTCTTAGACACAAACTTTCATTTTCAACCTACCTTATTGTTCACTATGCCGACCGTAATATTGCTTGCCGCAATATTGCCGACCGCATCTTTGCTTGCTGCAAGTGAAACGTCCAAGTTTATCATTTCACTTACCTTCTCTTGGCTCCCGCAATATTGCCGACTGCAATATTATCTGCCTCACTATTTGCCTACCTAGTCGTTTTAACTTCGAAACCAACTCTACCTCGTTTTTATTAAAAACATCCTGTGTGCATTTTACTTTGAACTAGTGGTTTTTACTTGACCATAAAACTCAATAGTAAGCATAAGGTTGAATTTCAAAAAGGGTTGATAATTTTAAATAGGCTATTCACCCCCCCCCCTCTAGCCTCTTTTCATACCCTTGTTGTGTCTTTGGGGCCAACAAGTGGTATCAGAGCTAACACCTTCATAAAAATTTTGTTTTTCAAGCTTAACAGCTTGGGTGCCGATTTGATATGGCAAGTCAGAAAACTATGGCAATGGTTAACTACACTCACGTTCCAGGGTTCCACGAAGATAACTTTGACGTATGGAAACACATCATTCCAACACACTTCTACTCCATGGACGAGCAACTCGATGATTGTCTTACCATTGGACCATACTTTCCAATGAAAGCTAATACGAATCCAGAAACCAATGCAGACACACCGTCAATCAAGAAACCAAAAGCTGAATGGACCGATAAAGAGAAAAGATTGGTTGGAATGGATGTGAAAGAAAAAAGCATACTTTTATGTACCTTAAGCACGTCTCAGCGTCGACAAATCATGGAATGTTCTACTGCAAAAGATTTTTGGGATGCAATTGAAGATTACATCGAAGGAGATCAAGCCTACAAAGAAAGCAAAAAGTTTTCTAATCAAAGAAGAATCAAAAACTTTTCTAAGATCCCCGGTGAATCACTTAGAGCCACTTATGACCGCTACTGTGCGATTGTAAGTACTTATACCGCACTTGGAAAGAAGCTTACCAAGAAAAAAATCAATGTAAATTTTCTAGCCGCTCTTGGTTCTCAATATCTTCACAAAGAAAAAACTCTTGAAGATACTAAGCTACTAGATGATATGTCACTTAGAAGCCTCTATGCCAACCTCAAAGTTTTTGATATCAAGCTCCACAACATTGAATAAATGGAAGGAAAAACAAATAACTTATCATTGGTCGCTAAAAAGGAAGAAGTGATCGACGAAGAAGATCCGAAAATCTCCACATCAGAATTACTTGATATGGACGATGATGATTTTTCTATGATCGTGAAAAGATTTCAAAAATTCAGAAAGTCAGCAAGACCCGGATCGTCAAGCAAAGCTCCAGCAAGGTTTTCAAGGAGCAGCTTCCCAAAGAAGAAAGAAAACTCCAACTTATCCAAGAAGAAAGAAGATCTTGTTTGTTTTAATTGCTGGAAACCCGGTCATTTCGCATCAAAATGCCCAATTACCAAATTCGAGTACATGAAGAAGAAAAGCAACTTCACTCCTAGATACTCAAAGCAAAAGGGAATGGTCGTTGAAAAGGACTCTGCCACAAAAGAGTTATATACCTGGATAGAGTCAGATTCTGATGAAAGCGATGAGGATTCTGAAGAAGGTCACATTTGTTTGGTCGTTAATTACGATGATGAGAATGATCATGAAAATTGTTTCTCACCAAATGCAAAACCCAAACGAATAAGTTATACGGCCGATGAAGTTGCTGAAAAAGGATTCTTAACTCCAGTTCAAAAGAATGGAGATCTTCTATTTTCTAAATATGATGAAAGTGCAGCAAAGAAGGCTCTACACAATCCCAAAGCGAAGAAAGCTCTACCTACCACTCCTTAAATCAAGTTTGACATTTCCCCCGAGGAACAAGAAAAGATGTTTATGAAAGCTGAACAGGTAATTAGTAAGTTTACTGGCATGAAGGAAGCTTTAGCACTTTCAACAGAAGAAATTTCCCATCTTAAGACGGAGAAATCTCTACTAAGATCTGAACTCACCCTACTTAAGGAGCAGATCAAGAGCATGACTCCTATTACTGATCGAAACCATTTCTTAGAAGAACAAAATGCTATATTTAAAGTTAAAAACGACGAATTGGTTGCTGAGATAACCTTAAACGGTTCACTAATGAGTGGAACAATTCTCGTGTCACTATGGAACAAATACTAGAATCCCAAAAGCCTAGTGGTGATAAAGAAGGCTTGGGATTCCAAACTAGTGACAACTTTAAATGTGCATCTTATTGTGAAAGAGATGAGAAATTTACCAAATAAACTTTAGAAGGGTCGAAGGCTAAACATCATGTTTCAAAGGGTGAAGGACAAGAACCAAAGAAGAAACTAGTATTCAATTATGTCTACCCTAAGAAACAAACTGGCAAGGCACAAAAGTTGAAAGGTATTGCCATGGATGAACCTGCTGCTGCGCCAAGCACCAGCAAGGTACCGGAGTCTCCTTACCGCACTAACTTGCCGCGTGGTCAGGCGACCACACCAAGGAAACTGGTGACCGCATGGAAGCTAGCGATCGCAAGTGGAGGCAAGGCAGCAAAGTTCATGAGGATGAACTTTGTAAGGGAGACCTCATCCATACCAGTAAACGATGTTGTGCTGAAGACTTCAACGAAGTTTGTTAACCCTCAGTTGGGTGGCTTCCACCATTGTTCTGTGTGTGATGATTATGGTCACAAGGCTGCTGAATGTCTTTTAATATTCACACCAAATCCCAGAAGGTTTAAAACACCTTCTGTGAGGTAAGTGTGGGTTGTCAAAAGCTGCTAATCTTTAGGACCCAAAATAATAAAAGGGACCTCAATCTTAAATGTTTATTTTGTAGGTCCTCTGCCTCATGGCTGGTCACTCCAATGAAGCTACTAGTTTATGGTATCTAGACAGTGGATGCGTAAGGCATATGACTGGAGATATCAATCTATTGGAAAGTGTCCGTAATGAAAAAGGTCCAGCAGTTACTTTTGGCGACAACAACAAAGGAAAGACCATTGGATATGGAGTCATCAGAAAAAAAAAAAATAACAATCCAAGATGTTTCTCTATTTACCGGTCTAAAACACAATCTTCTCTCAATCTCACAATTTTGTGACAAAGGATTGCAATGCCACTTCACTTCAACTCATTGTCTTATCAAGGATGGCAACTCCGGCGTCACTTTGCTCAAATGGATTTGTAAGAAAAATGTTTACATTATTGATTTCAATTCTTCTTATATTTCTTCTAATCTCTGTTTTGTAGAAAAAAATGTTAGCGAAAATAGTTGGCTTTGGCATAAACGACTCAGTCACTTGAACTTCAAGTATCTCTCCAAGATTGGTAGAGAAAATCTAGTTCGTGGTCTACCCAAGGTAGCTGATCACCACGATAAAAAGTGCTCATCTTGTCAACTAGGCAAACAACCAAAAGCGTCTTTCTCTAGCAAGACGACTCCATCAACTTCAAGATGTTTGCAGCTACTTCATATGGATTTTTTTGGACCTGTCACTAGCGCAAGTATTGGAGGCAATAGATATATATTAGTTGTGGTAAACGATTATTCAAGATATACGTGGGTCAAAATGATGATCTCCAAAGAGGGTTGTTATGACATTTTGACCGCACTCTTTAGACAGCTCCAAACTCAGAAAGAAGACGACCTCGTTAGTGGTCGATCTGATAATGGAACATAATTCAAGAACAACGGCGTCGCTCAATACTGTGATGACCATGGTATTGATCATAACTTTTCTGTTGCTGGATTTCCTCAACAAAACGATGTTTTGGAAAGGAAAAACAGAACATTGATAGACGTAGGAAAGACGATGATTGCTGAAGCTAAGCTACCTCAATACTTTTGGGTTGAAGCCGTCAACACAGCTTGCGTCACTCAAAATCGATCCCTTATCAACAAAACCTATAATAAAACTCCTTATGAACTTTGGAGATTAAGAACCCCCAACATTGCCTACTTCAAGATTTTTGGATGCAAATGCTACATTCTCTACAACGGTAAAGAACATCGAGGTAAATTTGCTCCTAAGGCCGATGAAGGTATATTTGTTGGGTATGCTAAACACTCAAAAGATTTTCGTGTATTTAATAAAACCACTCTTAAGATAGTTGAATCTGTCCATGTCACTTTCGATGAACATTCTCTCCTTGAGCCACATTTGGCTCCAAATGTTGCTGATAATTTTATTGAGCTTAATGAGACAGGTACTAGTCGACCGCAAAATCCATCTACTCAAGGAAATCCATCTACCTCAATAACACCTCCACCTACCTCAAATGAAGCTCCTGATGCTACCACATCAGCAATAAATCCAAATGGAGAAAATGCTGAGGCACCCATCAATATTGAAGAACCAATCCCTCAACTTACCTATGATTGGGATGGCACAAATGATGTACCGATAGAAGACTTACAGCAACCATCAACTCAACCAGACCTACCTCATGAAGTACGAGAGGTCATAGATCACCCAATTCAGAATATCATCGGTGACCTACATTCGGGTGTTAGAACAAGAAGATCAAATTATGATGCACTTACCGCATTCATATCTCAAGTTGAACCAAAGAAAGTTGATGAAGCACTCCAAGACTCAAGTTAGGTTGTTTCTATGCAAGAAGAGCTCAACCAATTTGAAAGATGTAAAGTTTGGACCTTAGTTCCAAAACCAAATGATCAAGGAGTGATTGGTACAAAGTGGTGGTTTAGAAATAAGATGGATGAGAATGGGACCATCACAAGAAACAAAGCTAGGTTCGTTGCACAAGGATATAGACAATAAGAAGGCATTGATTACGATGAAACTTTTGCCCCCATTGCACGACTTGAAGCTATAAGGATATTTTTAGCATATACCTCTTACAAAAGATTCAAGTTTTATCAAATGGATGTGAAGAGTGCATTTCTCAACGGCGAACTTCAAGAAACTGTCTATGTCGCTCAACCACCCAGATTTGAAGATCTCAAGTTTCCACATCATGTTTACAAACTTTAAAAGGATTTGTATGGACTCAAACTAGCTCTACGGGCATGGTATGATACTCTATCTAAATTTCTCCTATAGAAAGGTTTTAAGTCTGGTAAGATCGACACAACTTTATTCATTACAAAATATCATGATCATACTTTACTTGTTCAAATATATGTCAATGATATTATTTTTGGTTCTACTAATGAATTGTTTTGTAAGCGTTTTGAGAAACTCATGAAAAGCAAATTTGAGATGAGCATGATGGGAGAATTAATATTCTTCCTTGGGCTACAAATTAAACAATGTGCTGAAGGCATCTTCCTCAACCAAGCAAAGTACACAAAAGATCTCATAAAGATATTTGGACATGACAATGCAAAAGCATACGACACTCCTATGGCTGCTGGTAACAAGCTAGATAAAGACTTGAAAGGTAAGAAGGTTGATCAAACCTTGTATCTAGTTATGATTGGCTCTCTTCTATACATAACTGCTAGTAGGCTAGATATCATGTTTAGTGTTTGTATTTGTGCTCGCTATCAAGCGGATCCTCGAGAAGCACATCTTATTGCTGTAAAATGTATTATTCGATATTTATCTAGAACTATTAACCTTGGACTTTGGTATTCCAAAGATTTGAATTTTGATCTTATAGGTTACTCAGATGCAGACTACGAAGCATGTACCATTGACAGGAAAAGCATAAGTGGGACTTGTCACTTTCTCAGAAATCGACTAGTTTTATGGGCAAGCAAGAAGCAAGCCTCAGTTTCTGTATCTACAACAGAGGCTGAATATATAGCTGCTGGAAGTTGCTGCTACCAAGTGCTATGGATGAAACAACAATTGGTCGACTACAGAATTAAAGAAGAAAATTGTCCAATCTATTGTGACAATTGTTGGTCCCAAAGACACAACAAGGGTATGAAAAAAGGCTAGAGGGGGGGGGGCTGAATAGCCTATTTAAAATTTCAACCCTTTTTCAAAATTCAACATTATGCTTACTCAATGAATTTTGCGGTTAAAAACCACTAGTTCAAGAGTAATATGCACATCGGAAGTTTTTGATATAAATAAGTTAGAGTTGTTTTTGATTGAAACAGTGTAGTAGGTTGAGTTGTGGTAGGTAGAGTGCGGCAACTAGACTGTGGTAGGTAAAAGGTGATTTGGTGCGGTAGGTTGAGATATTGAAAGATAGTGTCTTGGAAGTTTTCCTAAATGATAAGTTAGTCAGATTTTAGCTTAGGAAATATGATAAACATACAAACACAATTCATAATAACTTGAATATCTGAAAGATCAAACACTAAATGACAAACAAGATTAATACGAACAATAAAGAACAAGATGAACAAGTGCTGAAAGTAAATTTGCAGAAATGTAAAGAGCAGTATGGAAAGGTTCGATCTGTTAAAAGATCTACGTCCTTTAGCAAGATGGTCAGTCTTGGATTTTGAATGAGGTATATATTGATTAACTTGAGTACACAGAGATGAAGTATTGAATGAACACCTACTTTCTATAAAGAACAAATCATAGACTTAGACCTGTGTATCCCTAATGATGCAATCTATGTGATTGATCAATCGGGGTGGGTGTGTGTAAAGAATCAAGAGCTCTATGTAATCTATATGATTGAGAGCCTAATGAATCTTGTGTGTTGCTGGGCTTGAGATTTGATGTGCTTGAAGGTTACTGGATATCTTTGAAGATTTGAAGGCAAGTGCTTGAATATTCAAATGATTCTGGAAATCTTGAGTATGATCTTCAATCACTAAGTATTTCAACATCAATTTCTCTCTTTGAATCTCAACAATGTTCAATGAAGAACTCAAGGACTATTTATAGCCTTGAATGGAGAGGTAGCCGTTAGAAATCTTAGGGAGCAAGTTTGGAGGACAATGAACTGTTGAATTCTAATTGGAGCTCTGTCACGACCCGAAAACCCGTCTCTATTTTCTTAATAATAAATATTCAATTATTTATTTATTGCTTATTTATTTATTTAAATTATTTATTTATTTAAATAATATTGTGTGCATTTTGTGGATTAGTGTTTTATGACTAACATTTAAATTGTTATTTGTGCTAGTATAGAATAGTTGGGTCTCAATTGTTAGTGGGGAGTATAAGAATTTGTGAGTAGTAGGGGAGGGGCCCTAAGTGTAACTTTTTAAAACCATCTTACTTACTCTCTCATCCTCCCCCCCCCCTCACCTCCCCCACTCTCATTTTCCCTGCACCCTCCATCTCTCTCTCTCTCTCTCTCTTCCATTGCCAAAGAAAGGTAAGTTTCTTCTCTTCCTTCTCTCTTCATTTATATCATCTCCCCCTCATTATTTCTCATTTCTCATAATATGAAACATGTTTAGATCGTCGATAGGATCGTAGGGAGCAAAGAAATTTCGAATTCTGTTAACTTTGGTAAAATCCAAGTAAGTTGCTTTTCCCCCATTTATGTTAAAAAAAATGCTCATCTTTAACTCCATTGATGCTCTAGTTGTTATATATGGCTTCTTTGGTTGATTTGGAACCTATTTGTAAATTCTTCATATTATTGTGAAATTTGGGTGTTTGAATCATTCCTTGGTTAGGGTTGTCCAAATGTTGCTAGATGAGTTGTTTTAGGCTTAGAAGTTGTTTTGGCACTTGGGTAAACTAGTTGGGAGTGTTGGTGTTGATTGGGATTGAAGTGGTGAATTTTGGGGTTGAAATTCGGGTAGAAGAACCCAGGAAGAATTCTGGGTTTGCTGATTTTGGTTGGAGGCGCGCGCATCCTATTGGGGTGAGGCGCGCGCACCCCTCCATCTCACCTTGTGCATTTTTCTTTTGTTTATAGGAGGCGCGCGCACCCTATGTGTGGGAGGCGCGCGTACCCTTTGTATTCCTGTTGGTGCCTTTCTTTCTGATTAAGGGAGGCGCGCGCACCCTGTTGGTGGGAGGCGCGCACACCCCGTTCCTTTCTGTGAAAATTATTCGCTTCTTGTCCAATCTTTTGTAGGCTATAATTTCTTCGTCCGGACTCCGTTTTAGTCAAGTAAGCTATCGTTTTAAAGCTCTTTTAGCGTACTGCGAGATGAGGTGGTTTATTCGGTTGGGATTCAGGGTTAGATTGTGTTGAGTTTTCAGTAGGTGTTCTATAAAACAAAACGTTTATGATCGGTCCGTTGTGTCCAAGAACTCCCTTTTTGTTTGTTATGGACTAGGTTGTATCCTTAGTCTAGGTTTTGGGTATTACTCTGGTAGACTTAAATGGTCATTGTGGAATACTCTAGTGTTGAAAATGATTCCTTTGTGAACAAATGTGTTATGGAAGTTGGTTATTGATTATTTGGAAATGTTGGGACACTTTCGTAATGAGTAGACGTTTAGGGTCGTTTTGGTGATAAGCATTCTGCTATTTGTGAGCGACCGTTTGGGTAGTACTCTTTATGAGTAACTCACGTGTATCATCTTTAGGATGTGTTTGGTATGGGTCCTTGTTTTTAGTATCATCTTGTTTTAATGATCAATGTTGTTGGGCCCTTTATGAGCAATTCCGTTATTGTTGTTGAACTCTTTTATGAGAAACTTCTTACTATCATTGTTGTTAAAACTCTTCATGCGTAATCATTGTATCATTATGGTGATTGTTTGTTAGGGTTCCCTACTTTGGAATCATTGAGTGTTTATTAAGCTTGTATTTTTTTTACTGAGCGTTTATTGAAAGTCCAGCTGGTACTTTGTTAACATGATGTTTAGTGAGAGGATTATAATGGCTCCTGAACCAAGTCCTTTATAATGTTCTTCACTCGTTCCCGTTTCCCCTTCTACTGGCCATAGTTGGGATGATATTGAACTCCCTTTGGTGAGTATTATAGAGTTTGGGTAATGACTTCGTGTCATGTACCCCATTCCCGTTATCGTTCATCGATTATTGGTTGATTGGTTGGTTCTGACCGGGGTCCTCTTCAGTTGTTATACTACCGAGGTTCTCTCCAGCTGTTTATGCTGCTATGGTTGATGGGTTATCGGTGATTGGTTATTGGATATTTGGTTTCTGAACCGGCTTCTTTAGCTCTTGATGTTGTTTATTGTTGCTGCTCTTCGATACGGTTCTATTAATATTGATCAGATCGATTCACCCTTTTGGGAAACCTTGGTTCAGTATCCTTTGTTACTTGTTTATTTCCGCTGCTATCTGTTAAGTGATATTTGCTATGTGCTACGTTAGATTATTATTATTATTGTTTGTTGCATCATAGCATGTCATGCAGTTGCATTAGTAACTTACTGAGATTTATTCTCACCCCGTTTCTTATTTCAAATTGTTTTCCTTAACCCCCCCCAGGAGGAAAAGGATTAGGATTCGCGGATCGAGGAGGACGTCGAGAGGATTGAGATTTTTGAGCAGGTTGTTTGATCGGTTTGCATTATTTAAATGTATAACCTTTTGGGGATAGTTTTACGAACAATGACGTCATTAAGATTTGTAATGTTTTATTTTTGAGTGTAAGCTTATGGAGCTTATACTAGTTTATTAATTGTGGTGAAGTTGGATTTCCAAAACCTTGTGTTTCGTCTTTGTGTTAAAAAGGAAATTTTATTTCCGGTATTTTGGTGTTTTGATTATTAAGTCGACGTCCAGTTCACGAGCTCCCGGCCCGCGGGGTCGGGGTCGCGATAGTTGGTATCAGAGCTATGGCTTAGCTCTAAGTATAAGTATAGGTGGACTAGAATGACCTAGGAGGGTAGTCGTGTTCGGAGTGAGTAACGGTTGATGTTTTATGCAGGTATTTATTCAAAATGGCTAGAAGAAGAACTGGTGAAGGTTCTAGTAGGGCACAGAATCATAATGATCTATGAGAAGAGAACCGTGCAATGTTTCAGGGAATGTTTGAGGCGTCCATGAAGGCAATTCATGACCAAGGGCCGAGAGAAGAACATGTAGCACCTCCACGATATGGGTTGGAGCAGTTTTTGAAGTTGAAACCAAGTGAGTTCGATGGTGAACCCGATGTGAAGAAGGCCGAACTATGGATAGAATCAATGAAGAAGATTTACGATGTTTTTGGTTGTTCGGACGAGGATAGGGTTCGATTCGCGGCTTATAAACTAGTTGGGGTCGCGGAACATTGGTGGAAGGCACTTAAGGCCAGTTGGGATGCGACTCTTGCACCTTATGCTTGGGAGTTATTTGTGAGGAAATTTAAAGAACACTTCATTCCTCTAGTGGATCAGAATAGGAAGGAGATCGAGTTCCTTAACTTGGAGCAGGGCGTGTTGACAGTAGCACAGTACTCGGCTAAGTTCACAGAATTAGCCAGGTATTGTGACTACCTTGTGCAGACCGAGGAACAGAAAGTAATGAGGTTTATCAGGGGTCTGAAGACAGCTATTAGGACTCAAATTATAGCCCAAAGAATTCAACTTTTTCAGGATGCGGTGGACCGTGCATATATGATAGAGCAAGACATTGGGGAACACAAAAGGAAGACTGAGATGGTTAACCAGGGTAAGAAAGGAGGGCAGAGCAAGTCACAACAGCAATATTCGGACAACAGCGGTAATTCCAGAATGCAAACTCGATTCAGAGAGCAACCTCAGGGGCAACCAATAGTGAGAAATCAAGGTGCTAATCAGGGGACATGAAATGGGAAGATCTGCAGCTATTTTCAGGGGGAAGGACACTCAGAAGACAAGTGTTGGAAAAAACAAGGAAAATGTGTTAATTGTGGTCGGTTTGGGCACTTTGCGATAGACTGTACTAAATTCAGATATCAATCATTGGGAAGTGGAGCTGGTACTGCACAGGGTCAGAAGAGAGATACTTCGAGAAAACCTAAAGGTTCAGGGTAGGGTATTTGTGATCATTCAGCACTCATCAGGTAATTGAACAATTTCAGGAGGTATTATTTTGCGTCGAGAGAGCGAGCGCGTACATTTTAGGATCATCGCATTTATGTGCATTTTGTTGCATTTATTTCTCCTGAGTCTTTGACTTATGTGTTGTCAGTGTCTACTCCTATGGAGGAGTGTAGGATATCTGATGGAGTCTTATGTGCTCATGTTGTGCTTAAAGGTAGATATAACTTACCTGCTAAATTTGTCATATTGCTATTATAAGATTTTTGATGTTATTTTGCAAAGGGAAATGTCATGCTTTAGTCGATTGTTGTAGGAAAATTGTTACATCCTCTCTTCCCTTTTGCCTAAAATTGTTTTGAGACCGTTCTTTTGTGTAGAGTTAAGCATATGTTTTCTTATTTGGAATCTGGCTATTTCGCTTCGATGGGTGACAATGGATGTCTATACCAAGTTGTTGGATGTATTTATCATTTGCAAGATTTCTATTTTTCTTCTGAACAATACCTAGTATTTGGGAAAGGCTTGGGTTAAATTGTGTTGTTATGGTACAAGGTTGTAGTACTGATAATTAGATCAATATCCATATTGTATCGATTGGGTTGTAAGAATTGAGGATTCAATTGAGGATTTCTTAGTAGGAGATTTTTGTTTACTTCTAGCACATCTACGTGATTGCATCGGAATTGGTTGTTATGAGGGAATACATGATCTGTATGAGTGATGAGTAGATTGTGGAGGTTATAATCATTAATGGTGGTAAGCGCATTAAGTTCGAGAGGACTAAGCACATTTTGGGAGAGTAATAATTTCCCGATCTATATTAAAGGCATTTTAAATTTTGAGTTTTGGATAAATGGTTGTTCTTTGGTTCTAAATCCTTCTTGGTGGCGTTCCTCGATTTGGATTAAGAGTATGTGAAGAAAATTGGGTATCAATACTTGGGCATATTAAAGAATACTATGATTTGGTATTGGGTCAGTTGGAATGTGGCTAGCTAATTGGTTTATTATGATGGTAGTACTATTGAGCCTATGTACCATTGAGTTAATAAATGTATACGTGAAAGACTAACATGGGTTAGCCATTGAAGATTTAGGAATTGCTAAATTTCTTTGGGGTGTGTAAGCACTGATTATCAATTTAAAAGGGAGTTAGAGGAAATCCCTTGGAGATAAAATGTGGATTGTTTTACGGATTTCTGAGTATTTGTAATTGTTTTAGGCTTTCAGAGGTTTGGAGTAATGTGATGATGAAATTATAGCGTGGATTTAAGTAAACATTTTGTATTAAAATTTTGGGCTTGCATTGTACCTCTAGTTAAGGTGCCATCAAAGGTGAAAGCACTATAATGGAAATCCCTGGAGATATAGCCACTTTGGTGAACTTAGTGGGATGGAAAATTTCTTTAGCTTTTCATATCTTAAGAAGATGATTAAGCCCGAGGTGGTTTAACGTTTTGAATTTTTGAGGAGAAACCCTAAGTATGCGATTTACAAATGGGAGTATCTTTGCAGTGTAATTAAGGGTATGGATAAGATAAGCTTGTAGTATCTCGAGAGTATGTTTGGGAGAAATTTGGATTCTTCGATTTTGAGTATGAATTTCAATTAGTAGTGAAGATAATGATTGAAGGAAGTTAAGTGCGAGAGGTTGTTATGTTGTAAGCATTATTTAAGGTTACCATGTGATGTTTAGAATGGACGATTGAGGAATTTGGGAAGTGGCGGAACTATCGTATCCGTAGCTATTTGATCTTTCGGGTAAGTAATTTAAAATTCGGGATGAATTTTCTTTTAAGGTGGAGTGAATGTCACGACCCGAAAACCCGTCTCTATTTTCTTAATAATAAATATTCAATTATTTATTTATTGCTTATTTATTTATTTAAATTATTTATTTATTTAAATAATATTGTGTGCATTTTGTGGATTATGTTTTATGACTAGCATTTAAATTGTTATTTGTGCTAGTGTAGAATAGTTGGGTCTCAATTGTTAGTGGGGAGTATAAGAATTTGTGAGTAGTAGGGGAGGGGCCCTAAGTGTAACTTTTTAATACCATCTTACTTACTCTCTCATCCTCCCTCCCTCACCTCCCCCACTCTCATTTTCCCTGCACCCTCCATCTCTCTCTCTCTCTCTCTCTTCCATTGCCAAAGAAAGGTAAGTTTCTTCTCTTCCTTCTCTCTTCATTTCTATCATCTTCCCCTCATTATTTCTCATTTCTCATAATATGAAACATGTTTAGATCGTCGATAGGATCGTAGGGAGCAAAGAAATTTTGAATTCCGTCAACTTTGGTAAAATCCAAGTAAGTTGCTTTTCCCCCATTTATGTTAAAAAAAAATGCTCATCTTTAACTCCATTGATGCTCTAGTTGTTATATATGGCTTCTTTGGTTGATTTGGGTAGTACTCTTTATGAGTAACTCGCATGTATCATTTTTAGGATGTGTTTGGTATGGGTCCTTGTTTTTAGTATCATCTTGTTTTAATGATCAATGTTGTTGGGCCCTTTATGAGCAATTCCGTTATTGTTGTTGAACTCTTTTATGAGAAACTTCTTACTATCGTTGTTGTTAAAACTCTTCATGAGTAATCGTTGTATCATTATGGTGATTGTTTGTTAGGGTTCCCTACTTTGGAATCATTGAGTGTTTATTAAACTTGTATTTTTTTTACTGAGCGTTTATTGAAAGTCCAGCTGGTACTTTGTTAACATGATGTTTAGTGAGAGGATTATAATGGCTCCTGAACCAAGTCCTTTATAATGTTCTTCACTCGTTCCCGTTTCCCCTTCTACTGGCCATAGTTGGGATGATATTGAACTCCCTTTGGTGAGTATTATAGAGTTTGGGTAATGGCTTCGTTTCATGTACCCCGTTCCCGTTATCGTTCATCGATTAATGGTTGATTGGTTGGTTCTGACCGGGGTCCTCTTCAGTTATTATGCTACCGAGGTTCTCTCCAGCTGTTTATGCTGCTATGGTTGATGGGTTATCGGTGATTGGTTATTGGATATTTGGTTTCTGAACCGGCTTCTTTAGCTCTTGATGCTGTTTATTGTTGCTGCTCTTCGATGCGGTTCTGTTAATATTGATCAGATCGATTCACCCTTTTGGGAAACCTTGGTTCAGTATCCTTTGTTACTTGTTTATTTCCGCTGCTATCTGTTAAGTGATATTTGCTATGTGCTACGTGAGATTATTATTATTATTGTTTGTTGCATCATAGCATGTCATGTAGTTGCATTAGTAACTTACTGAGATTTATTCTCACCCCGTTTCTTGTTTCAAATTGTTTTCCTTAACCCCCCCAGGAGGAAAAGGATTAGGATTCGCGGATCGAGGAGGACGTCGAGAGGATTGAGATTTTTGGGCAGGTTGTTTGATCGGTTTGCATTATTTAAATGTATAACCTTTTGGGGATAGTTTTACGAACAATGACGTCATTAAGATTTGTAATGTTTTATTTTTGAGTGTAAGCTTATGGGGTTTATACTAGTTTATTAATTGTGGTGAAGTTGGATTTCCAAAACCTTGTGTTTCGTCTTTGTGTTAAAAAGGAAATTTTATTTCCGGTATTTTGGTGTTTTGATTATTAAGTCGACGTCCAGTTCACGAGCTCCCGGCCCGCGGGGTCGGGGTCGTGACAAGCTCAGTCTGAGTTGTCCTTTTTGTTGTAGAGTGGTGGTGGTCCAAATGTACCATCAAACCGTTAGATGACAGTTGTATTCAAAATTTGAATTTTCAATCTTACAACGTTGTAAACTAACCAATGCCTTAGACACTAGTGTGACCATGGTTAAGTTTAACCAAATTTGAGTTGAGTCTTCTGTCTTCGGTCTTCATAAGGCAAGCTAAGTGACTTGCGGTCACTTCAAGTGCGGCAACTTGAGAATGACCTTTGTGCGGTCACTTGAGAGTGAGTCTGATGAGGTCACTAGTGACTGATTCAGGTGTGGTCACTTGTGACTGCTCAAAGTGTGGTCACTTGTGAGGTAGGTTGCCTTAGAACATTTTTTCAAAATTTTGAGGAGCCAATCTTCACAAGCCTAAACAATCTAAAAATGGACTTAACTAAATGAAGTATAAAACTTCTTACAATATATCCTAAAGTCCATAAAAGATAAAATTAGGTCATGGGATCAATCAAATTAAGTAATAGGAGTGGTTTATAATAATTATACCCAGCAATCTCCCCCTATTTGATTGAGACCATTACCTACTATAACAAAGGCTAATTCATTGTACTTGGTAAAAACATGTTTTCAAATGAATAAATTTTATTAAGTTCATGTCCCAAGTCAATGCACACACTAAGCCAATGTCATAGATTTCTATAATCCTATAAAAAGAAAAAAAAAATACTAATCCTAGCAAGATATAAATATGATTTGAAGCATTTCAAGAGAGATAGTCCAAGTGAGGTGAAAATGCATCAAACACAGACAATCATAACTTACTCCATAAATATAGGCATTCAAGCTTTTGGTGTACAGAACAAAAGAGGATCATTGTTTAACAAATTACATACTAAATAAAACAAACATAAAATTAAAATTGTTTTTGAGACACCCCATCATAACAAAACATAAACATCTAGTGTGGTCACTTCACGCACGGTTACTTCAGATCTGATCAACTTGAATCATGTCATCTGAGAAGCTTGAGAAGAATGGGATGCGGTAGGCAGGGGCAGGTAGACCGGGAATCATGATTGGAATACTGATTCCATCTTCTTCTTCGTCATTCTCTTCCCTTTGAGCCTGAGATCTTCCATGTCCTCCTTGAGTGCTTCCACGACTCAGCCTGTTCAATGCAGTGTTTACCTTGCTCGACAAGAGATCAATTTTGTTTGATTGACCCTCAATTCGATTGTTGGTGATCTCAACCCTGTTGGTTTGCACTTGCATTGCGGCAGTCATGGCTTAAATCTTGGGCACAAACTTCTCAGCAACAGCTATCAATCCTGCATTCATATTAACGGACAAGTGTTCTTTAAACGAAGTCTTGAGTGTGCCTAGCACTGCGCCTAGCTCATCCTTTAGTTCCTGCTTATCAGCACCCATGGCCTTGGATAGCTATTTACTAGCTTCTTCCAAACCTTTTAATACACATCTATTTATGGCATCAGTTTGAATTATGAGTTCCTCTTTCAAGTAGCCAGAGGAGATGGTATTTTGAGAGGCAGTTGTTGCGGCAGAAGTGGATGGTGCAACAGGAGGAGGTGCGGCAGATGTCAATGCGACAGAGCTGGAGCTTGTTGACCCAGAAAGAGTGTCATGAATAGATTTGTGATATATACACTCTCCCCCTTAATGGTATCAATCAACTGAGAGGGAAGAGAGGTAATCTGGTTTTGGAGGGAGACTTGAGTGGTTTTAAGTGACCTCAGACTGGAGAGCAATTAAGTTAGAAGTAAGAAGAGAGACCTGAGAGTTCCTCTCTTTTTGTTGTTGGGCCAGCAGCTACACTGTGGCAAGCAGATCTGCGGTCGATTGAGATGGAGCATCTGGAACAATGAGAGGAGGAGTAGGTGACCATGGAGGAGTAGTGCGGCAAGGTGACTTAGTAAGATTACCAACGGCTTCAGTGCGGTCGCCTTTAAGAACCTGATCCTTCTCAGCAACAATTGTGGCATTCATCTCAACATTAGCATCAACGAGCTTGTCTATAGTCTTGTTTGTTGGGTTTCGAAGTAACATGCGCAGCGGAATTAAGCATTTAAAATTTATGAAACCCAAAGCCCATAGATCCATTCATATGATTAAGTCAAATACAACATAATGAATACTAGAATACTAACCCTTGATGCCTTTGATTTTGCAACCTTGAATTCGATGGAGGCTTGAAATCTTGATCACGAACAAAGCAAGAATCACGAACTATGAAGATGATAAGTTTCACCCTCTAGCGGTATCCACAACACGAACGAATATCAAGAACACTTGATCTTGGTTGGTAGACCAAATTATGAAACACGCTTTCACAATTGTAAGAACTATATGGAATTATGAATATTCTTGTTCTTCACTTTTGGGATCTTAGAACAAGAAAATTAACCTCTCAAAACCTTATGGAGGCACTCACAACAACATGTCTAATGGCTGTAAAAAGGATCCTTAAATAGGTCCTAATCCTTAACCCTTAAGGACTCAGGAAACCTAAATCCCGTCACCAAATTAGGCAACAAGGAATTCTGGCCGACTTGACTGGCACGGTCGTGCCCTACAATCTGGCACGGTCGTGCCATCTAGTCCGCGCGAATTCCCCAGTCGCCCATTTTCGGCACGGTCGTGCTTGGTAATTTGGCACGGTCGTGCCAATCATGTCGACAGGTTTGCCTTGGTTTGGATTTATGGCACGACCGTGCCATTTTAAGGCGCACGACCGTGCCAGAGCCAAACACTGATATTTTTCCATAATTCCCATTTAGTCCTTTACGATTCGTTCTATTTGTGTGTGACCCTCTAGGATTACACTAAGTTGGCAATGAGCCCAAACATGAACCCATAAGATATGATTAGGTTCTAGCAAACCGTCATACCTACCCAAATAGTGTAACTAGATACAAGTTCGTGTTCCTTTTAGAACATGTCACAATCTCTTTGTCCACGATGTCATTGAACACAAGTCATGGTCAACAAGTCAACTTGTATTGTTCAATACTTTCTCGATTCCGAATATGTTGATAATCCAAATGATATTGATCCAATCAATCCATTTGAGTTTGGCCAAACATTTCACCAACATCATTCCTTCGAGGGGCCCAAGCTTGACATCTCTCCGAAGAGGGACAAATCCATTTAGCTTATTATTCTTCCCTACGTGAATCCAATCATGCCAATCATACACTTTATAACTACCGTGTTAAGGCAGCGTTTGAATATGTCAAACATAATCTTCATCAAGTGGAAGACTATACTAACTTCATGTCTAAGGATTCAAATGACATAACTAATATGAGATTTATATATGACATCGACCATGACATAAATCTCATACCGCGGGTCATGTCCAGTACCTTGTTCCAAACAAGTACCCATAAATCTAACATGATCATCCCATGATCATTTAGCCTTTATACTAGTGCTTAACAAGCTCTAGGGACGGAGATTATTATAAGCAAACACGAGTCATAATAATAATCTTATTATCTCTTTATTATTATGAATAAAATGATAACTTATACAACGTTTAACAAACGTGCCTAGGGCACCAAAACCAACAATCTCCCACTTGCCCTAGGCCCAATTCCCTAGGTATCCAATACCCATGGACCCAACATGACCATCATGTTGGCTTGTGGAAGTTCCTTTGTTAGCGTGTCCACAACGTTATCATTACTTGGTACTTTGCATATATTTACGTCTCCCTTATCAACGATTTCTCGAACGATAAGAAAACGCCTAAGTATGTGTTTGGATTTAGGATGTGCTCTTGGTTCCTTTGCTTGATCAATAGCACCACTATCATTACTAACAAGGTCTATTGGTTTTAGCAATACTAGGAACCATCTCAAGTTCACCAATGAACTTCTTTATCCAAACAGCTTCCTTTGCAGCATCCAATGCAGCTATATAATTAGATTTAGTCGCAGAATTAGTGACTGTACTCTGCTTGGAACCATTCCAACTTACAGTTCCACTATTTGACATATGCAAAAAAAAAACTGATTGCGATCTATTATCATCTTTGTTGGTTTGGAAGCATGCATCCGAGATCATTTTCCATACCTTCATAGATCATAAACGAATCTTTAGTCCTTCTAAAGTACTTTAAGACTCGCTCTCATAGCCATCCAGTGAATCTCACCGGTGTCGGATTGATATCTACTCGTTATGCTCCAAGCATTAGATATATCCGGCTTAGTACTTATCATGGCATCATGGATCCAATTGCCGAAGCAAATGACATCTCATTCATTTTCTCATGCTCATCTTTTGTCTTTAGGACATTGAGTCTTGCTTAGAGGAAATCCATGTAACATTGACAAATGTCCTCTCTTAGAGTTTTCCTTGCGGAATCTTCTTATGACTTTGTCAATGTATGTACATTGGCTTTAAACCATTTAGCTTCCTTGATCTATCTCTATAGATCTTAATGCCAATGACTTATGCGGCTTCATCCATATTCTTCATTGCGAAACACTTTCTTAACCAAATCTTTACAGATTAAAGTGTAGGAATGTCGTTTTCAATGAGCAATATGTCATCCACATATTAGATAAGGAATATCACCATGCTCCCACTAATCTTCTTGTATATACAAGATTCATCTTCGTTCTTGATCAAGCCAAGCTCTATGATTTATCAAAACGGAGATCTCATCTCCAAAAAGCTTGCTTCAATTCATCCAATGAATCTTCGCAACTTTCATACCTTTTGGAATTTTCTTGACTATCAAAACCTTTAGGTTGTATCCAATACATCCTTAAGTGAGTTCCTGTTGAGGAACGCTTGTTTTGACATCATTTTGTCAAATTTCACATTCCAAATATGAACATGTGACTATGAAAATTCTAATAAGTTTCTTGCTACCCATGTAAGTCTTTCTCCAAGAAAAGTCATTCATCCCCTTTGGTTTTTACACCTTAGGTTAGAATGATCAAGTTCCAAACTTGATTACTATACATGAATTGCCTTTTCGATTTTATGACTCCAAGCCATTAATCTAAATGTGGAGTTGATATTGCATCTTTGATAGGTGGTAAATACTTCATTCTAAATGAACTTTACCTCAATACTTTCTATCTCGAAATATCCAATATTTCTTCTAATAGATTGTATTTTATCATGTGTGCAAGTACTTGTATATCTTGAACGGATTTTCACAACCCCTTGTGAAAACTTGTTCAACTTCCATCTCAGGTTAAAATATATTTTCTAGGTCTCGAACCATTCGAGATACATTTTACTCCCACTGATTCTTTTAGAGATAAACCACTTATCTAGAAAAGTATCATCATAGTCAACAAACCATTTGTTTCTTATGAGTAAAATTATTATCCTCAAGTTTCCTTAGGATATCCCATGAAAGTATATTTATTAGATTTAAATGTGAGTGTGTCCCAGACAACTCCTTTCAAAAAGGATCTCACCATCTTAAATCTTTATGAAAGACAAACCAAGTTTTCTTTCACCATTTAACCTCTCTTGATAGAATTCAGATTTGTATAATCATAGCGGTTTTAAATACATAACCCCAAAATGAATAATGGAAGATCACTTTGACTTTGTCATCCAACGAACCGTATCCAATAAGGTTCTTATACTTCCACGTAGACATATCATTTGATATTCTTAGTGAAGTTAATTTGTGAAACCATTTCACAACTTTAATGATGACTGTCAAATTCTTGGTTTAATTATTCATCATCATGATCCAATCATAATTTTTTGAATAGTTTTACCAAGTATAACCAAAATTCTCTTTTAGCATTTCTTCTTAATGCACCATACACATCGAAATGTATTAGGTCAATTAAGACATTAGCCTTTTTACCAATCATAGTAAAAGATGTCTTGATGTAAGTAAATAAGATTTGCATAAATCATGTGATTCCAAATCATATGACTTAAAACTCCGTCCCATGGAATTTTAGATATGCAGTTTTCATTTATTTGATCAAAACAATAATGCATAAAGAATTTTAATTATTTATGTTATAGTCTTTATTACTTTGTTCTTCAAGATTTAGGATATAAGATTTATTTATATGATAACACAATGAAGTAAATCATAATAAATAAAGCACTTTTCTTATTCGAAATAAGAAATTAATATCCTTCATTATCTTATAACAAAATAATGTTTTCTACTTCATCAGTAAAGTCACTTTACAAGTGTTCTACGAACAATGTTGCAAACATTGCATCATTACTGTTTGTAGATAAAACTTTACTATAAGTAGTCTTTCATCTTACTAATTATTCTGGTATCCAATACCCAATAATTAAATTTAGAAAGAATAATTTATAACATAAATATTCCGAGTGGTAGTCCCACTACCATTCCTTTTATTGATCACCCAGAATTTTGACTACAATTCTAAATGGTCAATCCAATTGCCATTTTACCAAATTGCATCTGTTAGAGTTATTATTATAACCAAAATTATTTCCTTTAGGATTGACAACTCTTGTCTTACTTTTCTTTAGGCATTTGGCCTCTTTCCATCATGAACTATGAGCATTGGAGAACCATTCTCCAATATCTTCATCTTCGCAGTTTTTCAGCATGTTAATGCAATTCGAAGAAATTCTTATTCATTTTAAGCATGTTATATTCCATCACTAAGTGATCATAACATTTAAACAATGAATCAAGAATGAGATCCATGGCTTGCTCCAATCCAATTGGACAACCAAGTTTCTCAAGATGCTCTACGTAGCCTTTATCTTAAGCATGTGAAGTTTCATTTATTGCCCTTCACTCATTTTGCAATGAGTGAATGCAACAATGGTTTTATACCTCTCTTGCTTAGATTACTCTTTGATACATGTAACTCAACTCCACACCTATCTAATAGGCTTCTACAAGTTCCAAACTTTGTTGGAGTTTAAGGGACATAATCGTGAGCATAAGACAATTCACATTCCTAGAATCATACTCATGATTCTTGTGATTGTGTACTCCGGCATTGGTTCTTTTAGGAATAGGCCCATCAAGAATGTACAACCCATCTTCTTGCCTTAGAACCATTCTTAGGCTCAGGATCCAATCCATGAAGTTTGTACCATTCTTTTGAAGCTTTATCCTTAACAAGGATTAATCGCAACGATTTTAGTTGTCATCTACAACTTATGCATAATTTCCAAAATTTTACAAGTACCAATCTCATTAAAGAGGTAAATAATGTATTTTCCAAAAATACTCCCACTAAATTATATAACCTTCATATACATCCAATGTATAATATAATTTAAATGGGCTAAGATCCAACTTTAATTTAATTCTAAGTCCGCTATGGCGGATTACACAAAATCAAATTAATTAGGTAGACAACCCTGTCAATCATATCCCATATGACTCTTAGATCCTTTCATGAGACTCTTTTAAATTGGGCTAAGATCCAACTTTAATTTAATCTTGAGTCCACGGAGGCGAACCGCTCAAAATCAAATTAATTAGGTAGACAATTTATTATCAATCATATCCAATATGATTCTTAGTGATCCAATTTCAAAAGCATGTTTAATCTCATCTTTTGCCTAGGCCCAAAACTGTTTTGACGCCTTATTAAGTCCAACCATTTTAAACGCATGGTTGATGTGCCTCGCTAGGGCGTGCCCACATCATCCATCTTGCTCATACATAGATAAAGTCAATGTACCTCGCTAGGGCGAACCCACATTAAAATTACCCATGCACTAACAAGTGTCTTAATCATGGCATGGCAAGAGGACTTAAAACTTTCTTTGAAGGTTCATCACATATAGAATACAACATATTTATGAGCACTCAAGATAAACATGTTACGCATCAAGTTTAGCCACTAAATTAATCTCCATTAATTTAAGCACAACATTTATGTGTCATTAGTTTCTCTATAATTATGAGGATGAGATTATTTGAACTTTGGTCATCATCTCCAAATCAAGACAACAAGAAGTGCGGCCGAACTAAGCCATTTGCAACCACAATTCCGCACTAATTCAAGAAACCAAGAAAGTAGTCCATGTGGCCGAAACTAAGCAATAGATGGTCTCGATGAACGTAGGCCAATTGCATTCACAATTCCACATGGATCTCCAATCATTGAATCAAGAACTTTGTTTCTCAATTTTAGCAATTATGAACTCTTCATAATTCTAATTTCGTTTTATCTTTGAAACCTTGATTGCGATCAAGTTTGGGAAACACAATCTCGATGAACGTAGATTAGCCATCCAAACCTTGAACTAATCTTAGAATCACAAGACTAAAACAAATAGGAGATTCAAACCCAAGATCCACACCCAAAACCCAAACCCTACCCCCGCGCCAAACCCTAGGTCCGGCCGGGTCAAGGCTTGGGTCCGGTCGGACCCCTTGCGAAAAATCCAAAATTTTAAAGTTCTAAAATTTATCTCAAAATTGTTTTTCCCGATTCAATTAGGATTTGGTGTTCTTGGTGATCCAATCACCATGATCATCAAAACCTTGAATAAACGATTTATTCTTGAATCCATAGAATATCAAAGCTTTGATTCAATCAAAAATTGATAATCCAAACAATTTTAAATCCACCATAATTTTAATTGCGATTGAACAGTGCGATTAAAGTTTATAAAACAATAAACCACATAAAACGCATAGACCACATAAACATCATAATCCCAATATTCAAATCATGCTAGGCACATAAATAATTTATACACACAACATGATCTTAGTATTGAAATAATCAACATGAACGGGGCTCTGATACCACTGTTGGGTTTCGAAGTAACATGCGCAGCGGAATTAAGCATTTAAAATTTATGAAACCCAAAGCCCATAGATCCATTCATATGATTAAGTCAAATACAACATAATGAATACTAGAATACTAACCCTTGATGCCTTTGATTTTGCAACCTTGAATTCGATGGAGGCTTGAAATCTTGATCACAAACAAAGCAAGAATCATGAACTATGAAGATGATAAGTTTCACCCTCTAGCGGTATCCACACCACGAACGAATATCAAGAACACTTGATCTTGGTTGCTAGACCAAATTATGAAACACGCTTTCACAATTGTAAGAACTATATGGAATTATGAATATTCTTGTTCTTCACTTTTGGATCTTAGAACAAGAAAATTAACCTCTCAAAACCTTATGGAGGCACTCACAACAACATGTGTAATACCCCTAAAATTTAAGCATTTTATTTTGGATTTAGGTTGTATTTTTGGATTAAAAAAATGATTAGTAGGAATAATATATTATTTAATTTTGGGCCCTTAGTACAAGTGAAGTTAATTGGGTTATTGTAGATTTATTATTTGGGCTCGGGCCATTTAGATATTAACTGGGTGAATTTTTGAAGAGAGTATAAATAGTTCTACCCTAAACCTAGGCTGCTATCACAAGGAGAAATAGAAGGGCTCGGCTGAGGTTAGATGCAAGAGGGGGCAGTGACGGTTCTTGAGGTAGTCTCAAGTCATCTTCTACATTCTTTTGAATTTGATGTACAATAAGTTGTCTTTGGAATTTTGATTGAGAAATAATAGGAGGGAGGGCTTATATGTGTGCATGTGTGTGTGTGTGTTTGTGACATGAGATTGATGAAAAGTGAGGTAATATGGAGAGATAGAGAACCAGATTAGCAAATTGGGTTATGGTAAAATAAGTGTTGTTTGGGATTGCATGGAAGTAATTGGTCTTCTGTACACGGCGAATTATTTTGGTGAATGAGTATAAGAGTTTAAGGTTATATTAGTGTTATTGACTAAGTTGAGGTGTAACTAATTTTAACTATTTTATTGATGATAGATATTGGGAAGCGGTATTAAGTATGCTTATCGGGAGCGTTAACGAAGTATGTTTGAGGTAAGGGATTACGTTCCGTTTGTCTTTTGAACTTTGTTATTTGCATTGTCCCTCCGTTTCGTTTTTAATGAAAAATTGTGTATACCTTTATGGCGGGTATATTTTTGAAAATGAGCTCCGTTCCATAACTCGTACGTCATTTGAACACTCTTAGATCATGTAACAAATTATTGGTTACATGAGAATCATCGTTGTGATTGATTTTGAACAAAGACTTGTACCACATGGTACTTTATTTGAAACGATTTTGAAATTTGATTTTATTGTACCGAGTGGTACTGTATTTGAAATAAAATGATATTTGGTTTGACTGTACCAGTGGGTACCCTTTTGAGATTTTGATATGATTATTGCGTTAAACGATATCAGTCACGGGTGTATACGTGATACCTGTCGATACCTGTCGCGGGTGTATACGCGATACCTGTCACGGGTGTATACGTGATACCAGTCGCGAGTGTATACGCGATACCTATCACGGGTGTATACGTGATACCGGTCATGGGTGTATACATGGCAGTATCATTGTGATACTTTGATTTTGACATTGATTGTTAGTGATGGTTATCCGGATATACATTTTGAGTTGGAATTGACAGAATTATTGAGTTGGAATTGACGGAATTATTGAGTTGAAATTGACGGAATTGTTTAGAATCATCGAATTGGTTTTTTGACCGCTATGTGATCAAAACGTGCTTTCGAAAATATACGAACCTACAATTTTGAAGCCATAAGATTTTGATTTATTTGAAAAGAGTATTCTCTTTATATGTTGATATGAAACTCCCTTTCGTTTTGATTAAATGATTTTTTAGCTTCCGTTGTGGTCACCCCTTCTTAGAAACCGAAGGGGCGCCGTATGATCTTACTGGGCATTTGTTCGCTCACATTTTATTTTCCTCTCCAGTTTGATATTGCAGTTGTGACAGTTGACCGAGGATTGTGGTTCGAGATTTGGCTCAGAGCGGTTATAGATCATTTGGAGTTATTAGACAGAGTTTTGTACAAAGTAATTTGTATCACTTCGTTGTAATATATTGATCTTTATGGAATATTGAGTTTATGAAAATTTGGGTCGTTACAGTTGGTATCAGAGCATTGGGATTAGATCTTGAAAGGGATAAGAACTCTGATATTGAATAAGTTTGGATACTTAAGTGTTACGATTTTGAGCAGTTTTGAAAGACTTATGTTTTCTTTGAGGTCAGCAAGTTGCCTTTATTTCGGAGGATTTGTGGAACGGAAGCCTAACCGATATGGAGATGGAGTTAAGATAGAATTCGAGGACGAATTCCTTTTAAGGGGGAAAGAATGTAATACCCCTAAAATTTAAGCATTTTATTTTGGATTTAGGTTGTATTTTTGGATTAAAAAAATGATTAGTAGGAATAATATATTATTTAATTTTGGGCCCTTAGTACAAGTGAAGTTAATTGGGTTATTGTAGATTTATTATTTGGGCTCGGGCCATTTAGATATTAACTGGGTGAATTTTTGAAGAGAGTATAAATAGTTCTACCCTAAACCTAGGCTGCTATCACAAGGAGAAATAGAAGGGCTCGGCTGAGGTTAGATGCAAGAGGGGGCAGTGACGGTTCTTGAGGTAGTCTCAAGTCATCTTCTACATTCTTTTCAATTTGATGTACAATAAGTTGTCTTTGGAATTTTGATTGAGAAATAATAGGAGGGAGGGCTTATATGTGTGCATGTGTGTGTGTGTGTTTGTGACATGAGATTGATGAAAAGTGAGGTAATATGGAGAGATAGAGAACCAGATTAGCAAATTGGGTTATGGTAAAATAAGTGTTGTTTGGGATTGCATGGAAGTAATTGGTCTTCTGTACACGGCGAATTATTTTGGTGAATGAGTATAAGAGTTTAAGGTTATATTAGTGTTATTGACTAAGTTGAGGTGTAACTAATTTTAACTATTTTATTGATGATAGATATTGGGAAGCGGTATTAAGTATTCTTATCGGGAGCGTTAACGAAGTATGTTTGAGGTAAGGGATTACGTTCCGTTTGTCTTTTGAACTTTGTTATTTGCATTGGCCCTCCGTTCCGTTTTTAATGAAAAATTGTGTATACCTTTATGGCGGGTATATTTTTGAAAATGAGCTCCGTTCCGTAACTCGTACGTCATTTGAACACTCTTAGATCATGTAACTAATTATTGGTTACATGAGAATCATCGTTGTGATTGATTTTGAACAAAGACTTGTACCACATGGTACTTTATTTGAAACGATTTTGAAATTTGATTTTATTGTACCGAGTGGTACTGTATTTGAAATAAAATGATATTTGGTTTGACTGTACCAGTGGGTACCCTTTTGAGATTTTGATATGATTATTGCGTTAAACGATATCAATCACGGGTGTATACGTGATACCTGTCGATACCTGTCGCGGGTGTATACGCGATACCTGTCACGGGTGTATACTTGATACCAGTCGCGGGTGTATACGCGATACCTGTCACGGGTGTATACGTGATACCGGACATGGGTGTATACATGGCAGTATCATTGTGATACTTTGATTTTGACATTGATTGTTAGTGATGGTTATCCGGATATACATTTTGAGTTGGAATTGACGGAATTATTGAGTTGGAATTGACGGAATTATTGAGTTGAAATTGACGGAATTGTTTAGAATCATCGAATTGGATTTTTGACCGCTATGTGATCAAAACGTGCTTTCGAAAATATACGAACCTACAATTTTGAAGCCATAAGATTTTGATTTATTTGAAAAGAGTATTCTCTTTATATGTTGATATGAAACTCCCTTTCGTTTTGATTAAATGATTTTTGAGCTTCCGTTGTGGTCACCCCTTCTTAGAAACCGAAGGGGCGCCGTATGATCTTACTGGGCATTTGTTCGCTCACATTTTATTTTCCTCTCTAGTTTGATATTGCTGTTGTGACAGTTGACCGAGGATTGTGGTTCGAGATTTGGCTCAGAGCGGTTATAGATCATTTGGAGTTATTAGACAGAGTTTTGTACAAAGTAATTTGTATCACTTCGTTGTAATATATTGATCTTTATGGAATATTAAGTTTATGAAAATTCGGGTCGTTACATCCCACATCGGAAATATGTGGGAATTGAGTGTGCTATATAAAAGGCCCATACACTCCTACTAAGTATCAAATCATCCATTGGACTTTTGGAGGCCTGTGATGGGCTGTGGTTGACTCAATTGAGGAGATGCTTGGTGGGCTAGTGTTTGGTACCTATGTGGCGGGTCGGGCTTGCGGGCTCGGGTCGTTACAACATGTCTAATGGCTGTAAAAAGGATCCTTAAATAGGTCCTAATCCTTAACCCTCAAGGACTTAGGAAACCTAAATCCCGTCACCAAATTAGGCAACAAGGAATTCTGGCCGACTTGACTGGCACGGTCGTGCCCTACAATCTGGCACGGTCGTGCCATCTAGTCCGCGCGAATTCCCCAGCCGCCCATTTTCGGCACGGTCGTGCTTGGTAATTTGGCACGGTCGTGCCAATCATGTCGACAGGTTTGCCTTGGTTTGGATTTATGGCACGACCGTGCCATTTTAAGGCGCACGACCGTGCCAGAGCCAAACACTGATATTTTTCCATAATTCCCATTTAGTCCTTTACGATTCGTTCTATTTGTGTGTGACCCTCTAGGATTACACTAAGTTGGCAATGAGCCCAAACATGAACCCATAAGATATGATTAGGTTCTAGCAAACCGTCATACCTACCCAAATAGTGTAACTAGATACAAGTTCGCATTCCTTTTAGAACATGTCACAATCCCTTTGTCCACGATGTCATTGAACAAAAGTCATGGACAACAAGTCAACTTGTATTGTTCAATACTTTCTCGATTCCGAATATGTTGATAATCCAAATGATATTGATCCAATCAATCCATTTGAGTTTGGCCAAACATTTCACCAACATCATTCTTTCGAGGGGCCCAAGCTTGACATCTCTCCGAAGAGGGAAAAATCCATTTAGCTTATTATTCTTCCCTAAGTGAATCCAATCATGCCAATCATACACTTTATAACTACCGTGTTAAGGCAGCGTTTGAATATGTCAAACATAATCTTCATCAAGTGGAAGACTATAATAACTTCATGTCTAAGGATTCAAATGACATAACTAATATGAGATTTATATATGACATCGACCATGACATAAATCTCATACCGCGGGTCATGTCCAGTACCTTGTTCCAAACAAGTACCCATAAATCTAACATGATCATCCCATGATCATTTAGCCTTTATACTAGTGCTTAACAAGCTCTAGGGACGGAGATTATTATAAGCAAACACGAGCCATAATAATAATCTTATTATCTCTTTATTATTATGAATAAAATGATAACTTATACAACGTTTAACAAACGTGCCTAGGGCACCAAAACCAACATTGTTTCCAAAAGTTGGACTAACAGCATCATTCTTGTCGGATTCATCAGGAGAAACATCTTCATCATCATGCTCATCAGCATCTTAAACTACCTCTGCAAAAACTTCCTCAGTAGCTTCAGAGCTACTTTCAACTTGCTCTTCAGAACTACTCTCATCTACAAGAGTCAGTTCCTTGGTCTTGAAGCGGCAGGGGGAGGTTTGGATTTTGGTTTTACGGCAACCTTAGGAACAAAAACATCAACCTTTTCTTAAGGTGAGCTATTAGGAGAAAAAGTGGAGAAGGAACAAGTACTGGAGGCTTAGTTACCTTTGCCTTTTTGAGGGTAGAGGTCTTGATTGGAGAAAGAGAGTGCGATCGCTTCTTTTGAGGCTCCCCCTCAGAAGTTGCTGTGGCAGAGTGTTTAGATGATGAGAGTTTGGGTTTGGAGGTATCAGATGATTTAGAGGGCACGGTAGGTTTGGATGTTTTAAGAGGAGCTGAGATTTTGGTAGGTTTTGGAGCAGGAGGAACTGCAGCAACCTTACTTGACTTCTGGGAGAGGGAAGGTGCGGCAGCTTTTGATTTGGGAGAGCCAGAAGTGGATTTTTCAGAAGTGGAAGGCTCTCTTATTTTGATACCTGCCTTAGGGTTGGGCTTGCTGGACCATGCAGATGCGGTCGATTGAGAGGCGGTAACTTTCTCCTTTCCTTTAACTGGTGCGGCAACAACAGATGGTTCATTTTTGGTTTTCTCAGAATCTTCTTGGTCTTCAGTTCCTTTATTGTCATCACTTTCTTCATTTGGATTTCCTCTAAAAGCGGCAAGAGATTATTTTGTAAACTTTGGTGGCTCGTAGGGTTCAACAGGATCAGCTTCAAGATACTTCTGATAGAGGTCATCCCCAAACCTGTTTCTGAAATTAGCCTTCATGTTTCCTCGAGTAAAGATTTTGGTCTTGGAGATATGAACAACCAGATCAGCCTTCATCTTCAAGTATTCAGACCTGATTTCCTTAATATGAGCCATAAGATTAGTAATGAACCACGTGTTAGTTCGATAATTTGGCTTTCCTTCATCTCGAGCATCCTGATATGCACGGACATTTTCAACAATTGAGTTGTAGATAATTTGACCCCAATCCATTTTTTGACCCAGGTAAATAGCAGTAGACATCTCCCACTAAGAATGATTCAGATTCGCCTTGTTGCCAGTTTTGCAACATATAGTCTGGCCAACCAAGTGGCAGATGTGATACATGACCTCATTAAATTCTTTGCGAGGAACCTTAGTGATATTGGTGGTGTTTACCAACCGCCGAGCTAAAGCGTTCAAGTCTTTCGAACTTAGCTTGATGGGATAAGCTTGACCTTCCTCTACTTCTAGCTCTAGAATGTTGACTATGTCATCTCTGTCAATAGTCATGATCTTTCCACTTACTTTAGCCTTTAAATACTTGTTTGTAGAACCATCATCAAAAACTTCAGTCTTTTCCTTGGCTGTGTCAAAGAACTGATCCACAAAAGCTGGAACATGATAGTCCTGAGTAATGGTGAAAAGGGAGAGAATTCTAGAGGCCTTAAAGCGATTGACTAGGTTGCGGCCAATTGCATCTCCTTTGAAAGAATCAAGGTTGATTACTAGCCCAGGAACAAAGTTGTTTAAGTCCTGAAAGAAAAACAAGTAAGAAGTTTAGTTGAGAGACAAGAGTGCGGTCACTTGACAAGTGCGGCACGTAGAAGCACGGTCAAGTAAAAGCACGACAAGATATAATGCAGTCGGTTGCCGTAGGAAATATTAGGAAAGGACATACACTTAGCGATACTAATGAAAAACGGATCAAAAAGTAACAAACAACGGATCAAAAGTTTGGTCTAAGAATTTTGGATCAAAAGGTAGTTTAGCCAAGAACAGGAAGAACATCTTTAAGAACACGAAGAACACCATGAAGGGTCACGAAGCCAGATTTACAAAAAACGCATAAAACGAGTAAAATTAATATATTTAACATCTAGGAACCCGATTAAGCACGAAAATCATATCCAATCCAAGAATAATTTAACATTAAGCCCAGAAATCGAAAAGGGAAATTAGAGAAAACCGAAACTAGAGTATAAACCCATTTGGGTTAATAAAATCCAAAATCAAGACAAAACAAATAAGAAATCACGAACTAGAAGCAATGAGAACATCAATATACGCAAATCTCAAGATTACAGTAGTATTATCCAAAGAAATCAAGAGAATCAAACCAGAATATAAAAGGGTTTTAAAACCAGCCATGAACACAGAACATAGAATCGAAATGCTATAAAATAAAGTGTTAAGGTTCAGAAATTCATACCATTCTTGAGAGAATCGGAAGTTGTTGCTTCTTGGGAATAGATTGTGATGATTTTGAAGTAGGGGAAGCCATATAAATGGAAAATTTTAAATGAAAGGCGTTTTATAGGGAGAGAAAGTAGAGAGAGGTTAGAGAGAGGACAGAGAAGACGAGGGGGTTGCAATTTGCAGAGTGAAGGAGAAAAAGTGGTAGAGGCGCATAAAGCTGAGAGGATGTCAAGAAGTGGACTGATGGAACATCAACTCTGCACTACCCAGAATTAAATGCAAAGAGTCCTTTTGTCTTATCGAAGTGACCAATGACGGCGAACAATGATTTAGAGAATAAAATTAAATTCAGAATTAAATATTTCCAAATGATTTGAAATAAATGAAAAGCGAGGGAAAATTAGAAATTACCGAAATACCCTTGAGGTAGACTTGGTCAAAGCATCCTAAATATCTCTAAGTTATAAATACTTACCTGGAGTCCTTTGGATGCGGCAAGTTACGATCGACTGCCACTAGTGCGGTTTCTTGAGGTCATACCTTGGTTAATAATTACTTCTTAAAAGTAGTGAATACATATCATCATTTTCCTTTTTGATAGGTTTCTTCAAAACCTTGAAATAGATAGCCATTGTGGTAACTTTGATAATGCGGTAGCTTGGATAGATGCGGTCAGTATAGTTGCGGTCAGTTGTATGATCGTGACCATTTCTGACCGAGTAGATCGACCGCTTGAATACCTACTAGATATTGAACTTATAAAAAATACAAACATTAGTACATAAAAATATATGGACAATTTGATTTAGAGTTTAAGCATACCCATTTCTCCTCTAAGGTACCTAAATCTCTTGGAATAAAGAGCCTTGGTAAGAATATCTGCAATTTGATTGTCAGTACTCACATACTCTAGATGGATATTACCTTTTTCCACATGATCCTTGAGAAAGTGGTATTTGATATCAATGTGTTTGGTCTTGGAATGCATGACAGGGTTGTTGGAGACAACAATGGTAGATGTATTGTCACAATAGATTGGACAATTTTCTTCTTTGATTCCGTAGTCAACCAATTGTTGCTTCATCCACAGCAATTGGCAACAGCAGCTTCCAGCAGCTATATATTCAGCTTCTGTGGTAGATACAGAGAGTGAGGCTTGTTTCTTGCTTGCCTATGAAACTAGTCGATTTCCAAGGAAATGACAAGTTCCATTTGTGCTTTTCCTGTCAATGGTACATGCTGCATAGTCTGCATCTGAGTAACCTATAAGATCAAAATTTGAATATTTGGAGTACCAAAGTCTAAGGTTAGTAGTCCCATATAGATATCGAATAATACATTTTACAGCAATAAGATGTGCTTCTCTAGGATCAGCTTGATAACGAGCACAAGTGCAAACACCAAATATGATATCTGGCCTACTAGCAGTGAAGTATAGAAGAGAGCCAATCATACCTCTGTACAGGGTTTGATCAACCTTCTTACCATTCAAGTCTTTATCTATCTTGTTACCTGTAGCCATAGGAGTGTCGTATGCCTTTGCAGTTTCAAGTCCAAATTTCTTGATAAGAACTCTTGTCTACTTTGCTTGGTTGAGGAAGATGCCTTCAGCACTTTGTTTGATTTGAAGTCCAAGGAAGAATGTCAATTCTCCCTTCATGCTCATCTCAAATTTACTTTTCATGAGTTTCTCAAATCGCTTACACAACAATTCATTAGTAGAACAAAAAATAATATCATCTACATATATTTGAACAAGTAAGGTATGATCATGATATTTAGCAATGAATAGAGTTGTGTCAATCATACCACGCTTGAAACCTTTCTCTAGGAGAAATTTAGATAGAGTATCATACCATGCTCGTGGCGCTTGTTTGAGTCCATACAAATCTTTACGAAGTTTGTAGACATAATTAGGAAATTTTTGATCTTCAAATCTGGGTGGTTGAGCAACAAATATTGTTTCTTGAAGTTCACCGATGAGAAATGCACTCTTCACATCCATTTGATATAGCTTAAATATTTTGTAAGAGGCATAAGCTAAGAATATCCTTATAGCTTCAAGTCTTGCAACGGGGGCGAATGTTTCATCATAATCAATGCCTTCTTCTTGTTATAGCCTTGTCCAACCAACCTAGCTTTGTTCCTTGTAATGATTCCATTCTCATCCATCTTGTTTCTGAATAACCAATTTGTACCAATCATTCCTTGATCTTTTGGTCTTGGAACTAAGGTCCAGACTTTACATCTTTCAAATTGGTTGAGTTCTTCTTGCATAGCAATGACCCAACTTCAATCTTAGAGTGCTTCATCAACTTTATTGGGTTCAATCTGAGATATAAATGCGGTAAGTGCATCTTAGTTTGATCTTCTTGTTCGAACACCAGAATGCAAATCACCAATGATATTCTGAATTGGGTGATCTCTGACCTCACGAACTCCTTAAGGTATATCTGGTTGATTTGATGGTTGTTGAAGATCTTCTAGTGGCACATCATTTGTGCCATCCCAATCATAAGTAATTTGAGGAATTGGTTCTTCAACATTGATGGGTGGTTCAACTTCATCTCCATTTGAGGTAGCAACAGATGTGGTAGCTTCTGGTGCTTCATGTGTGGTAGGTGGAGGTGAAGTTGAGGTAAATGTATTTCCTCAAGTTGATTAATTTTGTGGTTGATTTGTACCTGTCTCATTAAGCTAAAAAAAATCATCAGTAATATTTGGAGCCAAATGTGGCTCAAGGAGAGAATGTTCATCAAATGTAACATGGACGGATTTAACTATATTAAGAGTGTTTTTATTAAATACACGAAAATCTTTTGAGTGTTTAGCATAACCAACAAATATACCTTTATCGGCCTTAGGAGCAAATTTACCTCGATGTTCTTTACCGTTGTAGAGTATGAAACATTTGCATCCAAATATCTTGAACTAGTCAATGTTGGGGATTCTTCCTCTCCAAAGTTCATAAGGAGTTTTATTGTAGGTCTTATTGATGAGGGATCTATTTTGAGTGAAGCAAGCTATGTTTATAGCTTCAGCCCAAAAATATTATGGTAGCTTTGCTTCAGCAATCATTGTTTTTCCTGCCTCTATCAACGTTCTGTTCTTCCTTTCCACTACACATTTTGTTGTGGAACTCCAGCAGCAGAGAAGTTGTGGTCAATACCATGATCATCATAGTACTGAGAAACACCGTTGTTCTTGAATTCTGTACCGTTGTCGGATCGAACGCTAACGATGTCATCTTCCTTTTGTGTTTGGATCTGTCTAAAGAGTGAGGTCAAAATGTCATACCAATCACCCTTTGAGATCATCATTTCAACCCACGTATATCTTGAATAATCATCTACCACAACTAAGGTATATCTATTTCCTCCATTACTTGCGGTAGAGACAGGACCAAACAAATCCATATGAAGTAGTTGAAAACATCTTGAAGTTGAAGGTGTCGTCTTGCTCGAGAAAGATGCTTTTGGTTGTTTGCCGAGTTGACATGCTGTGCACTTCTCATCATGGTGATCAGCTACCTTAGGTAGACCACGAACAAGATTGTCTCTTCCAATCTTTGAGAGATACTTGAAGTTTAAGTGACTTAGTCATTTATGCAAAAGCAAACTATTTTCGCTAACATTCTTTGCTACAAAACAGAGATTAGAAGAAATACAAGAAGAATTGAAATCAACAATGTAAACATTTTTCTTACGAATCCCTTTGAGCAAAGTGATGCCGGAGTTGCCATCCTTAATAAGAAAATGAGTTGAAGTGAAGTGGCATTGCAATCCTTTGTCGCAAAATTGTGAGATTGAGAGAAGATTGTGTTTCAGACCAGTAACTAGATAAACATCTTGGATTGTTATTTTTCCTTTTCTGATGACTCCATATCCAATGGTCTTTCCTTTGCTATTATCTCCAAAAGTGACTGCTGGACCTTTTTCATTACGGACACTTTCCAATAGGTTGATATCTCCAGTCATATGCCTTGAGCATCCACTGTCTAGATACCATAAACTTGTAGCTTCATTGGAGTGACCAGCCATAAGGCAGAGGACCTACAAAATAAACATTTAAGATCGAGGTCCCCTTTATTATTTTGGGTCCTAAAGATTAGCAGCTTTTGACAACCCACACTTGCCTCACAGAAGGTGGTTTAAGCCTTCTGGAATTTTTTAAAAGATATTCAGCAGCCTTGTGACCATAATCATCACACATAGAACAATGGTGGAATCCACCCAACTGAGGGTTAACAAACTTTGTTGAAGTCTTAAGCACAACATTACTAACTGGGATGGATGCGGTCGCTCTTACAAAGTTCATCCTTTTGAACTTTGTTCCCTTGCCACCACGTGCGGTCGCCGGCTTCCATGCGGTCGCCAGTTTCCGTAGTGCGGTCGATTGACCTCGCGACAAGTTCATGCGGCAGGGAAACTCAGCTACCTTACTGGAGCTTGCCGCAGCAACAGGTTCATCCATGGCAATACCTTTCAACTTAAGTGCCTTGCCAGTTTATTTCTTAGGGAAAACATAGTTGAACACTAGTTTCTTCTTTGGTTCTTGTCCTTCACCCTTTGAAACATCATGTTTAGCCTTCCACCCTTCCAAAGTTTTATGGGTAAATTTCTACTCATCTCTTTCACAACAAGATGCACATTTAAAGTTGTCACTAGTTTAAAATCCCAAGCCTTCTCTACACCACTAGACTTTTGGGATTCTAAGATTTGTTCCATAGTGACACGCGAATTGGTCTACTCATTAGTGATCCTTTTAAGGTCATTTGTCTCAACAACCAATTCTTCATTTTTAACTTTAAATATAGCATTTTGTTCTTCTAAGAAATGGTTTCTATCAGTAAGAGGAGTCATTCTCTTGATCTGCTCCTTACGGAGGGTGAGTTCAGATCTTAGTAGAGATTTCTCCGTCTTAAGCTGGGAAATTTCTTCGGTTGAAAGTGCTAAAGCTTCCTTCATGCCAGTAAACTTACTAATTACCTGTTCAGCTTTAATAAACATCTTTTCTTGTTCATCAGGGGAAATGTCAAACTTGACTTGAGGTGTTCTAGGTAGAGCTTCCTTCACTTTGGGATTTAGTAAAGCTTTGTTTGCAGCACTCACATCACATCTTGAAAATAGAAGATCACTATTCTTTTGACTGGAGTTAGGAATCCTTTATCAGCAAGTTCATCAGCCGTATAACTCTTCCGTTTGGGTTTTAGATTGGGTGAGAATTGATTTTCATGATCATCCTCATCATCGTAATGAACGACCAAAAAATGTGACCTTCTTCAGAATCCTCATCGCTTTCATCAGAATCTGACTCTATCCAAGTTACTAATTCTTTTGTGGTAGAGTCTTCTTCAACCATCATTCCCTTTTGCTTTGAATACCTTGGAGTGAATTTTCTTTTCTTCTTCATATAATCATACTTCGGAATTGGACATTCTGATGCGAAATGACCTAGTTTACTGCAATTAAAACAAATAAGATCTTCTTTCTTCTTAGAGAAATTGAAGTTCTCTTTCTTCTTTAAGGGGCTGCTCCTTGAAAACCTTGTTGGAGCCTTGCTTGATGATCCAGGTCTTGCTGTCTTTCTGAACTTTTGGAATCTTTTCACATACATAGCAAAATCATCATCATCCATATCAAGTAACTCTGATGTGGAGATTTTTGGATCTTCTTCCTCGATCACTTCTTCCTTTTTAGAAACCAACGATAAGCTCTTTATCTTTCCTTCCATTTCTTCAATGTTATGGAGCTTTATATCAAAGACTTTGAGATTGGCATAGAGGCTTCTGAGTGACATTTCATCTAGTAACTTTGTATCTTCAAGAGTGTTTCCTTTGTGAAGATATTGAGAACCAAGAGCAGCAAGAAAATTTACATTGATCTCTTTCTTGGTAAGCTTCTTTCCAAGTGCTGTATAAGTACTTACGATCTCACAATAACGATCATATATGGCTCTGAGTGATTCACCGGGGATCTTAGCGACGTTGTTGTATATTCTTTGAATTTCAAATCTTTTGCTTTCCTTGCAAGCTTGATCTCCTTCGATGTAATCTTCAATTGCATCCCATAGATCTTTTGCAGTAGAACATTCCATGATTTGTCGATGCTGAGACATACTTAAGGTACTTAAGAGTATGCTTTTTGCTTTTACATCCATTCCAACTAATCTTTTCTCTTCATTTGTCCATTCATCTTTTGGTTTCTTGATTGACTGTGTGTCTACATTGGTTTCTGGATTCGGATTAGCTTTCATTGGGAAGTATGGTCCTATGGTAAGATAATCACCGAGTTGCTTGTCCATGGAGTAGAAGTGTGTTAGAATGCTGTGTTTCCATACGTCAAAGTTATCTTCGTCGAACGTTGGAACATGAGTGTAGTTAACCGTTGCCATAGCTTTCATACTTGCCATGTTGAATCAGCACCCAAGCTATTAAGCTTGAAAAATAAGAGTTTTATGAAGGTGTTTGCTCTGATACCACTGGTTGGTCCTAAAGACACAACAAGGGTATGAAAAAAGTCTAGATGGGGGGGGTGAATAGCCTATTTAAAATTTCAACTCTTTTCAAAATTCAACATTATGCTTACTCAATGAATTTTACGGTCACTTAAAAACCACTAGTTCAAGAGTAATATGCACAGCGGAAGTTTTCGATATAAATAAGTTAGAGTTGTTTTTGATTGAAACAGTGCGGTAGGTTGAGTTGCGGTAGGTAGAGTGCGGAAACTAGAGTGCGATCGGTAAAAGGTGATTTGGTGCGGTAGGTTGAGATATTGAAAGATAGTGTCTTGGAAGTTTTGGTAAATGATAAGTTAGTCATATTTTAGCTTAGGTAATATGATAAACATACAAACACAATTCACAATAACTTGAATATCTGAAAAATCAAACACTAAATGACAAACAAGATTAATATGAACAATAAAGAACAATAAGAACAAGATGAACAAGTGCTGAAAGTAAATTTGCAGAAATGTAAAGAGCAGTAAGTAAATGACACAAGGATTTGGAAAGGTTCGATCTGTTAAAAGATCTATGTCCTTTACCAAGATGGTCAGTCTTGGATTTTGAATGATGTATATATTGATTCACTTGAGTACAGAATACAGAGATGAAGTATTGAATCAACACCTACTTTTTATGAAGAACAAATCCTAGACTTAGACCTCTGTATCCCTAATGATGCAATCTATGTGATTGATCAATCGGGGTGTGTGTGTAAAGAATCAAGAGCTCTATGTAATCTATATGATTAAGAGCCTAATGAATCTTTTGTGTTCCTGGGCTTGAGATTTGATGTGCTTGAAGGTTGCTGGAGATCTTTGAAGATTTGAAGGCAAGTGCTTGAAGATTCAAATGATTCTGGAAATCTTGAGTATGATCTTCAATCACTAAGTATTTCAACAGAAATTTCTCTCTTTCTGGATTCCAAAAGATTTAAGTTTCTCAGAGGAGAAATGGGTATGCTTGAACTCTAATAACTTGTCCATATTATTTATGTGCTAATGTTTTGGTTTCTCCAAGTTTTAAATATTGAGTAGGTACAAAGTCAATATATGACTTCTGTCGACCGCACTACTCAGTCATAAATTTATCTCGACCGCGAGCATCAAGGCTATCAATCATGCCCTACCGTATGCAGAAGCTACCACATGGGAAAACGAAAATATGTGTTAACTGCTTTAAAGAAGAAATTCACGATCATTATTGTTTCTCCAACATCGACCACATCTTAAGGACTCCAATTGTTGACCCAAATGCAGACAGAGACTCAGAATCAAGTTTCCACCTTGAATGCAAGTGTCATTTCTCTGAAAGATGAGTTGATTAAGCTTATATCCAATCAAGATTCACTCTAACATCAAGTTGCCACTCTACCTTCCCAAATGATTGATACCATTAAGGGGGAGAGTGTGCATATAACAAAAGAAAGGCAATGAAGGATATCTTTTTGAAACAATAACAATTTACTTCATGTTTGTTTGAACTAGTTTATTAGTTTGTACTCCTATCCTTAACTGCCTTAACGATTTTGAGTAGAAGTCATGTTTGTGTTGTTTGGTGCTTTTCATATCTCTCATATATATTCCTTTTTGATATGCATCAAATATTTCTATCTTCTAGGATTTGTCTTTTTATTTTCTTTTTAGGATGATGGAAATCTATAACATTGACTTACTGTGTGTGCATTGACTTGGGGCATGAACTTAATAAAATTAATTTCTTGAAACATGTTATTACCAAGTACAATGATTTAGTCTTTGTTATAGTAGGTAATGGTCTCAATCAAAGAGGGGGAGATTGTTGGGTATGCATATTATAAACCACTCCTATTACCTAGATTTGATTGATCCCATAACCTTATTTTACTTTTTATGGACTTTAGGTTTTATTGTAAGAAGTTTTATAACTTCATTAGTTAAGTCCATTTTTAGTTTAGTTAGGCTTAGAAGATCAGCCCCTCAAATTTTGAAAAAACGCTGCTGCTGCTGATGTTGTGAAAAAGCTACGACTTCCTACCTCACCAAGCTACCACACTCCTGCTGCTGCTGCTACTTGTTGCTGCTGCGGCTGCTGCACTGTGATGCTGCTTTGCTGCTGCTGCTGATTATGCTGCTGCTTGAGAAGCGACCGCATATTCTATGCTACTGCATATCTGGAGACCGCATGAACTAGGCGACCGTAGATCCAAAGGCTGCTGCAAGGATCTAGCGACCGCAATTATCCAAGCTACCGCACAACCAAGTGAAAACCAAGAAAAGACAAGTTTGATTTAAACGTTGCAAGATTCAAATTTTAATTTGGTCGTTATGTCTGATACAAGATAGTACATCTTGCCCACTAACTTCTGCAACTAGAAGACAATAAGGAAATGAGCTCCAATCAGAATGCTCTAGCTCATAATCTTCCAAACTTGTCCTCCAAGAATTCAAACAGCTATCTCTCTCACCCAAGGCTATAAATAGCCCTTCATTAAAAGTGTGCTGAGATTCAAAGAGGGAAATTGCTGTTGAAATACTTGGTTATTGAAAATCATACTTGAGATTTTTAGAATCATTTGAATCTTCAAGCAATCGCCTTCAAATCTTCAAAGTTCCCAGCAACCTTCAAGCAAATCAAATCTCAAGCCCAGCAACACTTAAAGATTCATTAGGCTGTCAATCATATAGATTACATAGAGCTCTTGATTCTTACACACACACACACACCCCGATTGATCAATCACATAGATTGCATCGTTAGGGTTACACAGGTCTAAGTCTAGGATTTTTTCTTCATAGAAAGTAGGTGTTGATTCAATACTTCATCTTTATAATATGTGATTAAGAGAATCAATATATACTCCATTCAAAATCCAAGACTGACCATCTTGGTAAAGGACGTAGATCTTTTAACAGATCGAACCTTTCCAAATCATCGTGTCATTTACTTACTGCAATTTACATTCTGCAAATTTACTTTCAGCTATTGTTCTTATTGTTCATATTAATCTTATTTGTCGTTTAGTGTTTTGATCTTTTCAGATATTCAAACTGTTGTGAATTGTGTTTGTTACTTGCCTACTGCCTTAGTTACTACTTCTGACTACTTATCTTTTGGCCAAAACATTCATACACAAACTTTCATTTTCAACCTACCTTGTCTGTTCACTTTGCCGACCGCAATATTGCTTGCCGCAATATTGCCGACCGCATATTTGCTTGCTGCAAGTGAAACTTCCAAGTTTATCATTTCACTTACCTTCTCTTGGCTGCCGCAATATTGCCGACTGCAATATTTCCTGCCGCACTATTTGCCTACCTAGTCGTGTTAACTTCAAAACCAACTCTACCTCGTTTTTATAGAAAACTTCCGTTGTGCATTTTACTTTGAACTAGTTGTTTTTACTTGACCACAAAACTCAATAGTAAGCATAAGGTTGATTTTCAAAAAGGGTTGATAATTTTAAATAGGCTATTCATCCCCCATCTAGCCTCTTTTCATACCCTTGTTATGTCTTTGGGACCAACACAATCACTTCTTACCTGGTCTTCTGATGAACATTGAAGATTTAAAAGAGGATGCCATTGGGAGAAATTTAATCAAGAGATTTGAGTTGACCGGCATACTTCCCTTCTTTACTTTTGACCAAGATTTTCATGTGCCAGCCTTTGTTGACCAATTATTTGTGACTGCATCTTAGCAGTCCGGTCGAGACAAGAAAGGCATGTTTGTGAAGTTCATTCATGCAGACATACAGGGCATTGACATGACCCTAGACGTGATCAATATTGGTGAATTTTTGGGCATCAAAAATAAACCTGGTGTCACTTATGCTACCACGGTCGCTGATGATGAACTCAAGGCATTAGCGATGCAGTTGATTTGTCACTCGCATGTCACTAAGGTTCACCGATAAGAGTTTGATTAAGTGATGTATCACATAAGTCATTTAGTAGGTTACTCCATCAATTGCAAGACTGGCAACCAATCAAATCTCAATACAACTCAATGGACTCTCTTTGCCGCAATCTACCTCGGCAAACATATGGATTTGGTGTCAGATAATCTATGATGCTTTGAAAGAGAACATTGATGCCTACAAAAAATCCAAGGACAAGGGAAAGATCAAGTACCGTACTCACAGCCGGTTCATTACCTTCCTCTTGACCCACATCAAAGATATCAGAAAATTAATGGAAAAGAATCCTGACCACCTCCTCCCTATTTCTAAAAACAAACTTTTCACTCGGTCAACCATGAAAACAAACTTCAGTTTTCGGCTTGGCAACACTCTGTACAAGATCTAACTTGCCAAAGACCCCCATGAGCCGTATGAGTCCCCTCCTAAAAACAAGCAATCTTTTCCTACTGCTAGTTCTATGCAAGAAGCCGACGATGATTAGGAATCACTGCGTGCCACTCCGGTCAAAGGCAAGGGTATTGCTGTTTATCCTACAGTCAAGAGGTCTTCTGCCGCCGTTAGCATCAAAATCAAGGAAACTTCTAAAAAATTCACCTACTCTCTTTCCCCTCCACTTAAGTCAACCACTCTATTGAAAAAGTCTACCGCTCCATCCAAGCCTGAGAAATAAAAAATTCCCAAGTCCCTTGCACCAACCGTCAAGGTTTCTAAACCTTCATCAATCGCACTTTCTCAGGGGGAGAAAAAGAGAACTCATTCTCTAAGTCCCGTCAAAGTCATTAAGAAAGCCAAGGTTTCCGTTCCTCCAGATACTTCTCCTGTTTTTACCCCTACCGTTTCACCTACTCATGAGACTGAGCCCGTGGTTGAGGTTGCTCCCACGTTGAAAAAGACTTCTCAAAAGCTCAAGTCCACGGTTGTGAGATAGATTTACTCTCTTAGGGATAAAACTGAGAGTGAAGACACTAATGAGGAGACTGAAAGTGGTTCAGAAGTTGAAGTTTTGGAAGTGATGAAGCTAGTGATGAGGATGATAGAGATCAAGTTCATGGTGATGATGCAAGTCAGCAGGGTGATAGTGATGAGAAAGCAAAAGGAGTAAATGTTGATAGTCTTGACTTCGACCGCTCTAAAGCTGCCGCAAAGGATGTTTCACCAATTGATGAGACCGACCATGTTGGCTTGACCATTGAAGAAACTCGTGATAGCTCTGTCTGCCAACTGTACTCCTGTTATATCTCCAACGCACTCACCGGTTCCAAATCCGCCCTCTCCAGTCAAGGTAATTCTTGATGATGTCCCAGCTACCGCAGACCAGGTGACCACACTCCTTACTGCAGTCCAGGCCTTAACCAAACTCCATTCTGATAATCAAACAGCCATTGCACAGCTGACCACAGAGGTAATTGACCTCAAGTCTTCTCAAGCCTCTCTCCAGCAAGAGCTGTGTTCTCTATCCTCAAAGTTGATTGACACCATTAAGGGGGAGACATTAGCTATAACAAAGACTGTGAAGGATGTTATCCTTGGAAATGCTAGTTCAAGCTTAGCTACTACCGTACCTCCTCTGACCGCTTCAACATCAACCACACTATCCCCTAACTTCATGATTACTCCTGAGTTTGTAAAAGATGCCTTAACCGTTCAAACCAATGCACTCAACCGCTGCATCTCCCATGAAGTTCAAAAAGCTTCCATTGTGATCAATAAACAGTTGGATACTTTCAAGAATGATGTGACTCGTGAATTGAAAAAGATCAAATTCAGCATGGAAAAACAAGTTGACACTATGATCAAAGCATCTCTGGAAGCTGTCACTGAAAATCAAGTCAAAAAGCTTGAAACCATCAAAGCTATCTTTGCTACTTTGAAGTCACCCATTGAATATCAAGGATCGAGGATTGAGGAGCTCACCAACAATGTGGTTGGATCATTTCAAGTCGCTGAAAGAAAGGTGGACAATCTGGAAGAGTCAGTTCACAGAGTTGCTGGAAGTGCAGGTACTGAAAGTTCAATACAAGTTGCTGACCGCGGTCACCGTAACGTTCATTCATAAGCTGAAAATGATGAAGGCAACAACATTGATTACCCTACCATGAACAGCTTTGACTACATGCTTGCCAACACCTTCAGCTGCCCCATCATTATTCCAGAATTTTATGATGAAGTGAAGATACCAGGATTGGAGATGTAAGCCGACCGCCTACCCGGCCATTTCATCTGACCGCACCAACTGACCACTCTACCCTACTGTAGATACCCCAGGAGGAGCCCATGCGCTTTGGCTAGAGCGGTGGATTGTCCTAAGATGTCTATTCGTGTTTTAAGTTGTTAGAGTCGCCACCTATGTTTTAGAGGAACATAAGAAAAACCTAATATTTAGCCTAAGTTTGATACGAAAACAGAGATTCTTGTTATGGGGTTCGGGGGTTAGGTTACGAGATGGGAAGTACTTAAACACCCATCTCGCCCAACTAATGTTGGTCTTTCTTGTTCAAAGTCTACATGAATAAAATGTTCTTCCTATTCTTAATAATGATAAAAGGGGGCGGTTAAAAAAGGGTGTTTAGAATGTAGGGAGATAACTCCTTGGCCAACTTCAATGGAATGAAGTGGCCTTTGGTGTCATGTCCCAAAATGGTTTTGGGGTGATTGCACGTTTGACAAAAGTGAAAGAAGAAGAGAAGAGATGAAGTAGATAAAAGAGATAAAAAGTAGAGTTTACCTAAACTTCAAATGACTTCAAGTATTTCTTGGAGAATGCCTTGAAAATGATTTGTGTATAGTTTTCTTAATCATAAAAGTCCTCCAAAGAGAGAGTTTTCCTATCTTCCGAAAAGGTCCCCTTGAAAGGTTGGAGAAGAGAGGTTTTTATAGGTGTAAACAAGATGTTTTTGGTGCCAAAACGAAGTCACAAAGATCAGTTTCCCGGGCAAATCATGTAAAATGAGCAAGGGAGGGATTCTTGGAGAAAATCTGTAACTGACGCCAAGGTGTGCGCGCCTCCTGCCTTGGTGGCGGGACGCGCGTGTTGGGTTTCGATGTAACATGCGCAGTGGAATAAATCATTTAAAATTTATGAAACCCAAGCCCATATAGATCTGTTCATATGACTATATTAAATACAAGCAATATGAATACTAGAATACTAACCCTTGATGCGATTCCTTAGCAACCTTGAGTTTGGTGGAGACTTTGAATCTTGATCACGAACAATGAACACGAGCTTTGAAGATGATGATTTTCACCCTCTATTGGTATCCACACCTTTGAACGAATATCAAGAACACTTGATCTTGGTTGATAGACCGATTTGTGAAATACGTTTTCATAATTGCAAGAACTATATGGAATTTGTGATATTCTTGTTCTTTACCTTTTGGGATCTTAGAACAAGAATTTAACCTCTCAAACACTCTATGGAGGCACTCAACTCACAATGTTACAATAACCACTAGGTCTGATTTGGGGTGTTTGAACATCTATTTATACTCACAAGACCTTAACCCTTAAGGACTTTGAGTCTAAATCCCTTCATAGTTCGAAACTTTCCATATCAGCCTTTCAGCGGTTGCTCGGCCACTCCATTTAAAGTGCTCGGCCGAGCTGCTCGGCCGAGTCCTTCAATTCGCGTGCCTGTGCACACCGGTTATAGCATTCGACAATGCACTTCTCGGCCGCTCCTTTTAAAGCGCTCGGCCTAGATACTCGACCGAGCTACTCGGCCGAGTCCTTTAATCTGCGCGGCCTTGCACAGACCAGTATTCTGCCAAATTCTAATTTACTCCTTTTAGGATTCGTTCTGATCGTGTGTGACCCTATAGGATTACACTAAATTGGCAATGGGTTCAAACATGATCCCATAAGATGTGATTAGGTTCTAGCAAACCGTCACACCTACCCAAATAGTGTAACTATATACAAGCTCGTATTATTTTAGAACATGTCACAATCCTTTTGTCCACGATGTCATTGAACACAAATCATGGTCAACAAGTCAACTTGTCTTTGTTCAATACTTTATCGATTCCGAATATGTTGATGACTCAAATCATTGATCCAATAAATGCATTTGAGTCGGGCTGAACATTTCATCAACATCATTCCTTCAAGGGGCCCAAGCTTGACATCTCTCTGAAAAGGGACAAATCTATTTAGCTTATTGTTCTTCCCTACGTGAATCCGATTATGCCAATCATACCCTTTATAGCTACCCGGTTAAGGGTAACGTTTGAATATGTCAAACATAATGTTCATTAAGTGGAAGACTACAATAACTTCACGTCTAAGGATTCAAATGACATAACTAGAATGAGATATACATATGACATTGACCATGATGTAAATCTCATAAAGTGGGTCATGTCCAGTACCTTGTTCCAAACAAGTACCCATAAATCTAACATGATCATCCCATGATCATTTATCCTTTATGCTAGTGCTTAACAAGTACTAGGGACGTAGATTATTATAAGTAAACATGAACAAAAATAATAATCAAAAAATCTCTTTATTGATATGAATAAATGATAACAATTACAACGTTTATTAAACGTTCCTAGGGCACCAACACCAATAATCTCCCACTTGCCCTAGGCCCAATCTCCCATGTATCTAATACCCATGGACCTAACATGACCATCATGTTTAGCTTGTGGAAGTCCCTTTGTTAGCGGGTCCGCGATATTGTCATCACTTGGTACTCTGCATATATTCACGTCTCCCCTATCAACGATCTCTCGAATGATATGAAAATGCCTAAGTATTGGATTTCTGATGTGCCTTGGTTCTTTTGCTTGAGCAATAGCACCATTATTATCATAATAAAGGTTTATTGGATTAGCAATACTAGGAACCACTTCAAGTTCATTAATGAACTTCTTAATCCAAACAGCTTCCTTTGCAGCATCCGATGCAGCAATATACTCAGCTTCTGTTGTAGAATCAGCGGTTGTACTTTGCTTGGAACTCTTCCAGCTTACAGCTCCACCATTTAACATAAACACAAAACCCGATTGCGATCGACTATCATCTTTGTCGGTTTGGAAGCTTGCATCCGTGTAAGCATTTACAACGAGATCATCTTCCATTTCTCCATAGACCAAAAACGAATCTTTAGTCCTTCTTAAGTACTTAAGAATCTCTTTTACAGCCATCCAGTGATTTTCACCGGGGTCGGATTGATATCTACTCATCATGCTCAAAGCATAAGATACATCCGGCCTAGTACAAATCATGGCATATGTCACGACTCGAAAACCCGTCTCTAATTTATTATTAAATAATTATTTATTTATTTATTTATTTGATTATTTATTTATGTGCGCATTTTATATCTCGTAATATTAATTGGTGTCTAGCATTATTTGGTTGATTTTGTGTTAAGTGTGAAGTAGGGGTTTAAATTGGTAGAAGGGTTATTTGGGTTTATTTGTCCTAGGTAGATGAGGAGGGGCCTTAGTGTAACTTTTTAAATATCATCTCCTACTCCCTTCCTACTTCCCCTTCTCCCTCACTCTTCCTCACCACACACAGTGCAATCTCTCTCTCTCTCTCTTCCATGAAAGGTAAAATCTCCCCCTCTTTCTTCCTTCATTTTAGTCATCTTCCTCTCATCCTTTCTTGGTGCTCATTTTATGAAATGTATTTAGATCGTCAATAGGATCGTGTAGAGCCAAAAATATTTGAATTCCGTCATCTTTCATAAATTCAAGTAAGTTTACTTTCCCCCATTTTTATGTTAAAATGCCCATTCTATGTTCATATGATGATTTAGATGATATACATTGATTCTTGGTTGGGTTTTCAAGTGTTTGATTGATTATCCATTTCGTGACATTTTGATAAAAGGTTCATTAGTGATTAATGGAATTTAATCTTGGTTTAGGTTGATAGATGAGGTTGTTTTGGTCCCTCTTAAGCTTAGATGTTGTTTGGGTACCTTATTGAACTTGTTGGAAGTGTTGATTTTGGGTGTTGTGGAAATGGTATGAAATTGGCTTGAGAAATTGAAGAACCCAGCTGATCCTCTGCCCAGTTCGTCGACTAGGCGCCCGCCCGGGTTGAGCCAGGCGCCCGCCTACCTGGCCTTTTTCCTGTTGCCAACCTTCTGATCAAATGAGCGCCGGCCTGACCCCTGACGTGTGCCCACCCGCCCCCTGTTCTGGAAATCTGCCTTTTGCTTGTTTAAGACTAGGTTGCTCCCTTAGTTTAAGTTTTATTATTCTAATTAATTTAAGTTAACATTGTGGAACACTTTATTAATTGGAATTGGTTCCTTTGTGAATAAATATGTTATGGAATTTTATTCAGTATCGTTTTGGGAATGTTGGACATCTTTGATGTGTTGTTTGGATTGGTTTACCTTTGTGGTGATTTATTTGGAATGGTTCCCTACTTTGGAATCATTAGTTGTTTATTTAAGCTAGTATTTATTACTCGGCATTTATTTGAAAGTCCAGCTGGTATATGTGGTTGTGTCGGGCGATGGAAATATTATAATGGCTCCGAGCCAAGTCCATTATAATGTGACCATTGTTTTGCCCTTATTTTCCTCTTCCAGATTGGCCTTGGTTGAGATGAGCTAGCTTCCCTCGAGAAGTAGTCTAGCTAACTTTTGGAGTATGACTTTGTGTCATGACTCCCGTCCTTTGTGACATGTTACTTTGTTATGTTTCCGGTACCAGGGTTTTCTTTTCAGCTTTGATGCTACTATGAAGATATTGATTGGTTGATTTTTGAAGCTGCGCAGCGATCCTTTATTTGGTTCTATCAGTTGGGAAACCTTGGCTAATATCCTTTGTTATTTATTTATTTCCGCTGCTATCTGTTAACTGCTATTGCTATGTGCTATCTGTGAGTTATTATTGTTTATTGCATCATAGCATGTCATGTAGTTGCATTAGTAACTTATTGAGATTTATCTCAACCCCATTATTTTATCTTTGTTTTTCCTTAACCTCCCCAGGAGGAAAGGATTAGTACTCGCTGATCACGAGGAGGACGTCTAGTGTGTAAGTAACTTTTGGGAAGGTTGTTTCGGTTTGCATTATTTAAATGTATAACCTTTGGGATAGTGTCACCAAACTTTGACGTCATTAAGAATTGTGTATTTTGCATTTTTGGGTATAAGCTTGTGGAGCTTATGCTAGTTGTATTTTGTTGATTGTTAAGCTTGGATTTATAAAACTTGTACTATCATCTTTTGGCGTAAAATGGAATTTTTATCTTCAGTATTTTGGTATTTGTGTGTTAAGTCGACGTCCAGCTCGCGAGTTCCCGGCCCGCGGGGTCGGGGTCGCGACAGTTGGTATCAGAGCTATGGTTTAGCTCTAAGTTTAAGTATAGGTGGACTAGTATGACCTAGGAGGGTAGTCGTGTTCGGAGTGAGTAACGGTTGATGTTTTATGCAGGTACTTGTTCAAAATGGCTAGAAGAAGAGCTGGTGAAGGTTACGCCGGAACTTCAAATCAGAATAAAACAAGAGATGAAGCCCGTCCAATGTTTCAGGGTATGTTTGAGGCGGCCATAAAGGCTATTCATGACCAAGGTCCGAGAGTAGAGCAAGCACCACCACCCCGATACGGTTTGTAGCAATTCTTGAAACTGAAACCCGCGGAGTATAATGGGGAACCCGATGTGAAGAAGGCCGAGCTATGGATAGAATCAATGGAGAAAATTTACGATGTCTTTGGTTGAACTGGTGAGGATAAGGTCCGATTTACGGACTATAAGCTTGTGGGTACCGCCGAGCATTGGAGGAAAGGGATTAAAGCAAGTTGGGACGAAACTAATACACCGTATGCGTGGGAATTGTTTGTGCGGAAATTCAAAGAGCATTTTATTCCGGTAGTTGATCAGAACTGGAAGGAGATCGAGCTTCTCAATTTGGATCAAGGCTTGTTGTCCGTGGTTCAGTACTCGGCTAAGTTCACAGAATTAGCCAGGTACTGTGACTATCTTGTGAGGACGGAGGAGCAGAAAGCAATGAGGTTCATCCGAGGTTTGAAGACATCTATCCGGACTCAGCTTATAGCTCAGAGGATTCTGACATTCCAGGATGCCGTGGATCATGCATATCTAATCGAACAAGACATTGGGGAACATAAGAGGAAGACCGAGGTCACGAACACGGGTAAGCAAGGAAGTCATACCAAATCACAACCACATCAGCGTTCAGATAACCGAGGTAATTCGGGATGACCATCTCAGTTTAAAGGACAACCCGCACCAAGGAATTTGGGTAATACTCCGGGGAACCAAAATAGGGGGCTTTGCACCTATTGTCAGAGGGAAGGCCATTCAGAGGACCGGTGTTGGAAGAAGCAAGGAAAATGTACCAATTGTGGTCAGTTAGGGCACTTTGCTAGAGATTGTCCGAGGAACAGAGGTCAACCAGCGGGGGTAGGAGCTGGTGCTCCACAGGGTCAGAAAAGAGATGCTGCGGGAAAGCCCAAGGTCCAAGGAAGGGTATTTGCCATGAATCAACAACAAGCTACCGATGATCCTTCCGTTATTGGAGGTATTGTTTCTGTGTCTAATGTGAGCGCTCATGCATTAGTAGATCCAGGATCATCGCATTCTTACATATCTGTGCAATTTGCTTCTTTGTTAAATGCTTCATTTGAGTCTTTACCTTATGTGCTAGAGGTGTCGACCCCTATAGGAGAATGCTTGGTGACCGATAGAGTATTTCGTGCTTGTGATGTGCTTATATGTGGTCGTGTCTTGCGTGCGGACTTGGTAGTCCTTCCGATTCAAGACTTTGATGTTATTTTGGGTATGGATTGGTTGAGCAAGTTTCATGCTTCTGTTGATTGTCGTAAGAAAGTTGTTACTTTTTCTATTCCCAGTGTGCCTAAGTTTGTTTTTGAGGCTAGTCCTTTGAATAGAAAAACTCGTTTAATTTCTTATGTGAAAGCGAGAAAATTATTACATCGTGGTTGTGAGGGTTACTTGGCTAGTGTGCTTGATACCAAGAAAGAATCTCCCGGTTTGGAAAGTGTTCGGGTAGTTAGAGAATTTCCTGACGTTTTCTCTTCTGAGTACGATATGCCTCCCGATCGAGAGATAGAGTTCTGTATAGATCTTCTACCAGGTACAGCTCCGATCTCGAAAGCACCTTATAGAATGGCCCCGGCAGAGTTGAAAGAATTGAAGGTTCAGTTGCATGAGTTGCTTGATAGAGGGTTTATTCGACCTAGTGTTTCCCCGTGGGGAGCACCGGTTTTGTTTGTGAGGAAGAAAGACGGTTCGTTGAGGTTGTGCATTGATTACCGAAAGTTGAATCAGGTAACGGTGAAGAACAAATATCCTCTACCGCATATTGATGATTTATTCGATCAACTCCAAGGGTCGGTAGTATTTTCTAAACTTGATTTGAGGAGTGGGTACCATCAACTGAAGATTCGATCGGATGATATTCCGAAGACTGCTTTTCGCACTCGTTATGGTCATTATGAATTCTTGGTTATGCCGTTTGGGTTGACTAATGCTCCGGCTGTGTTTATGGATTTGATGAACCGAATCTTCCATCCTTATTTTGACTCGTTTGTAGTGGTTTTCATCGATGATATTCTTGTCTATTCTAAATCTCGAGAGGAACACGAGCAACATCTGAGGACAGTTTTATCAGTTCTTGCAAAGGAACAGTTGTTCGCGAAGTTTAGTAAGTGTGAATTTTGGCTCGAGAATGTTTCATTTCTGGGGCATGTTATTTCTAAAGATGGGATATCTGTGGATCCTTCGAAGATAGAAGCTATTGTTGACTGGAAGAAACCCGAGACAGTGACTGAGATCAAAAGTTTTCTGGGGTTAGCCGGATACTACAGGAGGTTTATAGAAGGGTTTTCACGGATTGCTACACCGATGACACAATTGACCCGAAAGAATGTTCCATTTGAGTGGAGCGAAAAATGTAACAACAGTTTTGAGGAATTGAAGAAGAGGTTGACTACTGCACCGATTCTTGCATTACCGAATGGGAACGACGACTTAGTGATTTATAGTGATGAATCGAAGGAAGGCTTGGGTTGTGTTTTAATGCAGAATGGGAAAGTGATCGCGTATGCTTTGAGGAAGTTGAGTCCGAGTGAACAGAATTATCCTACTCACGATATGGAATTGGCAGCTATCGTATTTGCTCTTCAGAAGTGGAAGCACTACCTTCACGGGGCGAAATTTGAGATTTTCACGGATCATAAGAGTTTGAAGTATCTTTTCTCTCAGAAGGAACTTAATAACTGACAGCGTCGATGGATGGAACTTTTGAAGGACTATGATTGTAAGATATCCTATCATCCCGGGAAAGCAAATGTTGTAGCCGATGCGATTAGTAGAAAATCTTATATGGCTTCGATGATGGTTCGAGAGTGGAAAATGCTTGAGGATGTTCGAGATTGGTGTCCTCGTGAATCGAGACATGGGGCTATTTTTGCGAATATTAGGGTATCTCCGACCCTAATTCAAAGAATAAAGGAAGCTCAGAAAGAAGATCCCGAGTTAGTGAAAATAATGGGTAGAATGAAAGAGAAGAACTTCGAGGATTTTTCTATCAGTCCGATTGGAGTATTGACTTTTCGTGGACGGTTGTGTGTACCCGACGTTGATGGAATAAAGAGGCAAGTTTTAGATGAGGGTCATAAATCGAGATATACTATTCATCCGGGTAGTATGAAGATGTACCAAGATCTGAAACAACAATTTTGGTGGAACAACATGAAGAGAGAAATAGCTGAGTATGTATCGAAGTGCTTAACTTGTCAGCAGGTCAAAGCCGAGCATCAGAGACCCGCAGGACTACTTCATCCATTAGAGATTCCGGAGTGGAAATGGGAACATGTGACTATGGATTTTGTTACGGGGCTACCTCGTACCCGTAGGAAGTTTGACAGTGTTTGGGTGATCGTGGATAGATTGACCAAGAGTGCTCATTTCTTACCGATTGATATTAGATACTCGATGGAGAAACTTGCGACCCTTTATATAAATGAGATTGTGAGATTGCATGGGGTTCCGGTTAGCATTGTGTCGGATCGTGATCCGAGGATTACTTCTAGATTCTGGAAAGCATTACAGGAAGCTTTGGGTACCGATTTGAGATTCAGTACAGCTTTTCACCCTCAGACTGACGGTCAATCCGAGAGGACTATTCAGATATTAGAGGATATGTTGCGAGCTTGTTCGATAGACTTTTCTGATTCCTGGGATGTTCATTTACCTCCAGTGGAGTTTTCTTATAATAACAGTTATCAGGCTAGTATCGAGATGGCTCCTTACGAGGCTTTATATGGGAGAAAGTGTAGATCGCCTATCTGTTGGGATGAAATCGGGGAAGCGAAGATATGGGGTATCGATTTGGTTCAGAATTCAGTTGAGAAAGTCAAAGTTACTTGTGTATTTTGAACAGGTTCCACAATTCCTTGTGGTTCTTGTTCTTGTTCTATTATTGGTTCAATGTCATTTTCTGGGTCTCGAATTTCTTCAAGATTTACTTTACTCCAACTGATTTCTTTGGAAATAAACTGTTTCTCTAGAAAGACACCAGTACGGGCAACAAATACCTTGTTGTCCTCTCGGTTGTAAAAGTAATATCCTTTAGTTTCCTTAAGATATCCCATGAAAATACATTTATCGGATTTGTGTGCTAGCTTGTCGGAGACAAGTCTTTTGACAAAATCTTCGCAACCCCAAATCCTCATGAAAGACAAACTGGGTTTCTTTCCGCTCCACATCTCATATGGAGTCTTTTGAACCGATTTAGTTGGAACTTGATTTAGTGTGAGAGCAGCGGTTTCTAGAGCATAACCCCAAAAGGATAAAGGAAGATCAACTCGACTCATCATTTGTCGCGCCCCGGAAATTCCAAAAATCCATAAATATAAAATTTACAATAGACATCTTGAAAATGCTAAATACCAAACCGGGCGCGTGAATTCAACTTATAAAACCAATACCAACAAACAACACCTCAACGAGATTATAACTCGGAGACTAGAAATAAACGCGGAAGCAAGAACAACTATTAATAATATAAATACCCAAAGGACAACAATATTTACATAACACTGGGCGACTACGATCCCACAACAAAATACATAAAGGCACCGGAGTGCAACTACCCCAAAGAAGGTCAACCTGCCCAGAAGATTCCCGTTACAACGGACCTCACGACGCTACCACTTGCTTTCCTGGGGGGGTTAAGGAAAAATAAAGATAGAAATAAACGGGGTGAGATAAAATCTCAGTAAGCTACTAAATGCAACTAGGTGTCATGATATCATGAACAGCAAGGCACACTTTCACAATACAATAAAGAACTATATGGAATTTATTTGTATACACGTAACATGATATTCCAATATTCATATCATGCAAGGCACATAAACAATTTATATACACGTAACATGATCCAAGTATTGAATTAATCAACATGAACGGGGCTCTGATACCACTGTTGGGTTTCCAAGTAACATGCGCAGCGGAATTTAGCAATTAAAATTTTAAGAAACCCAAAGCCATGGATCCGTTCATATGATTAAATCAAATACAACATAATGAATATAGGAATGACTAACCCTTGATGGCTATTAATTTTCTCTTTGGTCTTGGTGGAGATCTTGAAGCTTTATCACGAACAAATCACGAACTTTGTAAGATGATAAAATTCACCCTCTAGCGGTATCCACACTTCGAACGAATATCAAAGGAGCTTCTTTGATCTTGGTTGCTAGACCAATATTATGAAACACACTTTCACAATACAATAAAGAACTATATGGAATTTATTTGTGAATTATTTTGTTCTTCAACCAAGAATGTCTTGGAACAAAATAAACCCTCTCTCAAACTCTTTGAGACTCACAAAATCATTGGCCTAGAGTGCTGGCCGAATTTGGTCTTTTATACACAAGTATGACCTATTCCAAATAGGAAACTTGTGTCAAAATCCTTCCAAAATTCGTTTCCAAATCAAATTAGGAATCTGCCACCCGACAGCACTGTGCGGCCGCCCAAAATCATCTGTGCGGTCGCACAACTATCTGAAGCAAAACTGGTACAAAACTGTCCTAAGTGTGCGGCCGCCCAGTCAATACTGTGCGGTCGCCCACTCTTCAGAATGTCCAGAATTTCCAAAATTCCAATATAGTCCCTTTTTAAAGATTCGTTCTATTGTGTGTGACCCTCTAGGATTATACTAAGTTGGCAATGGGCTCAAACATGATCCCATAAGATATGATTAGGTTCTAGCAAACCGTCATACCTACCCAAATAGTATAACTAGATACAAGTTCGCATTCCTTTAGAATATGTCACAATCCCTTTGTCCACGATGTCATTGAACACAAGTCATGGTCAAACAGTCAACTTGTTTTGTTCAATACTTTCTCGATTCCGAATATGTTGATAATCCAAATGACATTGATCCAATCAATTCATCTGAGTCCGGCCGAACATTTCATCAACATCATTCCTACGAGTGGCCCAAGCTTGACATCTCTCCGAGGAGGGACAAATCCATTTAGCTTATTATTCTTCCCAACGGGATTCCGATTATGCCAATCATACCCTTTATAACTACTCGGTTAAAAGTAGCGTTTGAATATGTCAAACATAATGTTCATCAAGTGGAAGACTATAATAACTTCATGTCTAAGGATTCAAATGACATAACTAATATGAGATATATGTACGACATAGACCATGACATAAATCTCATAGAGCGGGTCATGTCCAGTACCTTGTTCCAAACAAGTACCCATAAATCTAACATGATCATCCCATGACCATTTAGCCTTTATACTAGTGCTTAACAAGTACTAGGGATGGGGATTATTATAAGTAAACATGAACAACAATAATAATCAAAACATCTCTTTATTGATATGAAATAAATGATAACAATTACAACGTTTATTAAACGTGCCTAGGGCACCACTACCAACAGAACCGACAAATTAATCACTCAACCAATCTTCGTAGTAGCATAAACAGCTGAAGATCACAACCCCGGTACCGGAACCATAATAATGTAACATGCCACAAAGGGCGGAAGCCATGCCACAAAGTCATGCTCCAAAAAGTTAGCTAGACTACTTCCGAAGGAAGCTAGCTCATCTCAACCAAGGCCAGTCTGGAAGAGGAAAATAAGGGCAAAACTATGATTAGAACATGATCCAATAAATGCCAAGTAATAAATACTAGCTTAAATAAACAACTAGTGATTCCAAATTAGGGAACCATTCCAAATAATCACCATAAAGATGCAAACGATTACTCATGAAGAGTTCAACAACAACGAACACAAGTAGTTCCTCACAAAGTGTCCAACAACAATAAAAGGGGTTGCTCATAGAGAGCCCAACAACATTGATCATTAGAACATGATGATTCCATGATAAGGGACCATACCAAATACATCCTAAAGGTGATACCCACGAGTTACTCATAAAGAGCACAACCCAACGGTCACTCACAAATGGTACAAAGACTATTACCAAAATGACCCTAAACATCTACTCATAAAGAGTAATATGACCAAGAACTCAACCATCTCTTTACACATGGAATTCCAAATAGGAAATCCGAATAAATGCACCTTAAGATTAATCAAAACCACAGGTACCCAATCACCATTTCACGCTTTACATCCGTTCATAAACGAACCAATTCTAAACACCCCAAACGAAGCCAAAAGGTTACACCTATTCATACATGATCACAAACGGACCTAACCCAACACTTTGGTGTTCCATAACAGCCCTCTAGGTACTATAGGATATCACCTAAAACCTAGACCAAGTCTTATCCTAAAATCAATTTGATTGGAATAATCCTGAACACATCATAAGATGCCCAAACATTCTCAAACAATACATAGTCAAATTTCAAAACACATTTGTTCACAAAGGAACCATTAACAAACACTAGAGTGTTCCACGGTGCCCAACTAAGTCAACTAGAATAGTACAACGGAACCTAGACCGAGACTACACCTTGATCTTAAACCTCAACAATAAGACAACCATTATGATCTAGGACCATGTGGCCAATAGAACCATTACGTAGTACTCGAAAAGAGCTTTCCAACGATAGTTTACACGTCCAAAACGGAGTCCGGACGAAGAAGTTATGGCCTCCGGAAGATTGAACGTAAAACGGACAATTTTTATAAAGTGTTCGGCCGGACATTATGAAAAATCCCTGTTTTGGCTCCGAATTTCGCTCTTTTCGTTCTAAATCTTAGGAGTACCTATATATACTTCTATTCTAACATTTAAATACAAGAAAACTCAATTCTTGTGCCTCTAAAACCCAAATAACCCCAAAATTATTAAATAACATAAAACTACGTATCCAAAACAACAAATTCTAACTTGTATAGTGAAGTATAAAAATTACTTCTAAGCTTATAAAAGCTTTCTATAACAACTATAAACCAATTTTACTAAGATTTGAACATAGTCATAAATAATATAAAATTACACAAAATACCAATAAATTCTAAATAAATTCTAAATTTCCCACAAATCATCACTTAACAACTCAAGCATCATAGATAGTAATTATGAGCATTAATATACAAAGAAGGGGGAAAGTAACTTACTTGGAAATTATGAAAGATGACGGAATTCAAATTTTCTTGGCTCTAAACGATCCTAGCGACGATCTATGCATTTTTCATAAAATGAGCAATAAGAAATAATGAATAGAAAATGACCAAAATAAGGAAAGAAGGATGAGAGTTTTCTTACCTTTCATGGAGGAAGAGAGAGAGAGAAGATGATTGAGTGTGTGTGTGTGTGTTTAGGTGAATGAGGGTGAGGGAGGGATAGGGAGGTAGGGAGGTGGATGATAATATTTAAAAAGTTACACTTAGGGCCCCTCCTCCACTAACAACACAATACTCTTATACTCCCCTCTAACAACTAAGACCCAACACTCTACACTAGCACAAATAACCAATTAAATGCTAGGCATAAAATATTATGAAACACAAAATGCACACATAATTATTTAAATAAATAAATAATTTAAATAAATAAATAATTAAATATTTATTACTAAGAAAATAGAGGCGGGTTTTCGGGTCGTGACATTCACTCCTCCTTAAAAGAAAATTCGTCCCGAATTTTTAAATTACTTACCCGAAAGATCAAATAGCCACGGATACGCTGGTTCCGTCACTTCCCGAATTTCTCAATCATCCAATTTAAACCATCATATGGTAACATTAAATAATGCTTACAACATAACAACCTCTTGTACTTAACTTCCTTCAATCGTTACCTTCACTACTAATTAGAATCCATATTCAAAATCGAAGAATCCAAATTGCTCCTAAACATAACTCTCGAGATACTACAAGCTTATCTCATTTCATAAACTTAATTACACTGCAAGGATACTTGCATTTGTAAACCGCATACTTAGTATTACTTCCCAGAAATTCAAACATTAAACCATCTCGAGCTTAATCAACTTCTTAAAATAGGGAAAGCTAAAGAAATTTTCCATCCTCATAATATTCACCAAAGTGGCTATATCTCCAAGGATTTCCATTATAGTGCTTTCACCTTAGATGGCACCTTAAATTAGAGGTACAATGTAAGCCCAAAATTTTAATACAAAATGTTTACTTAAATCCACGTTATAATTTCATCATCACATTACTCCAAATCTTTGAAAGCCTAAAACAGTTACAAATACCCAGTAGTCCGTAAAACAACCCAAATTTTACCTTCACGAGATTTCTTCTAACCTCCATTTAAATTAATAATCCGTACTTGTACACCCCACAGGAATTTAGCAAATCCTAAATCTTCAATGGCTAACCCACATTAGTCTTTCACGTATACATTTATCAATTCGATGATACTTAGGCTCGATTTTTACTACCATCATAATAAACCTATTAGCTAATCACAGTCCAACCGACCCAATACTACATAGTATTCTTTAATATGCCCAAGTGTTTGTACCCAACTTTCCTTACCTACCCTTAATCCAAAACGAGAAACGCCACCAAGAAGAGATTTAGAACCATAAAACAACCATTCAACCAAAACTCAAAATGCCTTCAATATAGTTCGAGAAATTATTACTCTCTCAAAATGTGTCTAGTCCTTCAAACTTAACGCGCTTACCATCATTAATGATTATAACTTCCACAATATACTCATAACTCGTATTGCTTTAACTCAACTCCATTCATGTACTAAAATGATTCCAAAAGTATAATAACTCAACTTCTTAATATCACTTAAAATAAACTATGTATTTCCTCATACTAAACAATTCCGATGCACACACGTAGATGTACTAAAAGTAAAGAAAAATCCCCTATCGAGAAATTCTCAAATTGAATCTTTAACTCTTTTAACCCAACCTATACCATACGTCCACCGATTCACCTATTAGTATTGTAGCTTATATTAACTCATCATATAACCCAAGTTCCCTATCGATCAAGCGACATATTGCCCCCAATATAAATTATACCCAAGACTTCAAAATTAATATTGCCAACAGAATAAGCTAAATTCCCAGCACAACCTTATAATAAAGATTTTCTGATTTTCAATATAGAACCTGAACATTATATATACTTAGTATGCTCCTAAACAAAGTCAAACATACTAATATAGAAATATTCACCACCTATCGATGGCACACAAGAAATTCGTAACACACGAAAAGCTAAACCATACCACTTAACTCATCAATATCTCGCATAGGTGACATAACTAAATCATCCTATATATACTAGTAACAATCACGTAGTTCCGTATTCGAAAATACACCTCAACATAAATCCATGAATGATAACAAACATGCGAACATAGCACAAAATGTTGTCCACTTTACGAAATAGATATGCCCGAGCCTTCAAATTTGCACTCTCGATTCCCAAACCAACTCACCCCAAGGGGACCAACACTATTAACATCAATCCTATACTTGATATACCAGAAGAGAAGAAACACTCGACGTCAACATCACAACTCATAACTCCACCAACTTCTACCTTAACCTTATCTTTCAAGAAAACTTAGTTTCTAAACCGCTCAAACCTATAACATCCAAGTATTGAAACCTATTCAATATCAGAGTTCTTATTCTCTTTCAAAATCTAAAACCATTGCTCTGATACCAACTGTCGCGCCCCGGAAATTCTAAAAATCCATAAATATAAAATTTACAATATACATCTCAAAAATGCTAAATACCAAACCGGGCGCGTGAATTCAACTTATAAAACCAATACCAACAAACAACACCTCAACGAGATTATAACTCGGAGACTAGAAATAAACGCGGAAGCAAGAACAACTATTAATAATATAAATACCCAAAGGACAACAATATTTACATAATACTGGGTGACTACGATCCCACAACAAAATACATAAAGGCACCGGAGTGCAACTACCCCAAAGAAGGTCAACCTGCCCAGAAGATTCCCGTTACAACGGACCTCACGACACTACCACTTGCTTTCCTGGGGGGGTTAAGGAAAAACAAAGATAGAAATAAACGGGGTGAGATAAAATCTCAGTAAGCTACTAAATGCAACTAGGTGTCATGCTATCATGAACAGTAATATAACAATCAGCATTCTCCATAAACAATCACTTAACAACAAATGAGAGGCTCCCTATCGCCAACCGTCCCATACCGGTTGGAAATAACGACTAGCTCATCATGCAGCACATAAAGCTGAAATAAACACGTAACAAAGGATACTGAGCCAAGGTTTCACCAAACGGATATAACAAAGAAGCCTCTGCGCAGAACCAACCAATCAATCAATCTTCGTAGTAGCACAAACGGCTGAAGATAAGAACCCGGTTAGAACCAACCAATCAATCCATCAACCATAGCAGCATAACAGCTGAAGAGAACCTCGGACAGAACCGACAAATTAATCACTCAACCAATCTTCGTAGTAGCATAAACAGCTGAAGATCACAACCCCGGTACCGAAACCATAATAATGTAACATGCCACAACGGGCGGAAGCCATACCACAAAGTCATGCTCCAAAAAGTTAGCTAGACTACTTCCGAAGGAAGCTAGCTCATCTCAACCAAGGCCAATCTGGAAGAGGAAAATAAGGGCAAAACAATGGGCAACATTATAATGGACTCGGCTCATTGCTATTATAATCTTCCCTATCGCCCGACACAACCACAAATACCAGCTGGACTTTCCAATAAATGCCAAGTAATAAATACTAGCTTAAATAAACAACTAGTGATTCCAAAGTAGGGAACCATTCCAAATAATCACCATAAAGATGCAAACGATTACTCATGAAGAGTTCAACAACAACGAACACAAGAAGTTCCTCACAAAGTGTCCAACAACAATAAACGGGGTTGCTCATAGAGAGCCCAACAACATTGATTGTCGCGACCCCGGATCCCGCGGACCCGAGACCGTGAGCTGGACGTCGACTTAAGACCAAAACTAAGAAATACTGAAGTTAAAAATTCCATTTGATACCAAAAGGTGGTGATCCAAAGTTTTACAAATCCAAGTTTGACAAAAACCAAATACAACTATCATAAACTTCCACAAGTTTATGCCCAATAAAATACAAATATACAATTCTTAATGACGTCATTGATTGGTACAACTATCCCAAAAAGGTTACACATTTATATAATGTAAACCAACCTATAACAACCTTCCCCAAAAGAATGTATCCACACTCGACGTCCTCTTTCTCGTGATCAGCGAGACTAATCCTTAGCACCTGGGGGGGGGTTAAGGAAAAACAAAGATAAAAGAAAGGGGGGTGAGATAAATCTCAATAAGTTACTAATGCAACTACATGACATGCTATGATGCAATATACAATAATAAATCATAGATAGCACGTAGCAGTTATCACATAACAGATAGCAGCGGAAATAAACACATAACAAAGGATATAGCCAAGGTTTTCCAAACCGGTACATCCAAATAAAGGATCGCTGCGCAGCTTCAATAATCAACAAATCATCATCTTCATAATAGCATGAAAGCCGAAGAGAAACCCCCGGTACCGGAACCAATAACCACAAGAGTGTCACAAAGGACAAGATCCATGACACAAAGTCATGCCCGGTAGCTAGATACATTCCCAAAGGAAGCTAACTTATCTTTTCCAAGGCCAATCTGGAAAAGGGTATAGAAGGGGGCAAAACAATGGTCAACATTATAATGGACTTGGCTTTGCCATTATAATCTTTCCCATCGCCCGATGCAACAAATATGCCAGCTGGGCTTCTAATTAAATGCTAAGTAATAATATTTTAGCATGAATAAACAACTTAAGGTTCCAAAGTAGGGAACCATACCAAGTAGTCACCAAGAAAGTGAAATGTACCAATCACGCACAATTAAAGTGTTCCAACAATCTCAATTAACACTTAATTAATTTCAAACACAAACTTGATCACAAAGGACCCAATTCTATCACTAGAGTGTACCACAATGTTCACTAAGGTCAACTAGAAGGACACCCAAGATTTGGATCAAAACGCATTCTTCAACCACACAAAATAACAAATGTAAACTTTCAGAGATCTGTGCGGCCGCCCACCAGGGACTGTGCGGTCGCCCAAACAAACCCTCAAACAAGAACAAAATCTTTCAGATAGATGTGCGGTCGCCCAGACATTTTTGGGCGGTCGCCCAATCTTCTGAATTGCTGGAAATCGGGGAGGAAGAAATGGGTTCTTCCATTTTCATACCAAAACACATTTCAACCAAAATCCAACCCTCTAACTAGCATACTAATGTACCAAAACAACTTATAAGTTCAAAAAGACTCATACAACAACATTTAACAACCAAAATCAAGAATCAAACCCAACATTCATAATTCACCATTTTTGACCAAAACTCAAATAAATTCCAAATAAATTGCAACCTCATTCAAACTTCAAATATAACAACAAAAGCATTATATGAACATGATATGAACATTTTAACATCAAAATGGGGGGAAAGTAACTTACTTGAAAATAATGAAAGTTGACGGAATTCGAATATTTTTTATTCTACGCGATCCTATCGACGATCTAAACATATTTCAAGTTTTAAGAAATGAGAGATTATGAGAGGAAGATGAAGAAAATGAAGAGAGAATGAAAGAAAGAAAAAGCTTACCCCAAGTAGAGAGAGGGAGAGATTGAGCTGGGAGATGGAGTAGTGAGGGAGAAGGTGAGGGAGGAGAGAAGGAGTAGGGAGGGAGTAGGGAAATGATTTAAAAGATTTACACTTAGGCCCCCTCCACTACACTACACACAATTTCTACACTCCCTACTAACAATTAAGACCCAACAATACTACACTAGCACAAATGACCCAATTAAAATGCTAGGCATAAATATTATGAAACATAAAATGCACACATAATTATTTAAATAAATAATAATTTAAATAAATAAACAAGCAAATAAATAAATAATAATTATTTATTACTAATTAAAATAGAGCCTAGATTTCGGGTCGTGACATTGATCATTAGAACATGATGATTCCATGATAAGGGACCATACCAAATACATCCTAAAGGTGATACCCACGAGTTACTCATAAAGAGAACAACCCAACGGTCACTCACAAATGGTACAAAGACTATTACCAAAATGACCCTAAACGTCTACTCATAAAGAGTACTATGACCAAGAACTCAACCATCTCTTTACACATGGAATTCCAAATAGGAAATCTGAATAAATGCACCTTAAGATTAATAAAAACCACAGGTACCCAATCACCATTTCACGCTTTACATCCGTTCATAAACGAACCAATTCTAAACACCCCAAACGAACCCAAAAGGTTACACCTATTCATACATGATCACAAACGGACCTAACCCAACACTTTGGTGTTCCATAACAACCCTCTAGGTACTATAGGATATCACCTAAAACCTAGACCAAGTCTTATCCTAAAATCAATTTGATTGGAATAATCCTGAACACATCATAAGATGCCCAAACATTCCCAAACAATACTTAGTCAAATTTCACAACACATTTGTTCACAAAATAACCATTAACAAACACTAGAGTGTTCCACGGTGCCCAACTAAGTCAACTAGAATAGTACTACGGAACCTAGACCGAGACTACACCTTGATCTTAAACCTCAATAATAAGACAACCATTCTGATCTAGAACCATGAGTCCAATAGAACCATTGCGTAGTACTCGAAAAGAGCTTTCCAACGATAGTTTACACGTCCAAAACGGAGTCCGGACGAAGAAGTTATTGCCTCCGGAAGATTGAACGTAAAACGGACAATTTTTATAAAGTGTTCGGCCGGACATTATGAAAAATCCCTGTTTTGGCTCCGAATTTCACTCTTTTCGTTCTAAATCTTAGGAGTACCTATATATACTTCTATCCTAACATTTAAATACAAGAAAACTCAATTCCTGTGCCTCTAAAACCCAAATAACCCCAAAATTGTTAAATAACATAAAACTACGTATCCAAAACAACAAATTCTAACTTGTATAGTGAAGTATAAAAATGACTTCTAAGCTTATAAAAGCTTTCTATAACAACTATAAACCAATTTTACTAAGATTTGAACATAGTCATAAATAATATAAAATTACACAAAATACCAATAAATTCTAAATAAATTCTAAATTTCCCACAAATCATCACTTAACAACTCAAGCATCATAGATAGTAATTATGAGCATTAATATACAAAGAAGGGGGAAAGTAACTTACTTGGAAATTATGAAAGATGACGGAATTCAAATTTTCTTGGCTCTAAACGATCCTAGCGACGATCTATGCATTTTTCATAAAATGAGCAATAAGAAATAATGAATAGAAGATGACCAAAATAAGGAAAGAAGGATGAGAGTTTTCTTACCTTTCATGGAGGAAGAGAGAGAGAAAAGATGATTGAGTGTGTGTGTGTGTGTTTTGGTGAATGAGTGTGAGGGAGGGAGAGGGAGGTAGGGAGGTGGATGATAATATTTAAAAAGTTACACTTAGGGCCCATCCTCCACTAACAACACAATACTCTTATACTCCCCTCTAACAACTAAGACCCAACACTCTACACTAGCACAAATAACCAATTAAATGCTAGGCATAAAATATTATGAAACACAAAATGCACACATAATTATTTAAATAAATAAATAATTTAAATAAATAAATAAGAAATAAATAAATAATTAAATATTTATTACTAAGAAAATAGAGGCGGGTTTTCGGGTCGTGACATTCACTCCTCCTTAAAAGAAAATTCGTCCCGAATTTTTAAATTACTTACCCGAAAGATCAAATATCCACGGATACGCTGGTTTCGTCACTTCCCGAATTTCTCAATCATCCAATTTAAACCATCATATGGTAACATTAAATAATGCTTACAACATAACAACCTCTTGTACTTAACTTCCTTCAATCGTTACCTTCACTACTAATTAGAATCCATATTCAAAATCGAAGAATCCAAATTGCTCCTAAACATAACTCTCGAGATACTACAAGCTTATCTCATTTCATAAACTTAATTACACTACAAGGATACTTCCATTTGTAAACCACATACTTAGTATTACTTCCCAGAAATTCAAACATTAAACCATCTCGAGCTTAATCAACTTCTTAAAATAGGGAAAGCTAAAGAAATTTTCCATCCTCATAATATTCACCAAAGTGGCTATATCTCCAAGGATTTCCATTATAGTGCTTTCACCTTAGATGGCACCTTAAATTAGAGGTACAATATAAGCCCAAAATTTTAATACAAAATGTTTACTTAAATCCACGCTATAATTTCATCATCACATTACTCCAAGTCTTTGAAAGCCTAAAACAGTTACAAATACCCAGTAGTCCGTAAAACAACCCAAATTTTACCTTCACGAGATTTCCTCTAACTCCCATTTAAATTAATAATCCGTGCTTGTACACCCCACAGGAATTTAGCAAATCCTAAATCTTCAATGGCTAACCCACATTAGTCTTTCACGTATACATTTATCAATTCGATGATACTTAGGCTCGATTTTTACTACCATCATAATAAACCTATTAGCTAATCACAGTCCAACCGACCCAATACTACATAGTATTCTTATATATGCCCAAGTATTTGTACCCAACTTTCCTTACCTACCCTTAATCCAAAACGAGAAACGCCACCAAGAAGAGATTTAGAACCATAAAACAACCATTCAACCAAAACTCAAAATGCCTTCAATATAGTTCGAGAAATTATTACTCTCTCAAAATGTGTCTAGTCCTTCAAACTTAACGCGCTTACCATCATTAATGATTATAACTTCCACAATATACTCATAACTCGTATTGCTTTAACTCAACTCCATTCATGTACTAAAATGATTCCAAAAGTATAATAACTCAACTTCTTAATATCACTTATAATAAACTATGTATTTCCTCATACTAAACAATTCTGATGCACACACGTAGATGTACTAAAAGTAAAGAAAAATCCCCTATCGAGAAATTCTCAAATTGAATCTTTAACTCTTTTAACCCAACCTATACCATACGTCCACCGATTCACCTATCAGTATTGTAGCTTATATTAACTCATCATATAACCCAAGTTCCCTATCGATCAAGCGACATATTGCCCCCAATATAAATTATACCCAAGACTTCAAAATTAATATTGCCAACAGAATAAGCTAAATTCCCAGCACAACCTTATAATAAAGATTTCTGATTTTCAATATAGAACCTGAACATTATATATACTTAGTATGCTCCTAAACAAAGTCAAACATACTAATATAGAAATATTCACCACCTATCGATGGCACACAAGAAATTCGTAACACACGGAAAGCTAAACCATACCACTTAACTCATCAATATCTCGCATAGGTGACTTAACTAAATCATCCTATATATACTAGTAACAATCACGTAGTTCCGTATTCGAGAATACACCTCAACATATATCCATGAATGATAACAAACATGCGAACATAGCACAAAATGTTGTCCACTTTACGAAATAGATATGCCCGAGCCTTCAAATTTGCACTCTCGATTCCCAAACCAACTCACCCCAAGGGGACCAACACTATTAACATCAATCCTATACTTGATATACCAGAAGAGAAGAAACACTCGACGTCAACATCACAACTCATAACTCCACCAACTTCTACCTTAACCTTATCTTTCAAGAAAACTTAGTTTCTAAACCGCTCAAACCTATAACACCCAAGTATTGAAACCTATTCAATATCAGAGTTCTTATTCTCTTTCAAAATCTAAAACCATTGCTCTGATACCAACTGTCGCGCCCCGGAAATTCTAAAAATCCATAAATATAAAATTTACAATATACATCTCAAAAATGCTAAATACTAAACCGGGCACGTGAATTCAACTTATAAAACCAATACCAACAAACAACACCTCAACGAGATTATAACTCGGAGACTAGAAATAAACGCGGAAGCAAGAACAACTATTAATAATATAAATACCCAAAGGACAACAATATTTACATAATACTGGGTGACTACGATCCCACAACAAAATACATAAAGGCACCGGAGTGCAACTACCCTGAAGAAGGTCAACCTGCCCAGAAGATTACCGTTACAATGGACCTCACGACGCTACCACTTGCTTTCCTGGGGGGGTTAAGGAAAAACAAAGATAGAAATAAACGGGGTGAGATAAAATCTCAGTAAGCTACTAAATGCAACTAGGTGTCATGCTATCATGAACAGTAATATAACAATAAGCATTCTCCATAAACAATCACTTAACAACAAGTGAGAGGCTCCCTATCGCCAACCGTCCCATACCGGTTGGAAATAACGACCAGCTTATCATGCAGCACATAAAGCTGAAATAAACACGTAACAAAGGATACTGAGCCAAGGTTTCACCAAACGGATATAACAAAGAAGCCTCTGCGCATAACCAACCAATCAATCAATCTTCAGAGTAGCACAAACGGCTGAAGATAAGAACCCGGTCAGAACCAACCAATCAATCCATCAACCATAGCAGCATAACAGCTGAAGAGAACCTCGGACAGAACCGACAAATTAATCACTCAACCAATCTTCGTAGTAGCATAAACAGCTGAAGATCACAACCCCGGTACCGGAACCATAATAATGTAACATGCCACAAAGGGCGGAAGCCATGCCACAAAGTTATGCTCCAAAAAGTTAGCTAGACTACTTCCGAAGGAAGCTAGCTCATCTCAACCAAGGCCAATCTGGAAGAGGAAAATAAAGGCAAAACAATGGGCAACATTATAATGGACTTGGCTCATTGCTATTATAATCTTCCCCATCGCCCGACACAACCACAAATACCAGCAGGACTTTCCAATAAATGCCAAGTAATAAATACTAGCTTAAATAAACAACTAGTGATTCCAAAGTAGGGAACCATTCCAAATAATCACCATAAAAATGCAAACGATTACTCATGAAGAGTTCAACAACAACGAACACAAGAAGTTCCTCTCAAAGAGTCCAACAACAATAAACGGGGTTGCTCATAGAGAGCCCAACAACATTGATCATTATAACATGATGATTCCATGATAAGGGACCATACCAAATACATCCTAAAGGTGATACCCACGAGTTACTCATAAAGAGCACAACCCAACGGTCACTCACAAATGGTACAAAGACTATTACCAAAATGACCCTAAACGTCTACTCATAAAGAGTACTATGACCAAGAACTCAACCATCTCTTTACACATGGAATTCCAAATAGGAAATCCGAATAAATGCACCTTGAGATTAATCAAAACCACAGGTACCCAATCACCATTTCACGCTTTACATCCGTTCATAAACGAACCAATTCTAAACACCCCAAACGAACCCAAAAGGTTACACCTATTCATACATGATCACAAACGGACCAAACCCAACACTTTGGTTTTCCATAACAACCCTCTAGGTACTATAGGATATCACCTAAAACTTAGACCAAGTCTTATCCTAAAATCAATTTGATTGGAATAATCCTGAACACATCATAAGATGCCCAAACATTCCCAAACAATACTTAGTCAAATTTCACAACACATTTGTTCACAAAGTAACCATTAACAAACACTAGAGTGTTCCATGGTGCCCAACTAAGTCAACTAGAATAGAACTACGGAACCTAGACCGAGACTACACCTTGATCTTAAACCTCAACAATAAGACAACCATTATGATCTAGAACCATGCGGACAATAGAACCATTAAGTAGTACCCAAAAATAGCTTTCCAACGATAGTTTACACGTCCAAAACGGAGTCCGGACGAAGAAGTTATGGCCTCCGGAAGATTGAACGTAAAAGGGACAATTTTTATAAAGTGTTCGGCCGGACATTATGAAAAATCCCTGTTTTGGCTCCGAATTTCACTCTTTTCGTTCTAAATCTTAGGAGTACCTATATATACTTCTATCCAAACATTTAAAGACAATAAAACTCAATTCCTGTGCCTCTAAAACCCAAATAACCCTAAAATGATTAAATAACATAAAACTACGTATCCAAAACAACAAATTCTAACTTGTATAGTGAAGTATAAAAATGACTTCTAAGCTTATAAAAGCTTTCTATAACAACTATAAACCAATTTTACTAAGATTTGAACATAGTCATAAATAATATAAAATTACACAAAATACCAATAAATTCCAAATAAATTCTAAATTTCCCACAAATCATCACTTAACAACTCAAGCATCATAGATAGTAATTATGAGCATTAATATACAAAGAAGGGGGAAAGTAACTTACTTGGAAATTATGAAAGATGACGGAATTTAAATTTTCTTGGCTCTAAACGATCCTAGTGATGATCTATGCATTTTTCATAAAATGAGCAATAAGAAATAATGAATAGAAGATGACCAAAATAAGGAAAGAAGGATGAGAGTTTTCTTACCTTTCATGGAGGAAGAGAGAGAGAGAAGATGATTGAGTGTGTGTGTGTGTGTTTAGGTGAATGAGGGTGAGGGAGGGAGAGGGAGGTAGGGAGGTGGATGATAATATTTAAAAAGTTACACTTAGGGCCCATCCTCCACTAACAACACAATACTCTTATACTCCCCTCTAACAACTAAGAACCAACACTCTACAATAGCACAAATAACCAATTAAATGCTAGGCATAAAATATAATGAAACACAAAATGCACACATAATTATTTAAATAAATAAATAATTTAAATAAATAAATAAGAAATAAATAAATAATTAAATATTTATTACTAAGAAAATAGAGGCGGGTTTTCGGGTCGTGACATTCACTCCTCCTTAAAAGAAAATTCGTCCCGAATTTTTAAATTACTTACCCGAAAGATCAAATAGCCACGGATACGCTAGTTCCGTCACTTCCCGAATTTCTCAATCATCCAATTTAAACCATCATATGGTAACATTAAATAATGCTTACAACATAACAACCTCTTGTACTTAACTTCCTTCAATCGTTACCTTCACTACTAATTAGAATCCATATTCAAAATCGAAGAATCCAAATTGCTCCTAAACATAACTCTCGAGATACTACAAGCTTATCTCATTTCATAAACTTAGTTACACTGCAAGGATACTTCCATTTGTAAACCGCATACTTAGTATTACTTCCCAGAAATTCAAACATTAAACCATCTCGAGCTTAATCAACTTCTTAAAAGAGGGAAAGCTAAAGAAATTTTCCATCCTCATAATATTCACCAAAGTGGCTATATCTCCAAGGATTTCCATTATAGTGAAGTATAAAAATGACTTCTAAGCTTATAAAAGCTTTCTATAACAACTATAAACCAATTTTACTAAGATTTGAACATAGTCATAAATAATATAAAATTACACAAAATACCAATAAATTCCAAATAAATTCTAAATTTCCCACAAATCATCACTTAACAACCCAAGCATCATAGATAGTAATTATGAGCATTAATATACAAAGAAGGGGGAAAGTAACTTACTTGGAAATTATGAAAGATGACGGAATTCAAATTTTCTTGGCTCTAAACGATCCTAGCGACGATCTATGCATTTTTCATAAAATGAGCAATAAGAAATAATGAATAGAAGATGACCAAAATAAGGAAAGAAGGATGAGAGTTTTCTTACCTTTCATGGAGGAAGAGAGAGAGAGAAGATGATTGAGTGTGTGTGTGTGTGTGTTTAGGTGAATGAGGGTGAGGGAGGGAGAGGGAGGTAGGGAGGTGGATGATAATATTTAAAAAGTTACACTTAGGGCCCATCCTCCACTAACAACACAATACTCTTATACTCCCCTCTAACAACTAAGACCCAACACTCTACACTAGCACAAATAACCAATTAAATGCTAGGCATAAAATATTATGAAACACAAAATGCACACATAATTATTTAAATAAATAAATAATTTAAATAAATAAATAAGAAATAAATAAATAAATAATTAAATATTTATTACTAAAAAAATAGAGGCGGGTTTTCGGGTCGTGACATCATTGATCGAACCATGTCCAATAAAGTTCGATTCCTCCTTTCAGACATACCATTCCATTGTGGTGTTCCTGGTAGAGTCAATTGTGAAATTATTCAACAATTCTTTAGATGATCATCGAATTCATGACTTAAGTATTCTCCACCTCGATCCGATCGAAGTGCCTTAATACTTTTGCCAAGTTGTTTTTCTACTTCATTTTGAAATATTCTAAATATCTCAAATGCTTTACTTTTATGTTTCATTAGGTAAACATACCCAAATCTACTATAATCATCAGTGAAGGTTATGAAGTATTGAAATTCTCCCCTAGCATTGCTACATAATGGTCCACATACATCGGAATGTATCAACCCCAATAAGTCGCTTGCCCTTTCACCTAGCTTGGTAAAAGGTGTCTTAGTCATTTTTCCAAGAAGGCACGACTCGCAAGTATCATATGACTCAAGGTCACATGAACCCAAAAGACCGTCCACATGGTGTTTTGAGATACGCTTCTCATTAATATGACCAAGACGGCAATGCCACAAATAAGTATGATTAACATCATTAGGTTTAGATTTCTTTTATTTACATGATAGACATTGTCATTATTTTCATTCTTGACATCCAAGACATAAAGGCCATTAAATGAATTAGCAATACCATAAAGCACATCATTTAAATAAATAGAAAATTTCTTATTTTCAATAAGAAACTTAAAACCTTCATTATCCAAACAAGAAATTGAAATAATATTTCTACTTAAGTCCGGTACATAATAGCAATTGTTCAAAACAAGTATTAAACCGGAAGGTAAAGTGACTTCATAAGTTCCTACGGCTAATGCAGCAACTCTTGCTCCATTTCCCACTCGTAGGTCCACTTCACCCTCTTTAAGTAGTCTCCTATTCTTTAGTCCCTGCACATTTAAACAAATGTGAGAACCAGATCTAGTATCCAATACCCAAGAATCAGTGGTAGAAAGGAGAATATATATCATATAGATACCTGAAGTCGACGCCGTCCCACTGCTCTTCTTCTTCTTTTGCTCTTCCTTAAAAGCCTTGCAATTACATTTCCAATGACCAATTTCTTGACAATGGAAACAAATTGCATCCTTTTGTGAATCGGGTTTTGCCTCTGGAGGCTTGGCAACCTTTGCCTTGCTTATTTTGGGTTTTACACCTTTCTTACCCTTTCCTTTGGCACTAGCCTTCTTCCCATCATGAACCAAGAGCATAGGAGAACCTTTCTCCACAATCTTCATCTCCGCAGTTTTAAGCATACCATGCAACTCGGAGAGATTCTTATCCATTCCATGCATGTTATAATTCATCACAAACTGATTATAACTTTAGGCAATGAATTAAGAATGAGAACCGTGGCTAGCTCCAATGGGATTGGATAGCCAAGTTTCTCAAGATGTTCTACATAGCCTTTCATTTTAAGCATGTGAGGACTCACTTGTTGCCCTTCACTCCTTTTGCAAGAAGTGAATGCAACAATGGTCTTGTACCTCTCTTCCCTAGCTTGCTCTTAAAACATGGCTCTTAACTCCACGCCTATCTCATAGGCTTCCAAATGTTCCAAACTTTGTTGGAGTTTTGAGCACATAGTAGCAAGCATGAGACAACTTACATCTCTAGAATCATTGCGATGTTTCTTGTAACTCTCTATTTTTGCCCTAGGGGCATTGGCTTCTGGTTCAACAGGAAGAGGCCCATCGGGAATGTACAACTTATCTTCTTGCCTAAGAACTATTCTTAGGCTACGGATCCAATCCATAAAGTTCGTACCATTCTCTTGGAGCTTATCCTTCTCAAGGATCGATCGCAACGAAATTGATTGAGTGTTGTTAGTCATTATCTACAATTATGCAAAATTTCCAAAATTTAATAAGTACCAATTTCATTAAAGAAATAAATAATGTATTTTGCAAAAATACTCCCACTAAATTATACAACCTTCTTATACATCCAATGTATGATATAATTTAAATGGGCTAAGATCCAACTTTAATTTAATTTCAAGTTCGCTAAAGTGGATTACACAAAATCAAATTAATTAGGTAGACAATCATGTCAATAATATCACATATGACTCTTAGATCATTTTTCTGAGATTCTTTAAGAAATCCAATCTCAAAAAGCATGTTATATATCATCTTTGCCTAGGCCCAAAACTGTTTTGACGCCTAATTAAGTCCAACCATTTTAAACGTATAGTTAATGTGCCTCGCTAGGGCGTTCCCACATTATATATCTTGTTCATACATAAATAAAATTAATGCACCTCACTAGGGCGAATCTACATTAAAATACCCATGTACTAACAAGTGTTTTAATCATGGCATGGCAATAAAAGACTTAAAAATTTCTTTGAAGGTTTAATCACATATAACATTCAACATATTTATGAGCACATAATATAAACATGTTACGCATCAAGTTTAGCCATTAAATTAATCATCATTAATTTAAGATTAATATTTATGTGTCATTAGTTTCTCTATAATTATGAGGATGTGACTTCTTTGAACTTTGGTTATCATCTCCAAATCAAGACAACAATAAGTGCGGCCGAAACTAATCCATAAGGCAACCACAGTTCCGCACTAATTCAAGAAACCAAGAAAGTAGTCCATGTAGCCGAAACTAAGCAATAGATGGTCTTGATGAATGTAGGCCAATTGCATCCACAATTCCACATGGATCTCCAATCTTTGAATCAAGAACTTTGTTTGTCAATTTTAGCAATTATGAAATCTTCATAATTCTAACTTCGTTTTATCTTTGAATCTTTGATTTGCGATCAAGTTTGGGAAACACAATCTCGATGAATGTAGATTAGCCATCCAAACCTTGATCCAATCTTGGAATCACAAGACTAAAACAAATAGAAAAATTAAACCTCGAGATTCACACCCAAACCCTAGCAAGAGCCCCCCCAACCAAAACCTTAGGTTCGGCCGGGTCTCTTCATTGGGTCCGGTCGGACCTCCTCTGAAAAATCCTAGATTTTTAAAGTTCCAAAATTTATCTCAAAATTGTTCTTCCCGATTCAATTAGGATTTGGTGTTCTTGGTGATCCAATCACCATGATCATCAAAACCTTGAATGAACAATTCATGAATCCTTGAATTATCAAAACTTTGATCCAATCAAAATTTGATAACCCAAACAATTTTAAATCCACCATAATTTTTATTGCAATTGAATAGTGCGATTAAAGTTTATAAAACAATAAACCACATAAAATCATATAACACATAAACAAACAATTTATATATACTCATAACATGATCTAGTATTGAAATAATCAACATGAACGAGGCTCTGATACCACTGTTGGGTTTCGATATAACATGCGCAGCTGAATAAAGTATTTAAAATTTATGAAACCCAAGCCCATATAGATCCGTTCATATGACTATATCAAATAGCAATATGAATACTAGAATACTAACCCTTGATGCGATTCCTTAGCAACCTTGAGTTTGGTGGAGACTTTGAATCTTGATCACGAACAATGAACACGAGCTTTGAAGATGATGATTTTCACCCTCTATTGGTATCCACACCTTTGAACGAATATCAAGAACACTTGATCTTGGTTGCTAGACCGATTTATGAAACACGTTTTCACAATTGCAAGAACAATTTGGAATTTGTGATATTCTTGTTCTTTACCTTTTGGGATCTTAGAACAAGAATTTAACCTCTCAAAAACTCTATGGAGGCACTCACAATGTTACAATAACCACTAGGTCTGATTTGGGGTGTTTAAACATCTATTTATTCTCACAAGTCCTTAACCCTTAATGACTTTGAGTCTAAATCCCGACATAGTTCGAAACTTTCCATATCAGCCTTTCAGCGGTTGCTCGGCCGCTCCATTTAAAGTGCTCGGCCGAATCCTTCAATTCGCGCGCCCGTGCACACCGGTTATAGCATTCGAAAATGCACTACTCGGCCACTCCTTTTAAAGCGCTCGGCCGAGCTACTCGGCTGAGTCCTTTAATCTGTGCGGCCGTGCACACTGGTCCGAGCATTCGACAATGCTTTGCACGGTCGCTCCTTTTAAAGCGCTCGGCCGAGCTACTCGGCCGAGTCCTTTAATCTGAGCGGCCGTGCACAGACCAGTATTCTTTCAAATTCCAATTTAGTCCTTTTAGGATTCATTCTGATCGTGTGTGACCCTATAGGATTACACTAAGTTGGAAATGGGTTCAACATGATCCCATAAAATTTGATTAGGTTCTAGCAAACCGTCACACCTACCCAAATAGTGTAACTATATACACGCTCGTATTCCTTTAGAACAAGTGACAATCCTTTTGTCCACGATGTCATTGAACACAAGTCATGGTCAACAAGTCAACTTGTCTTTGTTCAATACTTTCTCGATTCCGAATATGTTGATGATTCAAATCAATCAATACATTTGAGTCCGACCGAACATTTCATCAACATCATTCCTTCAAGGGGACCAAGCTTGACATCTCTCCGAAGAGGGACAAATCCATTTAGCTTATTGTTCTTCCCTACGTGAATCCGATTATGACAATCATACCCTTTAGAGCTACCCGGTTAAGGGTAACGTTTGAATATGTCAAACATAATGTTCATTAAGTGGAAAACTACAATAACTTCATGTCTAAGGATTCAAATGACATACTAGAATGAGATATACATATGACATTGACCATGATGTAAATCTCATAAAGCGGGTCATGTCCAGTACCTTATTCCAAACAAGTACCCATAAATCTAACATGATCATCCCATGATCATTTAGCCTTTATGCTAGTGCTTAACAAGTACTAGGGACGTAGATTATTATAAGTAAACATGAACAACAATAATAATCAAAACATCTCTTTATTGATATGAATAAATGATAACAGTTACAACGTTTATTAAACGTGCCTAGGGAACAACACCAACAGCGTCCGCTTCTGACCCCTATGGGCGGAGGCGCGTGACCTCAAAATTGCCTTTTTGATAGAACTAGAAAATTAGCACTGTTATTCAGTTTGGTCCCTGGACTTAATGAAGTAAGCCAGTTTTTTGATACACCTAGGATATGGATTCTACCTAAATAGATAGTATATTTACATATGGATCCCTAGGGAACGATACGAGCTGGGCCGGGTCTCGATTCAAAAATTAACCATTCGATGTCTGCTTGTTCTCCCCCAGGAACCGACGGTGACGAAGGTTACCAACGAAAGTAACAGAAACTAACGAGAAGCACTTAAAATAGGGAGAAACACAAGATCAAATGTGCAATCAGGGTGAGCGGTCCAAGGTGGGGTGTCTACAGAGCCCCTCGGTGACGTGGATTGCAAAGCAAAACGCGTCGATAAAAGAAAGTATACCCTCCGCGGACATCACCAAGAAAAGCAAAGACTCGATGAAAACAAGAATTTAAAATTACGAGAGATAGAGATGCGCTCCCTGTGTGAGTGACTTTTGCTGATAGAGGGGGTACAGTAGTATGAAACAGCCCACCATGGATAAGGTTTAAAGTCTGTATAGGGGACTGGCGGGATCCGAGAATCTGTCTGCCGATAGCGGGATCCAAGAATCCGTCTTCTGATTTAAAGTCTGTATAGAGGACCTGGCGGGATTCGAGAATCCGTCTACCGATAGAGGGATCCGAGAATCCGTCTGCCGATTTAAAGTCTGTATAGAGGACCTGGCAGGTTCCGGGAATTCGTCTGCCAATTTAAAATATGTATAGAGGACCTGGCGGGTTTCGGGAATCCGTCTGCCGATTTAAAGTCTGTATAGAGGACCTGGCGGGATCCGGGAATTTGTCTGCCGATAGCGGGATCCGAGAATCTGTTTGCTGATTTAAAGTCTGTATAGAGGACCTGACGGGATCCAAGAATCCGTCTGCCGATAGCGGGATCCAAGAATCCGTCTGTTGATTGTTAGTATCTGATCTGAAGATTTAGGACTTCCTAGACCTTTAGATATCTCTAAGGACCTTTTAGGCAATTATAACCTGGCAGGGACCTATCCGACAGCTTTCCAGAGTTCTAGATTAACGAAATCGGTTATAGATCGAATTCCATCAAGATAATAGACAAATCCCGTGAACAAACTGATAAGGATTCGATGAGATCTTGATAAGCACGGAATTCGAGGATGCCACCGTACGGAAGGGGGACCACCGTACGGCTTCATCATAGCCGTGCGGCCAGTATGTCTTTTCTCAGTTTTTTCCCTATAAATAGGCCCCTCCTCTCAGCCTATTGATCACACAACTTTCACCCACGGGAAAATACTCACAGAAGCTCTTCCCAGCCTCTCTCTCTCTCTCTTAAAACACTCTCAAACCCTCTCTTTGATCTTGCTTTGATCATCAAAGAGATTCAACACTGCCATTCAACCAAAGGAGTGAAGATTCAACCTTCGGAGCCTTTTTAATCAGTTTGGTAATGCGTTCTTACTACTTAAATACTTAGATCTATTATATTCATCCATATATTGCTAGATCTAGGGCTTTGTTCATCGTTCGTGTTCTTGACCGATGATGATCTAGGGTTTCCACGAAACCCGCAATAGATCTAGGTGTAGACACCCCGCCTTGGACCTCTCACCCCGATTGCATAAATAGTATTTTTACTTTACTTGTTTTTGTTAATTTCTGTTAGTTCGGTTAAGTTCCTAACTGATTCCGTCAGTTTTGGATTAAACTGCATAACAGAGTTAACTTTCTAGTCCATTCTGTCAAAATCGCCATTTCAAAGTCGCGCGCCTCCGCCCTTTGGGGCCAGAAGCGCGCACCACCCGCCGACTATACGGGATGCGCGCGCGTCTGGGCGTGTCAGTTACTGATTTCTGTCCAAGAATCTCTCCCTTGCTCATTTTATATGATTTTGCCTGGGAAACTGATCTTGGTGACTCCGTTTTGGCACCAAAAACATCCTCTTTCAACTATAAAAACCCCTCCAATCCACCATTAGAGGAGGCCTCTTTTTCATCTCTTTTTGATCTCTTTTCATCTCATTTACCTCTCTTGGACCTTCTTCTTAGACTTGAAACTTTTCTTACACACACACTATACACAATTCTATACACAAATTCTCCCTACAAGAGTTCTTCGTGACAAGACTCTACACAAATTGTTCCACAACAATTTCCCTACAACAGCACCATTTTCAAGTTCAAGTTCAAAGTCCCTTTTCTAAAGGTACAACTTTTCTATTCTCTTATTTTATTTGTGTCCTACTAGTATGCAATCTCCATAAAAAGGGATACAACCAAAAGGCCACTTCACTATTGAAGTTTGGCCAATGTTACATCCCAACATTCCAACATTAATTTAATTCCATTTCATCTCTTAATGTAATTGTTTAGCAAATATTCAACATGTAACCATTAGACACTCAATCAATAAAATCATTTAGCTTTCATTTTCCCCTTATATTTACTTTGTAGTTGTTAGCATGTTTTATCAATTGACGGACATGTAAATATAAGAACACCGAAAGTAGCAAGACCCGCGTAAGCGGGGCGGAGTGAGTGTTTAAGTACTTCCCACTCCGTCACCTAACCCCCAAACCCCTCATCTCAAGAATCTTTGGTTTCGTAATCAATAAAAAATGCTATTTTCTTAGGTTTTCTAGCGTTCCTCTAAAACGCGGGTGGCGACTCTTAAAATCAATTAGACATCCTAGGTAATTCACGCGTTCTAGCCAAGCCGTAGTTCCCCGGGGTATCTACAGTGGCAATTCCGCTGGGGATATAGAGGGTTAAACTTGCATTTTCTGCTTTTGGTGTTCTAATTTCTGTTTTCTGGGCATTATGGTAAAAAGGGTGGGAAGCACGAGCTTCTGGCCTTCTTCGCCTAAAGCGCGCGCGTCCGACCCCTTCTACCAGAATCGTCCACCTTCCATATTGTCCTTCAAATTTAATATTTCTATGCTAACAAGTTTCTGCAGGGGAAAGTTACATAATTTGGGACCAGGGCGATCCCCTGAGTCCGCGGTTTCTTCCGACATTCTCACAGGTACCCCAGATGCGCGCGCCTCCCACATTCACGGCGCAATGCCCGCGCTTCCCACGTAACTGCCCTGAGTCGCGCGCTTCTGGGCCATTTTCCAGAACAGAACAGTAAACAGAATGGGCAGTTTTGACAGTGTGTGGGCACCGGGCCTGCATACACCTCCTTTTACTTTTTTTTATTAATTTTTATCGGTCACACGGATGATTCGAAAGTTTTAAATTACGTGCTTATTTGTTTTTTTTTATTTCCTTTGAAAAAAAAATATATTTTGTCACTTGTTAGACCTCACACTACGCGCACAATTCTTATCAACTGCTCACTATCGAGTCGCACAAGTCCAACCCCAAACCCGTCGAGGCCTGTCCTAGGAAGTTTCAAGCTCCACTCGACCTTGACTCTTTCGAAGCGGTAAACCTCAGCCCGTGGCGTAGTTCATGACTACATGCCGGGGGTGACCTTTAAGCCTCTCTTTAGCCGAGCACAAACCTCACGATTCTAGTTAGGGTCTAACACTCCGTGACTCAAGTCGATTTCCATGTGCCGAGATTTCCCTAAACTAATGTCTTCAAATCATACATGCCACTCGTTTTTTTGGACGAAATAAAACTCCATCCCCAAGTGGTTATTATGGACGGAAAAAAAAAATCTGTCCCCGCATGTATGCTTTACTACATTAATTTAGTTTAATCCCGACACATGTAGGATTCACAAGCGTGGTGGAATCCGATGAGTATATGGGACCACGAGAAGGTCTATATACTAGTGTGACGATTCCACTATTTTTCTAGAAACCCCAAAAAGGACCACGTCCTTCCGACTTTTGTAAATAAATAAATAAATAAAAAGAGTCATTTTTCTTATGTGGTTGAGTCTTTTTACTTTGTTTGTGGGTTAATTATTTTACTCAAAATATGTTTGTGTGGCCAACCTAAGATCGACCATGTTCTCTCAAAAGGTCCAATGGCTTCCAACAGCAACAACAACAAGGGTGAGAACATCTCCGTGTCCAACGAAAGGCTCTTCAACATAATAAGAGCCATGGGGGAACAAATGGATAGACTTGTCGAGGATGCCCGCCGCAAGGATGATTTATGGCAAGCCCGTCTTGATCTCGAGAGGAAAATTCACAAGGAAGAAGTTTCCAAACTTAAGGCCCGTTTACGGGAGTTCACCGACAACAAGGCAAAGGTCAAAGGTAAGGCATGTTCAAGTGGCTCGCCTCTCAAAAGTCACAAAGGTTCTACCAACGACCGTGTCTACACTCCCCTCCAAGGTATGACCGTCACCAAGGCCTATGAAGATCTCAAAGCAAAGGGACAAATTTCTCCTCTCCAAGGGTACAAGCAACCACAACCATTGCGTCGCAACCATGCCCACCACAAGTGGTGTGACTATCACCTATGCAGTGGTCACCTCACCGAGGATTGCTTCTCCATCCTCAACATCATACAAGACTTGATTGACAATGGTGAGTTTACCGTGGTTGAAGAACAACAGTTAGAGAGTGAGAACATGCAAGAACTCATCAAGGAGGGGGCTCAGATTTGAAATAGGGTCTCAAAAAGAGATCATGCTACAAGGCCGACAACAACAATCTCCGTTTCTCTTTCTCTACCTAGTAATAGGAATAAAAAAAAAGAGTCAAAGTCCTCTTTAGTGTGCATTAAAGTTTTCTCTCGTCCCCATGTTCAATGTCGAGTCCATTGAGTCATCAAATAGCGCGGGAAGATCCTTGGTACTCTATACTCCCTCAGCCATGCTGTAGGTAAAAGAAGCTGGTCCAAGCTGTGGACGAAAAGGGACGTGGACAACTCCCTGGGCCTGAGCCTGATCACCCTCTATAATCAGTCGGGGCATGAGACGAGCAAGGAAGTCTTGGTAATCAGCCTCCAAAGACATAAGGTCAAAGGCATCCTGACCAATAATGAGGTCCCCTCTCTCGTCCTCCGCAATGGCATAAGAATTAAGCATATGGGCCGGCGGATCCAAAGGGACGATGACGTCGAGTCTGCCACCACCCTGCTGGCGAGAGACTCTCTCTCCTAAATAAAAGCATCCACCGCCAAGACCAATTATCAACAGCCTCATACCGGCAAACCCATAAACATGGTCAATGCCCAAACTCCGCCATGGGAAGAAGGCAACAGTGGACTCTGGGACGGCCTCCCACCTGTCAAAATATAGCCTCATGCGCTCCACCGTCATATCAGCCCCCTCGGCCTGCTCATCACGGTATCCCTGTTATCCTGGCGCCGCCTCAGAGTATCAGGGAACATAACAGTATTGTCTCGAAGATTGAAAGTAAAGAGACCAAACATGGCGTATCCCCAAGCCTGTAAAATGGGAGAAACATAAAAGAGGTCATTACATGATAGCTCAAATGAGGAATGCTATCAAAATAAACTGGGGCTGAAATAAAGGAGGAATACATAAGAAGATGAGTATTGTACCTCCTGAGAAGGGAATAGGAAAAGTGATTTGAAAATCACTTCCAGCGCCTGAAATGCCTCTGTTCTGTGTAAAAACAAAAAAGTCTCGTACGAGACATCATTCCCTCATACGAGAGATCTCCAGAAAAGTCTCAGAAAACCATGTTTTCTTGAGAAATTCTAGAAAAGCCCTGCTTTTAACAGAAAGGTTAGAAAAAGCCCTGCTTTAGACCAAGAAGTCGAATCTGAACCCGGTTCAAGATGGAACATTGAGTCATCAACAAATGGATATTTTGAGAATTGGATCAAGAAATGTTGTTTCTCAGTACGAATTTATCCTCACCGCGCATCCAAGATCATGGGTGAGCAACAAGAATCTGCATCAGTAAACTCTGAATCCCACGACTGTCATCAAGGTGTATGCTAATGGCACAGGATTTGCAATCAGTTATCCCACGACTGTCATCAAGGTGTAAGCTAATGGCACAGGATTTACAACCGGGTATCCCACGACTGTTGTCAAGACGTAAGTTAACAACACAGTATCCCACCAGTTGGAGTCCCATAATTGTCATCAAGACGTAAGTTAATGGCATAGGATTCACTTTTCTGGCGAAAAGGTAGTCGCGTCAGAAGGAGAAGCAAGGTCCGAGTAATTGGCGTCTCCACATCCGGGTATCTCACGACTGTTGTCAAGACGTAAGTTAACAACACAGGATCCCACCATTTAGAGTCCCATAATTGTCATCAAGACGTAAGTTAATGGCATAGGATTCACATTTTCAACAGAAAGGCAGTCGCGTTGAAAGGAGAAGCGAGGTCAGAGTAATTGGCGTCTCCAAACCCAGAGTCCGATAATTGTTATCAAGACGTACGTTAATAACATAGGATTCACATTTTCCAACGTAAGGGACAAACTCGTTGGGAAGGAGAAACAAGGTCCAGGCAACTGGCGTCTCCAAATCGAAGGCGGTTCGTCATCAACAACAGGGCATGTTCAGAATTGGAGTCAAAGAGATTGATTTCATCAGTATGGATTGCAACTGGATATGGTTCGTCATCGGCAAAAAGGAGTATATTCAGAATTGGGTCAAGGCTATTGATTCCTCAGTATGGGTACTCTCTAAACTCTAAGCTTTACTTATCGCAAGTTTTGCTTTCAAAAAATGATTTTTAAAATACCTTAAACCTCAGTTTTTGCGTATTTTCGGAGTCGAACTACGTTTGGTCTGATTTCCTTCCAAGGAATACGTAGGCAGCTTTTTAGCACGACCATACCCCTAGTTCAAAATGGTATCTTTTCTATCGACGACGGTACTTCATCCATAAGTATCGTCACCGAGGGGCTCTGTAGACACCCCATTTTGGACATTCATTTATAATCACACTACTCCTGTGTCTCGCCTTTGATTTAGTTCAAAACTCGTTAAGTTGGACATGTTTCATTAAGTTTCTGACTGACTCCGTTAGTTAGGGGCCAAACTGAACATTAAAACTGTCGCAGAGGGCAAATAAGTGATTCCAGCACTTAGATACCTCGTACGAGACATTGATGTCTCGTACGAGGTATCCCCCTCTACAGTCAGGTTTTTGGTCAGTTTCCTTGTTGATCTTAACCCCTTTTCTTGGCAAACACTCATGCAATCCGGGAAAACCTAATGGCCGATCCTAGAGTCCAAAAATACCTCTGTGGAGATCAACTCATTGATTCCCACTTCAACTTACCTTCTTGGCCAAAACCCTAGGTCAAAATCTCCTATAAATATAAGGTTCTTAAACCAGAAAAAGGGTAGACTCTATATTCACCAAACAACCACTCAAAATCTGACCAAAGAAGTTCTTCTAATCATCCCCTCTCTGATACCCACGAATTTTTGAGGATCAAGGCCTTTAGTCAAGGCCATCCATAGGATTCTTGAAGAAAACTCTTAGGTAAATCTTTGCTTTTCTATCTTCTCATCTCCTTCTTTGTGTTTGAAGTAGTGTGATTCCATTAAAGGATCAGCCTAGAGCCTCTCCAACCCATGGAGATGGTCTCAAAGCACATGATCCGACATCCCAAATAAATAAGTCATTATTTATTTGTTTGTTTTTATCTTTTGGTACACGAATGCATGATTTTGAAACGATGATGATGATTTCTTAGCAAGACCAATCCTAGATTGGGTGAATTGGGTGCTCCTTGACCTCCCCAATTCATAACTTAACCCGCGAATCCAGACATCTCGGTCCGTGTTCCGACAATAACATGGTGGCGACTCTCAAATCAACAAGAAGGTGAATCGAAGGTCGAAAGCGTGCCATCGAAGCGAAAACCTCGCGCGCAAACACTTATCATACATCATATGCTAGATCTAGGATTGTAATCCCTATTTATATGCACATGCCATAGCCAATGATGATCCTAGGGTTTCGTCAAACCCTATTATGATCTAGGAACTACTTCTAACCCTAATCTTCCCCCTCTATATGCATGATCCCGCTTCATCTCTCCCCATTCTAATTCATCAATGAACTATGCTGACCTGAGCTTCTCATGTTGAGAAGAACGTAGGCAATCATCGGATCCGGTCTCAAACACTAACACATACACACACACATTGATCATGATAGAAAGACCAATTCGTCGGGCAATAGGAGTGATCGGATTAATATTCTTCTCTTATTGTAATTTGACCCCCGAACCCTATTATTCTCATAAATGTTTTTCTCAATGTTTTAACAACAAATATAACAATGTGGCGACTCTTAATTTTCGATCGGGCGTATTTACAGCGGCTTAGGCAAAAATTAGAGCAATTGCACAAAAAAAGAAGCCCGCTAGGTTGAAAACCCACAAGGGCGGCGTAGGCAAAAATAAGGGTGTCCACAAAGAAAATAAATCAAAGCAAAGAAAAATAGAAGGGGCTATCATCATAGAAAAGTAAAAGCCCCACTTTCTTTCTTTTCAAAGGAGTTCAATTCAACTCGACAGCAGCAGTTCGAGGCCACAACTACGAACGAAGCGGTCCACAATCAACAGCGGATCAGACCACCACTCAAGCCCAGTATCATCATCAACTGGATCATCCTCGAACTACGCGGACCTGAGCCTCTCACACCGAGAGGAACGTAGGCAACCTCCTGGTCCGTTCCACAAAATATACACAACCCACCGCGAGCCAACTATCATTCTTTTCTCGCTTCCCCATACACTATAATTTCTATTCTCTTTCTCGATTAATTAAGGCGTTTATTATTTCGAGATTACTTGCCTAAAACATTATTATAAGATACATAACTAATCAACGAGGTCCATTCTCGAGCAATCAAAAGACAATTCTGAATACAACAATTTTTAAATGTCTCGACAAGTCTTCTGTTCTGCAATCTAGGAAAGAGCTAAACACTTACATTCTGTCAAGCAGGGGCTTCCTTCCTTTTATACATATACCTCCCGTAAAGGCTAAATGCGAGAACTCCCTCTCTTGTTCTCTCTCTCTCTCTCTCTCTCTCTTCTCTCAAAGGCTCCTGCAAGTCGTCTGTACAATTTCTGTCCTTTTTATTTATTTTGAGTCGACTAAAAAAAAAAAAACGACGCTATAAGAATATACCCACCTAGATTGAAAACCCGCAAGGGCGGTCTAGAGAAAAAATAGGGTGCGTCTAAAGGAGGTATCGTTCCCCACTTTAGGCCCTCAACAAACTGGGTCTTCCCCCACGGATTGGGCTGAGTATTTGATGCTCCAACAAGATCATTCCCCGTAAAAAGTCATCTCTCTCCATCGAAGCTCAACATAGATGACCTCTTTCTGATACCCTCACCAAAATGGGACTGACCCAACGGAATTGGACCAACTACCGATGCTCCAACGAAGATCACTCTCTACGAAAGGTCATCCCCTCATCAAAGTTCAACATCGTTGACCTCTTTCAAAAACTCCCATCTAACTGGGGCTTCCCCAAAAGATTAGGTCACTGCTCGGCTACTCACAAATCACCGGCAACCCGATGAAACCTTACTCACCCGAAGGGCTACCCTAATCAAAAAACCCGATAAAGACAAGTACTTAAGTTAATTAGACTGTAATTAATTATAAGGCATCTTTATAAATTAGTTACAATTTCAAAGTGTTTTCTCTCACGACATGTTATTTATAAACCCGCACACTCGCTCTCCACTAATTTACAAAATGTCTTTTGTCTCATCCCCATGATGTCCTAACTGACTCGGTACTACACCTTAGGCTACCCTTGAGTCCTGCACCTCGTTTCTTATAGTTCCAAAGCCCTAAATCTCCTTTAGGCAGCAGTTTCTGAACTCAACTAGGGCACCCTTAGCCTGTGTAATGCGCTCCTAGTTAGTCTATATGCCATTTACATACTATCTACGTGCTACTTGCTACACTATGTGCTACTTGCTACTGTACATATTACATAGTACATATAATAAGTGTTTATACAGTCATCCATAAATATATGCTATGCTACTGTCTGTGCTCTACGCTAACAAACTATAGATCTAAGAAGCCGATCCACTGACATCGCCTCGAATCCTCTTCCAAGGATGTCCGCCCGGAACACCATTGTCATCACTAGAAGGAGGAGAACCACAACATTCTGCCACCTTGCGAAGACTCTTCGCCAATCTTCGGTGCAGCCTCTGAATCACCTCACGTAGGCCGACATCACTGCATGTCATAGTCTCATAAGTCCAAGGGGTCACCTAAACAAAAGGCAGCATGTCAAAACAAGTCCAAACGAGAGGATGACTAAAGACAGAAGCGAGATGAATAAAAGAAAGGGTAAACAACATACACTGACATGACCCATCGGGATCTGAAACTCCAGAGCTATCTCACTTTCCTCATGCTGCACCCACTGAGGGTTATCATCACCGTCTACATGATCATACATAGAGACTCCAAATACCCTATCAAAGGAAGGACCTGCCGGGCCCGATGCCACCGACTCAACATGCCTCTGCCCCAACTCTGTAGTTTCTCCTCTTTCACAGCGCGTGATCCCCAAAGCGTGTCCCAAAAAGTCATCATACGAGGCTCCCTCTACAAACAAACTGTCTAAGCATAAAGGCCCTCGGTCAACCTAACCGAGTCATGCAGAGACACTAGATCAATCATGAACCACGGAGGATCCACCGAAACCAAGAAGAAACTTCCTGCCCCACACTAGGGCTACTTGTGAACCACAACCCGGTTAGAGCCGTGATGTCCGAGAGAGTCACCATAACCTCTCCCCAACCAAAATGGAATATATAGGTGGTATCCCACAAATGCTCCCGTAGTGCCATGAACAGATCAGTGCTCTTGGTCAACTTTCGCTGACTGGACAAGCTCTCGAAGAAGCTCCCAAGCCGGTGGCCCGCATCTTGCTCTGTACAGTCTCTGGGATCCTCTCCCACAAGCTATGAACAATGCTACACGAGCCCCTCGATTTCAAAGGGGGAAATACAACCAACAATCATAAGCAGGTATACACAGCAAATGTATGTGATTAACCTAGCAGTTTAATTTCATAAACATGTGTAAATATAAACGGTTGCATTAGGATAATCGCCAAAATTCCCAACGAATACTATAAATATCTCACAATCAAAACCCTAGTCTACCTAGGACAAGACAAGTCAACTCAAAACAAAACCAAGACAAGTCAACTCCGAACAAGTCCAAAACATTTCAATAATTAATGGACAAAAATGTAACTTCATCCAAAATAAGCTTTCTCAACGAAACACTAATGTACATTACACTCTAACAAAATTCAAACAACACAAAAAAACACTTTTAACAAAGTCAACCAAGTCAAAGATCGGTCAAAGATTACAACATTTTCGGACCAAAAATTACTTAACACAAAAATTGTGTTTTTTAACAAAACCACCAAAATCAATACATTATACATACTACAAATAAATTAATCAACTTGGGTCGAAATCCACAAGTTTCATGAAAACCCCAATTTAAGGTCATTAAACCCTAAGTACAAAATTAATCAATCCAAACCCCATACCTTGGGTAATTTACAATCAAAACCTCATTCCTTAAAATAACTTACAATAAAGTCTCTCAGTTAAAATAACATACAATCAAACCTTCTCATTCGAAGTAAGTTACAGCCAAAACCCCATATCTTGGGTAATTTGCAAACAAAGCACCTCAACTTAACACCATCTAATTACAAATCCCATACTTTAAGTAATTTACAATCAAAACGATCAACATAAAAGTCACTCAAACCTTCTCGTTCGAAGTAATTAACAATACAACCTCCTTCTCGTTCGAAGAAATTAACAATCAAACCTCCTCGTTCGAAGTAATTAACAATCAAACCTTCTCGTTCGAAGTAATTAACAATCAAACCCTTCATTCAAGGTAAATTACAGTTAAATCCCTCACTCAAAAAAAATCAAAATTAAAACCCTCTACGGTTAATATTAACATATTTAAAACCCCAAACTTGGGTAATTCACAATCAAAATCTTTACAATCAAAAAATGCAATTTACAATTACAACTCTTACAAATCAACAAGAATTAACTTAAACCCCAAACTTGGGTCATTTATAATCCAAATCTTTACAATCAAAGGAAAAATCATCTAAACCCCAAGCTATGGGTAAAATAAAACTAAATTTCTACAAAATTCACTTAAACCCCAAACATTGGGAAATTCACATCTAAAACATTTCTGACATCAAATAAACAATACTCAAACCCCCTCCACCTGGTCTGGGAGGACGTCTAGCTTCAAAGGCAATTGCCACTAGATTGTCAACTACTTGATACTTGAGAAATAGTATTTCGACTACTTGATTGGTTTTATACTTGGGAACACGTGCGGCTTCTTAACTCATGTACTAAATCAGTAATAAGAGTTCTCTACGTTGACAGAGGTGCTCCCTTTCTCGCCTGTGCACAACATTCAAAATCCTCTAACAAACAACAATCAAACCTCAAAACCCTAGACTATAGGTAATTTCACTCAAACTTCTTCAATAACATTATTCAATGCTTAAAACCTAAACAATAGGTATCCTTACATCTACAAACCACCAAACTTCACACAATTTCTACTTCGATCCCTCGAACTCGCAATCACTCACAAACGCTTTCCCTCGGGTTACAAATAATGATCACATCATACTAAAACTCTTAAAGTATTACATTCATATGCTAGTATTGTGAAAACACCACAATCTCTAGGACTTGTTCTTAGTCCGTCCCTTTTGGTCCGAAAGACCTCAATAAATTCCAAAATTAACCAAATGGGGTCCGGAAGACATCGATAAATTACCAAATCAATTTATAATGGAAGGTGGGGAACGTTCATAAACCCCCTAAGTTATAATTGAATGGGGTCCGGAAGACCTCGATAAATTACCAAATCAATTTGTAATGGAAGGTGGGGAACATCCATAAACCCCTAAGTTATAATTTAATGGGGTCCGGAAGACCCGATAAATTACCAAATCAATCTATAATGGAAGGTCGGAAACGTCCGTAAACCCCTAAGTTATGATTGGAGGTGGGAAACGTCCGTAAACCCGAAGGCGGATTAAAGAAACCGTAGTAAAATCCTTTAATAACAAAATCAATTTGTAATGGAAGGTGGGGACGTCCATAAACCCCTAAGTTATAATTGAATGGGGTCCGGAAATAAATTAACCAAATTAATTTATAATTGAAGGGGGATTAAGGAAACCGTAGTAAAATCCTTTAATAACTAAATCAATTTATAATTGGAGGTCGGAAATGTCCGTAAACCAAAAAAATTATAATTGAAGGTGGGATGCATCCATAAACCCTTCAGGTTGAGAGAGTTATTAGGCGTAACCCATGCGTACCCCAGTCAATCGGCGTTACCGGTTACCGGATTCTGCGAAGCTGATGACTATACCTAGGCACCGTAGTTTATCGAGAAAGTTATGTGATTCACGCGCGATGTAAGATGGCTTCTTCAAACCGTGATTCTCATGTTTTAGCGTAACCCGTGCGAGCTCGAGGCACTTATGTCCCGATGTACCGTCCGTGTTACCGGTTACCGGATTCTGCGATACTTAGGACTATACCTCTCTAAGTACCATAGTTTGCCAAGAAATTATTCGATTACACGTGCTCTATAGGAAGTTAGAATTCATCCCTAATTCTGTTCTCGATTCTTTAAACTTCTTGTCGAACCGTGCTTATGGCCTTTCCTCCTTTCCCTAATAAAGTCCATTTGTAACGACTTTATTGCTCTACGATGTTTCGTTTCTTTTTTGGTTTCTTCCTTTACCCTTTTCCCCAATAGAGTCCATTTGCAACGACTTTATTTCTCTACGATGTTTCGTTTATTTTTTGGTTTCTTCCTTTTACCTCCTTCCCCAATAGAGTCCATTTGCAATGACTTTATTGCTTACGAATGTTCGGTATTCATACAGGATAGTTTCCGTAGGATCGTGATCCCCAGCCGGAGTCTGATGTCTCGTTTCTTCAAATGAATGTTCGGTCTTCATACAGGATAGTGCCCGTAGGATTGGTTAGTGCCCGTAGGATTGGTATCCCCAGCAGTAGGCTGATGTCTCGTTTCTTTTTTCTTTTCTACCTAGTAGGGTCCACGCAACTTTATTGCTTTACGAATGTTTGTCTCTCCCCAGCGAAAGAAAATGTCTCGTTTCGTTCTCCCCCATTTGCTCGAACTACGATTGGCTTGATTCCCTTTGGATACGTAGGTAGCCTGATATAGGTTCAGCCATTTGACCAACCTGGTCACCGTTCACTTCTCTTCCCCCGATTTGGAACACTTGTTTCAGATCGGTTCCTTTCTTAATCGACGACCCTCCATGCCTTACAAGAAGCGTCGTCGAGGGGCTACTGTTAGTACCCGATCTGAAGATTTAGGACTTCCTAGACCTTTAGATATCTTTAAGGACCTTTTAGTCAATTATAACCTGACAGGGACCTATCCGATAGCTTTCCAGAGTTCTAGATTGACGAAATCGGTTATAGATCGAATTCCATCAGGATAATGGATAAATCCCGAGAACAAACTGATAAGGATTCGATGAGATCTTGATAAGCACGGAATTCGAGGATAGCCACCATACGGCAGGGGGACCACCGTATGGTTTCATCATAGCCGTGCGGCCAGTATGTCTTTTCTCAGTCTTTTCCCTATAAATAGGCCCCTCCTCTCAGCCTATTGATCACACAACTTTCACCCACAGGAAAATACTCACAGAATCTCTTCCCAGCCTCTCTCTCTCTCTCTCTCTCTCTCTCTCAAACCCTCTCTTTGATATTGCTTTGATCATCAAAAAGATGCAACACTGCCATTCAACCAAAGGAGTGAAGATTCAACCTTCGGAGCCTCTTTAATCGGTTTGGTAACGCGTTCTTACTACTTAACTACTTAGAGCTATTATATTCATCCATATATTGCTAGATCTAGGGTTTTGTTCATCGTTCCTGTTCTTGATCGATGATGATCTAGGGTTTCCACAAAACCCGCACTAGATCTAAGTCACATATTACTTACATTAATGCTATATTTAGGGTAGCGATCTTCATGTTTATGTGTTCATTCATAAGTATTCATGATGTTCTTATTATAATGCTAGATTTATGACTTATCATACATCATATGCTAGATCTAGGATTGTAATCCCTATTTATGTGCACATACCATAGCCAATGATGATCCTAGGGTTTCATCAAACCCTAATATGATCTAGGAACTACTTCTAACCCTAATCTTCTCCCTCTATATGCATGATCCCACTTCATCTCTCCCCATTCTAATTCATCAATGAACTACACTAACCTGAGCTTCTCACGTTCAGAAGAACGTAGGCAATCCTCGAATCCGGTCTCAAACACTAACACACACACACACATTGATCATGATAGAAAGAGCGATTCGTCGGGCAATACGAGTGATCGTATTAATATTCTTCTTTTATTATAATTTGACCCCCGAACCCTATTATTCTTATAAATGTTTTTCTCAATGTTTTAACAATAAATAAAATAATGTGGTGACTCTCAATTTTTGATCAAGCGTATTCACACTGATTTAAAGTTTGTATAGAGGACCTGACGGGATCTGGGAATCCGTCTGCCGATTTAAAGTCTGTATATAGAACCTGGCTGGATCCAGGAATCCGTCTGCCGATTTAAAGTCTGTATAGAGGACCTGGCGGGATCTGAGAATCCGTCTGCCGATAGCGGGATTCGAGAATTCATCTGCTGATTTAAAGTCCGTATAGGGGACTAGCGGAATTTGAGAATCCGTTTGCTGATAGCGGGACACGAGATTCCGTCTGCTGATTTAAATTCTGTATAGAGGACCTGGCAGGATCCGGGAATCTGTCTGCTGATAGCGGGATCCGAGAATCCGTCTGCTGATTTAAAGTCCGTATAGGGGACTAGCGGGATCCGAGAATCCTTCTGCTAATTTAAAGTTCGTATAGGGGAGTAGCAGTGAATATGAGTTTGTTGAGTAGACTTTGTTGATAAAGAGGTGGTGATTTCAACGGTTCACCATGGACCAAATTGCTGCTTGGAGCTGTATGCTATTCGGAGCCGCACTTGTTGTTGACTTTATGGGGTGCGGGTATAGTTGACTGCGGGCCGAAAAAATAAGTTTTCCCTTTAGAGAGGAAAAAGTCGAGATTGATTTTGACTGAAAAGAAAGACACACCCTACTTTTAATGGGAGTTTTCTATTCTACTTTAAGTTGGACATGCCTTAGGGGCGGACCAAATTAATGTGTGCCCAACTGTGTATTCGAGGCGGAGATTGTTGTGGCTATGATGAAGAATGTTGATCGTGCTGATTTCGGGAATGCTTGAGCTCCCTTCTTGCATGATTTCCTTCTTTGACAAGGGCCGGCGGAGGCACTTCTGAATTCTCTTTACACTTGCGGGCGAATCAGCTTGCAGTTGCGGGACGCGCGCGCTTCCCATGTGGGTGGCGGGAGGCACGCGCTTCTGGGAAGCGAATTCTGGGGCTTCACATTTGCTGGCCAAAAGATCCCCAACAGCTATAATATCAGCATCTGTTCGAAACTAATCTTCCAACAACTATTTTCTGCCATTCTTGAACATTCTTTCTTGCTTGATTTTGCTTGTAGTCAACATTTTCCATGGATTCCAATTCTTTTACTCTTGATGCCAAGGTTTTCGGTGACTATGAGAAGGACTTGTCGACCTTCATGTATTCTTTCAAGACTCATCCCAAGAAGGCCTTTGTCAAAGATTTCGGTTTCCGAATTCTCTTTACACTTCGGACTTTGAAGCCGGATTGAGACTTGTTGAAGGCTGCTGTAGCCTTTTAGGATTGTGACAGTTACACCTTCAACTTCTCGGCAAATGAAATGGTTCCGACTGTTGATGACTTTGGTGCCATTCTTGGCATTTCATTGGCGGGTCAGATTGCTGTCCCTAAATACCATTGAGGTGCGATTGACTCTTGGTCCAATTTGTTGAACCTCCCTGTCGGATATGTGAGGAAGATGTTGCACGGCACCGTGGTTGATATAACTGAGTTTCCGATGTTCTTCAATTTTTATTCGGAGGACATGGCAGTTCAGCCCTTTAAGAGGAATGCCATGGCAGTTTGCCTTTTCAGCGAGGTTCTGTTCGCTACACCCTTCGGGACTGCGGATGCACAGCTGGCTGAGATTATCTTGTAGGCAAAGGAGAAACAGTTCAACATAATCCATCTCATAGTATGGGAAACTTTTCATAGCTTGGATGAGTTGCATCGGACAGGCGAGATGTTCCAGGGAAGTCCCTTGCTATTGACTATATGGCTTCGAGAGCATTTCAGAATTTATTCTTCGGATGGTGATCTTTCTCCTTTTGCTGTTCATAGGAGGAAGCTGATGACTCGCGATTTATCTGAATGTGGTTGGAAGGTATTCTTTGCATCTCGAGGATCGGCTAACATTGAGTGGTGTCCCCCCTCTTGGGGGATTCGTCCTTTCGTGGAATGGATTTTGGGTTTCAGGCATGTTGTCCTCCCCGGTTTCAGAGATTCCTCATTTTATCAGCCTGAGAGAGTTCTATGACAGTTCGGTCGTCAGCAGATTGCCCCATTTTTGAGGAGTGGGGTGCTCCGTCCAGTCTCATACATAGGCCCGGACTTTTTGAGGGAACTCCAGTTGGCTTGGGGCGGTGACCGTCATCGGTGGGCTTCCGTCCCTATTCATTGGGGTAGCATTTTCCTCCCTGAGAGTTACTTGGATTATCTGTTCGGCACCCTTTACCATGGTATCACTTGGGTTGACATGCTTCGAGCTGATTTGTTAGGTAAGGACTTTGAGACTAGCAGTGCTATGAGGTACAGAGAAGCTGCTGCTGACTCGAACAACATTTTGGCTGACCCTTTTGGCACTCCTTTGGACAGCTTTTATGCTCGGAGGCGTCTTGCTGCGCAGAAGGTTTCTATCCATCTCAGCGTTCCTAGGCCTCCCAAGAAGAGTAGGATTGAGAGTCGTTCAGGTGGCTCTTTGAAAGCTAAGAAAAAATTAAACTTTTATTAGTACCCCAAGATTGCAATTTAAGTAGACCACTTGTTAGGATTTAATGTTTTAATGTCTTTTATTGCTCAACAATATCCATTGTAATGGTCAAATTGTTTCAAGGAATGAATAAAAATTACATTTTGTTATGACATGGTTGGGTAAAAATTATTGTTTTAGACCGTACCCGAAGGTTGCCTACGTTCCTCTCGTAGAGAGGCTCATGTCTCCGTAGTTCAAACAAATGAAGACCATTTTTTTTGTGCACCCTGTTTTTTGCCTAGACCGCCCTTTCGGGGTTTCAATCTAGCGGGCTTCTTTTTTTGCACTTGCTCTAATTTTTGCCTAGGACGCCCTTGCGGGTTTTCAAACTAGCGAGCGTTTTTTTTTATATGGTCCTCATTTGTTAAGCGTAGAACTTCTTAAGCTTGTCGAGGTTGACCTCCTTTGGCAATTGATCACCATCCAAGTCTACGAGTCGGACTGCACCGCCGCTTAATATTTTCTTGACCACATAAGGACCGATTCATTGGGGTCCCCATTTCCCAAGGGGATTCATGGCATAGGGAGGATGTGGTCTTAAGACCAAGTCTCCCACTTTGATGTTTCGAGGCTTCACCTTTTTGTTGAAAGCCCTTGCCATTCTCTGTTGATAAGCCCTTGTGCGCTCAAATGCTCTTAAACTCTTTTCGTCGAGTAAGGCTAGTTGCTCATATCGACTTTGCATCCAATCAACCTCATTGACTTGGTTCTCGAGTAAGACCCGTAGAGAGGGAACTTTGAGTTCAACTGGGAGTACGGCTTCAGAACTATAAATCAATGAATATGGGGTTTCTCCCGTTGCTGACCGGATTGATGTGCGATATCCACACAATGCTAATAGTAACTTCTAGGGCCAATCCCTTCCTGTTGAAGCCATTTTCCGTATGATTACTTCAATTGTCTTGTTTGCTGCTTCGACCGCTCCATTGGCTTAGGGGCGATACGGGGATGACTTGTGCTTGGTAATTTTGTAGTCAACCAAAAGTGCATCCATTTCCTTCTCAAAGTGTGAACCATTATCGGAGATGATTTCATGAGGAATACCGTATCGGCATATGATGTTTTTTATGAATTCGGCCACTTTCTTGGTGTTGAGAACTCGGTAAGCTTGTGCTTCGACCCACTTCGTGAAATAATCCACGGCCACTAGAATAAATAACTGTACGTTGCTTCCCACAGGATGGACCTTGCCAATGATATCTATGCCCCAACAATAGAACGGCCATGGTGTGGTCATGTTGTACAATTGTGAAGGTGGAGCATGTTGCAGATTAGTATGGAACTGGCACTTGGCGGATTTCTTGACTTTCTCGATGCAGTCTTTTTCTATTGTAGTCCAATAGTAGCCAATATGGAGTATCTTCTTAGCTAACATAATACCATTCATGTGGGGTCCACACTTGCCTTCGTGGACTTCAATCATTATCTCTTGAGCTTCGGTCCCATTTCCACATAAGAGATTGATCCCTTGATGATGTCATTTGTAGTCTCGGTTCCCAATCAACATATATCTGGCGGCTAGCTTTTGTAATGCTACTCGAGATTTCCCATTGCTGTTCTCTGGGAAAGTGTCGCTGTTGAGAAAGTTAATGATGTCTGTGTACCACGGGGGGTTATCCTGGACTTCATTGATCTCAATACTCATACAGTATGCTGGATTTGTCCTTCTTATAATTTTGAAGGGCTTCACCATCTTTCATTTTGGGATCTCAACCAGTGAGGCTATGGTGCCTAAAGCATCGGTAAAGTGGTTCTTGTCCCTCGGCAAATAATTGAACGTGATGTCTTAGAACTGTTCTACCAATTCCTCGAGGTGTTGACCATACTGTTGGAGGGTCGGGTCTTGGATTCGCCATTTACCCGATGTCTGATTAATAAGGAGCAGGGAGTCACCGAATACTTCTAGCTCTGTTACATTTCTTTCTAGTGCTGCTTCTAGCCCCACTATACATGCCTCATATTCGGCAATGTTGTTGGTAGCTTCAAATTCAAGATGGATTGCAATTGGAGTGTAGATGTCCTTTGGATCGACAAGCAACATTCCTATCCCATAACCATTCTTATTGGCTGCGCCATCGAAAAAAAGTTGCCACTTGTTTTCCTCGGTTATAGTGAAAATCAAGTGCTCGTCGGGAAATTGTAAGTCTTCCCCTTCACTTCGTCACACGGAAATTCAGCAAGCTGATCACTGAACACTTTCCCCCTGATGGATTTGAGTGTGACATAAGTGATATCATAGCCGGCGAGCATGAAGTACCACTTAGCTATCCTTGTTGACATGAAAGGTTTCTCGAAGATGTAGCGGAGCGGGTCCACTTTTGCTTCTAGCTTGATCGAAAGGCTTCCATATAGTGTTTGAGATTTTGAGTGACCCAAACCAGTGCTACACATGACTTCTCCAAGACGAAGTAGTTCTTTTCGCCTCCTTAAAATCGGTGACTGGCAAAATAAATGGCATTCTCGTTTGTGGAGTCTCGTTGCTCTTGTGAGCATAGCCCATGTGTTGGATATTATGCCCTAGGCCCTTGAGAAAGGCATATGCATTATATCATAGCTTCGTTGTTATAGAGATAACAAACTCGATTATTATATCTTTTGCATGTTTATTATAATAATCATTGTCCCTAGCACTTATGAAGGGCTAGCATGAGTTTAATGGATAATCATATGATGATTATAGCGCACAGGATGCGGATTAAACTTGTGGGTACATGTTGGAGAACAAGTACTGGATAGACCCGTTATGAGATTTATGTCATGGTCAAATGTCATAATTAAATCTCATAATAGTTATATCATTTATCTTTAGACCTGAGATTATCATAGTCTTCCACATGATGAACATTATGTTTGACGTACTCAAACTCTACCCCTAACCGAGAAGTTATAAAGGCTACGATTGACATAATCAGATTCTTTTAAGGAAGAATGATAAGTCAAGATGGGATTAGTCCCTCTCTCAAGAGAGATATCTTCTTGGCCACTCGATGAGTGAGATTGATAATAGTGTACGCCCGTACCCAAATGAATTGAAGTGTTCAATGTTATTTGCTTATATCAATCTACTCGAGATCGAGAAAGCATTGGACAACATAAGTTGACGTGGACCATGACTTATGTCCAATATGATATCGTGTGACAATGGAATTGTGATATGTTCTATAAAGTTACTTTGGGCTTTCAAAGTTATACTAATTGGGTAGTCCTAATGGCTTACTAGAGTCCGCTTATGACTTACGGGTTCGGACTGGTTTGGACTCGTTGCCAACATAGTATAATCCTATTGGGTCACACACAATAGAGCGGATTTGAAAAAGGCTAAAATCGGGGATTTCTGGACTGGCCACCGTACGGCTACAATGGTGGAGTACAGCTCCAAAGGAGCCGTACGGTTGCTATGCCCGTAACAGACCAGTTTGTTCAGTTTTTAGAACAGAAAAGGAATCCCGATCCCAAACGGAATTAGGTTAAACCCTTATATATGATATATAGTCGGGTTTGACAGCCTCTAATGGTGATGTTGGAAATCACAAACAATTGTTTTAGAAACAATAAATTATAGAGAGGTATGATTATTTACTTTGATATTCATTATCGTCAAAATACAATAATCAATGAAGCAAGATAATTCCTACGAAGAAATCGTTTCTTCATCAAGCCTTGAGTCTAGCAATCCAGATCAAGAAGGTGTTCTTGATATCCGTTCGACGTGTGGATACCAGTGGAGGGTGTTTCCTTTAGCCCTTTAAAGTCCGTGTTCATGGATGCAATCTTCAAGGGTTAGTTTCTTTCATCTTGTATTTAATTTAATCAACATGCACGGATCCGGGCTCTTGGGTGTTTGATTTTATCTGTTTATTCCACTGCGCATGATGCATCAAAACCCAACAGTAGTATCAGAGCCCCGTTTATCGTTGTTTATTTTAATATATCATGTTGAAATTGTTTAATTCGATTATATGATATTGTAATACCCCATCCCACATCGGAATGATATGGGCTTTGATTGTGATATATAAACCTCCACTATACTAACATTGAGCACCAAAAACATCCATGGACTTTTGGGTGGGCCTGTGGTAAGCCAAGTGGACCCAGTTATTTGTGTTCAGTGGGCCAGTTTGTGGTTCTTATGTAGTGGGTCGGGCTTACGGGCTCGGGTCATTACAAATGGTATCAGAGCGGGCCCCTGGCCGTAAGGCTTGCGAGCTCGCCCGGGGGCACAATCTGGGTATTGTTTGGGCCTTGCCGGGGACGGCAAGGATTTAAGTGGGGGTGTTTGTAATACCCCATCCCACATCAGAATGATATGGGCTTTGATTGTGATATATAAACCTCCACTATACTATCATTGAGCACTAAAAACATCCATAGACTTTTGGGTGGGCCTGTGGTAAGCCAAGTGGACCCAGTTATTTGTGTTTAGTGGGCCAGTTTGTGGTGCTTATGTAGCGGGTCGGGCTTACGGGCTCGAGTCATTACAGATATCTACATGATAATAAGATGAATGTGTGATTTGAGTTTTATATATGAGATATAAAATCTATGAGCATGGTAATATGGGGATTATGTGATTGTAATATTAATTGGATTCATATGTATAATCGCATGCTTAGATTATCAAGTTATAATTGGATTATTTTTATTGATGATCTTGATCTAATTTGTATGAGGAATAAATTGGTTATTGATTATATGAATTAGATGGGTTTAAATTCGTAATCTGGAATTCCGTGTCGTTATAATCTGATTATGTATGAACACGATAATGAGATTGATCGAATTTAATAAATTCTGGAGGCCACCACCGTACGGCGGCTGTGGAGGTGTACACCTGCCACAGAGCCGTACGGCTGCTTTGGATTTTCTGGACAAATTTGTTTTGTTTCTAGATTTTCTGATTGTTCTATAAATCGTTCACAGAATTCGAATCAGAAATCGAATCTGGTTTCAGATGGCTGGTTTTTCAACCGTATTTCTTGAAATATGATTTAATCCAGAAAGTTACAGAAATCAGAGTTCTGAATTGTTCAGAATTGCTGTAGTCTATGATGTTGATGAGACAATGAATGATCTTGAAACAAGTTGTTTTTCTATACGGAATTGTGGATGCCTTTTGGCTTAGTATCGGCCGTATACAAAATTACTTGGTTTCTTGATTTTAGTACGGGATTATGGATGCCTTTTGGATTAGTTTCGACTGTACGTTTTGTGCTCTCAATATATAGATGATCTGCGGAAACAAAGTTTCAGAATTTATCCCTATGAGCAAAGTGCAAATTGTTTGCAAGAGAAGGAAACTAAATTTGGATTAATTCATTGCATGGACCAATGGCAGGCTTACGCCTTGTTTCTGGGAATGCGAATGAAATATCCAGTCTGCAAATTGTTTACAGATAATTTAGATTCCGTCCCCATAAAGTTGCTTCATAATTAAATCACAAGATTTTGCTTCTGTCAATTAATTTGTTTAGTTGACATTAATTATGCAAAGACTATATTATATTATATTTGACATAATTAAATATATGATGCATATCTCTAAGCAAATAAACCTTCTTAAAAACTTAAGTCATGTGCCAATCCATTATTAATACACTTGTGAGTACACCGGGTATTTTTATGTGGGCTCTGCCAAAGCGAGGTGCATTAATTCTATCAGTGTATGAGCAAGATGAGGCATGAGAGTTTCCTATACGTTTAACGTGGTTTGACTTAATTAGGCTATCAAAAGAAAAAGTTTTGGGCCTAAGGCACAAGATGATATTAAAACATGTTTGACATAAGATGTCTAACAAATCTCATAAAGGATCTAAGAGTCATATATGATATGATTGACGATGAGTTGTCTACCTAATTAATTTAATTTTGAGCAGTATTGCCAAAGCGGACTTGAAATTAAATTAAAGTTGGATCTTAGCCCACTTAAATTATATTATACAATTGTTGTATTTGAAGGTGTATAATTTAGTGGGAGTATTTATGAAATACATATAATATCTCTAAATGATAATGGTATGAAATATATGTATATATTTATTTGCATATTTTGTTGAATGTATTAAACTATAATCATGTATAATTACTGCAATAGACCCCACTTAAAGAGAATAAGATTAACTTCCTTGACCTAGTCATGAGCTTAAGAATTGTTCTAAAGCAAGAACGAAAGTTATGAATTCTTAATAAATCCTATTCCTAAGAAACCTAAAGGTGGACAAAGACATTAATTAGAATCATGTGGATGAATCTATGGATGTCAATTGTTCTATGACTTGCTACCATATGTTTAAAACTTTAGAAGTATCTAAAACATATGGATGCTTATGTGATAAGCAATCGCGTAGGAAATGTTCCTACAAGCAAGAGAGGGAAATAAAGTTTGAGATTGATAAGAGTCTAACATTCATGTGATGAATGAAATGTATGTTAATAAGTTCTCATGTTTTGAACATGGAGAGACATATTAAATACCTTAGTTGGCTTGGTTATCAAGTTAGTTTGGAACTAACAAACGGATTTGATATTAATTCTTAAGCGACATTTGATGTTTAAAATGCTAAGTCTTAATATCAAATGGAAACCTTCTCAAACTCTAAAGGTTAATAAGGACAAAGGATTTAAGATAAAGGCAGTTCAAGAGTTTTCAAGATTAAGGAAATATCTATGGCTAAAAGCTAAAACCCAAAGGATGTAATTGCTACCATGGCAATATGATTGACCATTGGAAGAATTACAATTTGAATTAAAAGGATCAAAAGGAAGTGTAGTAGGACTACCACTTCAGGTATTTATGTTAAAATTCTACTTAAAAAGGTAAAGATTAACCTATGTGTTGATAATGATGCAATGGTTGCAACATTGATCATAGGAACTTGCGAAGTGTCTTTACCTAATGGGTTCATATTTGTTTTGAACAAATGTTGTGATGTTCCCACTTTAAGTAGAAATATTATTTTGGTTTCTTCATTGGAAGATTATGGATATTTTTTTTTTTTTAATAAGAAAGTGTTCCATTAAATATGATTTGCTTTATTGTATTGCTAATCATATAAATGGGACTTTATATCCTTATCTTGGAAGAAAAAAATAATGAGTATAACGTAAATAATGGAAATCCGAATCTAAGGATGTAAGCGTTACATTCTTAAAAGCATTAGAGTCTACATCAAATAACTAGAAACACATATCTGAAATTCAATGGGACGGAGTTTTAAACACACATTTTCTTTGCAGGTAAACTTATTCCTATTTGGGGATAAAAATCTACACTACACTGACATCTTGAAGACTTCAACTTGCCCGACATCCTGCAACCTGATAGTAACAACTTGATTATAAACACACATTTTCTTTGCAGGTAAACTTATTCCTATTTTTCAGGGAACAATCACACGAATTACAGAACTCTACGTGACGTAATTGAAGACTCAGTCAAACAATGAAGACCTTATCATCACAAATGACTGAAGATAATCTTTAACTAACCTTCCGAGATTCATGGACTCGTTAGCAAGTTTATGTTTATTCTCCTATTTATAGTTCTACACAGTTTGTAAAGCACACACGCACACGCATAATTACTGAGTGACTGAGCTATTGTTCTTGATCATTGTATTTCTCATCATCATTACTAATAAGATTTCATCTTTGAGGTTTTATGCCGGCGAACAAGTTGTTCAAGGGCTTTCCTCGTTAATTTTTGTGTCAACTTGTTCTTGAATCCTTTACAATTTCATTCCATTGTACCCAATTTCATTTCTTGAAGTTAGATTACAAAATTTGACCAAAACAATTTGGCGCCGTCTGTGGGAAACTTTGGTCTTATAATTGTTAAAGGGATTTGAGATGTCTTCTGCAATGTCTTCAGCCATGACTTCTATGGGTTTGAGATCGACTGTAGAGACAATCCCCATCTCATCGGGAGTGATACCTCCAACTCAGAGTATTGGTGGTGTCTCAAGGCCAATCCAGATTCAACATGGATCATCCGCTGCAGCAAATCAAGAGATCCCTATCGACATCGCTTCCAACCTGACTTCCATGCTGCGTGAAGTGAGGAATCAGATCCAAGTTCAGAATGATATCTCTAACATGCTGATGAATCAGGTTTCCAGGTTGCAGCGAGAGGTGACTTCTCTTCAAGTACAGCAAACCAGCTTGCCTAGCATCTTTCAATCTGTTGCTCCAACTGACCCTTCCAACCTGTGCTCTATGTATCAACCTAGAAGGCTTACTTTTGGAAGTGACATTGCTGGATCATCTGGATTTGGTGGATTTACACCAGTAGCCAGCCTGACCAATAGTACCATTGTCAATCATGAGGCTGTCACTCCAATTTCAACAACATTTATGCTCCCTACAACAGTAGCAACAGGGAGTCTTAACCCTCAATTTGATTTCAATCATTTTAATAACAATCAATTTGCTGTTGCTAACAATGATGTAGGTAGCCTACTAAGCCGACAAATGCAGGAGCTAAAAGACCTGGTTATAAGTGTGCCAGGGATGACTATTCCACACAACCAGGCATCTCCAACATGTTATAATGAATCCCGCTTCACTCCAGCTATAGCCAATGTGGTCATACCAAAGAAGTTCAGTCCACCCCACATGAAACAATATGATGGGATAACAGATCCAGATGAACATGTTTCATTGTATTAGGAGAAGATGGATGTGGTCTACATTCCACCCCAGTTCAAGGAAGCATGCTTTTGTAGGGGTTTTGGTTCAACTCTTATAGGGGCAGCTTTGAGATGGCTCATTAGCCAACCTTTGGGTTCCATTGGATCATATGCTCAACTTATCAACATGTTCACTAATCAGTTTTCATTCAAAAGGATGTTTGAGAAACTGACAAGTGATCTTTACAGGGTGGTCCAGCAACCTGATGAGCTACTTAAAGACTACCTGAGAAGGTTCAACAGGGAGGCGGTGAACATCTCCAACCTGGACACTGTAACTACAATTGAAGCCTTTAGGATGGGGCTCAAGAAGGACTCTCCTTATTATGATGATCTAGTGATGAAACCATATAGAAGGTTGGACGAGATCAGAACCAGAGCTTCCAAATTCATCAGGCTGGAAGAAGACAAGTTGCTCCAGGACAAAACAGTCAAGAAGAATGCAACTTCAGAACATTCCAGTGGCAGAATAGACTCATCCCATTCTGGTGGCAAGATGGAAACATCTCATGCCAGATCTAATATGGGCAAACCCTACTCTATGTTGGGTTTCGATGTAACATGCGCAGCGGAATTTAGCATTTAAATTTTTAAGAAACCCAAAGCTATGGATCCGTTCATACGATTAAATCAAATACGACATAGGAATAAAGGAATAAACTAACCCTTGGTGGCTATCAAATTCTCTTGGTCTTTGGTGGAGGTTTGAAGACTTGATCACGATCACAAAGCTTGAACACGAACTTTGAAGATGATGATTTTCACCCTCTAGCGGTATCCACACTTCGAACGAATATCAAAGGAGCTTCTTTGATCTTGGTTGCTAGACCAAATTGTGAAACACTTTTTCACAATCAAAAGAACTATATGGAATTTATTTTGTGTATTATTTTGTTCCTCAACCAAGAATGTCTTGGAACAAAATAAACCCTCTCTCAAACTCTTTGAGACTCACAAAATCATTGGCCTAGAGTGCTGGCCGAATTTGGTCTTTTATACACAAGTATGACCTATTCCAAATAGGAAACTTGTGTCAAAATCCTTCCAAAATTCGTTTCCAAATCAAATTAGGAATCTTCCACCCGACAGCACTGTGCGGCCGCCCAAAATCATCTGTGCGGTCGCACAACTATCTGAAGCAAAACTGGTACAAAACTGTCCTAAGTGTGCGGCCGCCCAGTCAATACTGTGCGGTCGCCCACTCTTCAGAATGTCTAGAATTTCCAAAATTCCAATATAGTCCCTTTTAAAGATTCGTTCTATTGTGTGTGACCCTCTAGGATTATACTAAGTTGGCAATGAGCTCAAACATGATCCCATAAGATATGATTAGGTTCTAGCAAACCGTCATACCTACCCAAATAGTATAACTAGATACAAGTTCGCATTCCTTTAGAATATGTCACAATCCCTTTGTCCACGATGTCATTGAACACAAGTCATGGTCAAACAGTCAACTTGTTTTGTTCAATACTTTCTCGATTCCGAATATGTTGATAATCCAAATGACATTGATCCAATCAATTCATCTGAGTCCGGCCGAACATTTCATCAACATCATTCCTACGAGTGGCCCAAGCTTGACATCTCTCCGAGGAGGGACAAATCCATTTAGCTTATTATTCTTCCCAACGGGATTCCGATTATGCCAATCATACCCTTTATAACTACTCGGTTAAAAGTAGCGTTTGAATATGTCAAACATAATGTTCATCAAGTGGAAGACTATAATAACTTCATGTCTAAGGATTCAAATGACATAACTAATATGAGATATATGTACGACATAGACCATGACATAAATCTCATAGAGCGGGTCATGTCCAGTACCTTGTTCCAAACAAGTACCCATAAATCTAACATGATCATCCCATGACCATTTAGCCTTTATACTAGTGCTTAATAAGTACTAGGGACGGGGATTATTATAAGTAAACATGAACAACAATAATAATCAAAACATCTCTTTATTGATATGAAATAAATGATAACAATTACAACGTTTATTAAACGTGCCTAGGGCACCACTACCAACAATCTCCCACTTGCCCTAGGCCCAATCTCCCATGTATCTAATACCCATGGACCTAACATGACCATCATGTTTAGCTTGTGGAAGTCCCTTTGTTAGCGGGTCCGCAACATTGTCATCAGTAGGTACTCTGCATATATTTACGTCTCCCCTATCAACGATCTCTCGAATGATATGAAAACGCCTAAGTATGTGTTTGGATTTCTGATGTGCTCTTGGTTCCTTTTCTTGAGCAATAGCACCATTATTATCGCAATAAAGTTCTATTGGATTAGCAATGCTAGGAACCACTTCAAGTTTAGTTATGAACTTCTTAATCCAAACAGCTTCTTTTGCAGCATCCGATGCAGCAATATACTCAGCTTCTGTTGTAGAATCAGCGGTTGTACTTTGCTTGGAACTCTTCCAGCTTACAGCTCCACCATTTAACATAAACACAAAACCCGATTGCGATCGGCTATCATCTTTGTCAGTTTGGAAGCTTGCATCCGTGTAAGCATTTACAACGAGATCATCTTCCATTCCTCCATAGACCAAAAACGAGTCTTTAGTCCTTCTCAAGTACTTAAGAATCGCTTTTACAGCTATCCAGTGATTTTTGCCAGGGTCGGATTGGTATCTACTTGTCATGCTCAAAGCATAAGATGCATCCGGCCTAGTACAAATCATGGCATTCATGATGGACCCAATTGCCGAAGCGTATGGAACATCATTCATTTTCTCACGCTCATCTTTTGTCTTAGGACATTGAGTCTTGCTTAGAGAAACTCCATGTAACACGGGCAAGGTTCCTCTCTTAGAATTTTCCATACGGAATCTTCTAATGACCTTGTCAATGTATGTACTTTGGCTTAAACCAAGTAGCCTCCTTGATCTATCTCTATAGATCTTAATGCCAAGAATATATGCGGCTTCACCCATATCTTTCATTGTGAAGCACTTTCCTAACCAAGTCTTCACAGACTGAAGTGTAGGAATGTCGTTTCCAATGAGCAATATGTCATCCACATATAAAATAAGGAATAGCACTATGCTCCCACTAATCTTCTTGTATACACAAGGCTCATCTTCGTTCTTGATGAAACCAAACTCTTTGACCGATTCATCAAAACGGAGATTCCAACTCCTAGAAGCTTGCTTCAATCCATAGATGGATCTCTGCAATTTGCATACCTTAGAATTTTGTTCAAAACCTTCTGGTTGTGTCATATACACATCCTCTTGGAGTTTTCCATTCAGGAAAGCGGTTTTGACGTCCATCTGCCATATTTCATAGTCATGATATGCGGCAATGGCAAGCAAAATTCTTATAGACTTGATCATTGCTACGGGTGAAAAGGTCTCATCATAGTCAATACCATGAACTTGCCTATAACCCTTCGCTACAAGCCTAGCTTTGTAAGTATGCACCTTCCCATCCATGTCAGTCTTCTTCTTGAAGACCCATTTGCATCTTATGGTTTTTACACCTTCGGGCGCATCAATCAAATTCCAAACTTGATTGTCTTACATGGATTGCAATTCGGATTCCATGGCTCCAAGCCACTTGTCAGAATCAGGAGAAAACATCGCCTCTTGGTAGGTTGACGGTTCATCATTCTCAATGATTTCTACCTCATTACTATCCGTTACGAGAAATCCATATCTCTCGGGCTCGGATCGTAACCTACTAGATTTGCGAGTTGCTTGTGTACTTTGAACAGGTTCCACAACTCCTTGTGGTTCTTGTTCTTGCTCCACCATTGGTTCAATGTTATTTTCTGGGTCTCGAATTTCTTCAAGATTTATTTTACTCCTACTGATTTCTTTGGAGAGAAACTCTTTCTCTAGAAAGACACCAGTTCGGGCAACAAACACTTTGTTGTCCTCTCGGTTGTAAAAGTAATATCCTTTAGTTTCCTTAGGATATCCCACGAAATTACATTTATCAGATTTGTGTGCAAGTTTGTCTGAGATAAGTCTTTTGACAAAAACTTCACAACCCCAAATCTTCATGAAAGATAGACAAGGCTTCTTTCCGCTCCACATCTCATATGGAGTCTTTTGAACTGATTTAGTTGGAACACGATTTAGTGTGAAAGCAGCGGTTTCTAGAGCGTAACCCCAAAAGGATATTGGAAGATCAACTTGACTCATCATTGATCGAACCATGTCTAACAAAGTCCGATTCCTCCTCTCGGACACACCATTCCATTGTGGTGTTCCGGGTGGAGTCAATTGTGAAACTATTCCACAATTCTTTAGATGATCATCAAATTCTTGACTTAAGTATTCACCACCACGATCTGATCGAAGTGCTTTAATACTTTTGCCAAGTTGTTTTTCTACTTCATTTTGAAATATTCTAAATATCTCAAATGCTTCACTTTTATGTTTCATTAGGTAAACATACCCAAATCTACTATAATCATCAGTGAAGGTTATGAAGTATTGAAATCCTCCCCTAGCATTGCTACTTAATGGTCCGCATACATCGGAATGTATCAACCCCAATAAGTCGCTTGCCCTTTCACCCAACTTGGTAAAAGATGTCTTAGTCATTTTTCCAAGAAGACACGACTCACAAGTATCATATGACTCTAAGTCACATGAACCCAAAAGTCCGTCCCCATGGAGTTTTGAGATACGCTTCTCATTAATATGACCAAGGCGGCAATGCCACAAATAAGTATGATTTACATCATTAGGTTTAGATTTCTTATTTACATGATAGACATTATTTTCATTCTTGACATCCAAGATATAAAGGCCATTAAATGAATTAGCAATACCATAAAGCACATCATTTAAATAAATAGAAAATTTCTTATTCTCAATAAGAAACTTAAAACCTTCATTATCCAAACAAGAAATTGAAATAATATTTCTGCTTAAATCCGGAACATAATAACAATTGTTCAAAACAAGAATTAATCCGGAAGGTAAAGTGACTTCATAAGTCCCTACGGCTAATGCAGCAACTCTTGCTCCATTCCCCACGCGTAGATCTACTTCACCTTCTTTAAGCAGTCTCCTATTCTTTAGTCCCTGCACATTTAGACAAATGTGAGAACCACATCCGGTATCCAATACCCAAGAATCAGTGGTAGAAAGGAGAATATCTATCATATAGATACCTGAAGTCGACGCAGCCTTGCTGCTCTTCTTCTTCTTTTGCTCTTCCAAGAAAGCCTTGCAATTACGTTTCCAATGACCAATTTCTTGACAATGGAAACAGATTGCATCCTTTTGTGAATCAGGTTTTGCCTCAGAAGCCTTGGCAACCTTTGCCTTGCTTATTTTGGGTTTGACAACTTTTGCCTTACCCTTTCCTTTGGCACCAGGTTTCTTCCCATCATGAACCAAGAGCACGGGAGAACCTTTCTCCACAATTTTCATCTCTGCAGTTTTGAGCATCCCATGCAACTCAGAGAGATTCTTATCCATTCCATGCATGTTATAATTCATTACAAACTGATTATAACTTTTAGGCAATGAATTAAGAATGAGATCCGTGGCTAGCTCCAATGGGATTGGATAGCCAAGTTTCTCAAGGTGCTCTACATAACCTTTCATTTTAAGAAAGTGAGGACTCACTTGTTGCCCTTCATTCATTTTACTAGTAGTGAATGCAACAATGGTCTTGTACCTCTCTTGCCTAGCTTGCTCTTGAAACATGGTTCTCAACTCCACGCCTATCTCATAGGCTTCCAAATGTTCCAAACTTTGTTGGAGTTTTGAACACATAGCAGCAAGCATGAGACAACTTACATCTCTAGAATCATTACGATGTTTCTTGTAATTGTCTCTTTCTACCCTAGGGGCAGTAGGCGGTGGTTCAGCGGGGAGAGGCCCATCGAGAATGTACAACTTATCTTCTTGCCTAAGAACGATTCTTATGCTCCGGATCCAATCCATAAAGTTAGTACCATTCTCTTCGAGCTTATCCTTCTCAAGGATCGATCGCAAAGACATTGATTGAGTGTTATTAGTCATTATCTACAAATATGCAAAAATTTCCAAAATTTAATAAGTACCGGTTTTCATTAAAGAGATAAATAATGTATTTTAAAACAAAATACTCCCACCAAATTATACAACCTTCTTTATACATCCAATGTATAGTATAATTTAAATGGGTTGAGATCCCGCTTTAATCTAATTTTGAGTACGCTTTGGCGCACCGCTCAGAATTAAATCAATTAGGTAGACAACTCTTGTCAATCATATCTCATATAACTCTCAGTTATTTTCATGAGATTCTTTAAGAAATCCAATTTCATAAAGCATGTTAAATCTCATCTTTGCCTTAAGCCCAAAACTGTTTTGACGCTTAATTAAGTCCAACCATTTTAAACGCATAGGAAACTCTTATTCACTCATCTTGCTCAAACATGAATAAAATCGATGCACCTCGCTTTGGCGAGCCCACATAAAATTACTCATGTATAAACAAGTGTTTTAATCATGGCATGGCAAAAGGACTTAAAACTTTCTTTGAAGGTTCATCACATATAGCATATAACACATTTATGAGCACATAATATAAACATGTTACACATCAAGTTTAGCCATTAAATTAATCTCCATTAATTTAAGCATGGTATTTATGTGTCATTAGTTTCTCTATAATTATGAGGATGAGATTATTTCAACTTTGGTCATTATCTCCAAATCAAGACAACAAGAAGTGCGGTCGAACTAAGCCATTAGGCAACCACAATCCCGCACTAATTCAAGAAACCAAGAAAGTAGTCCATGTGGCCGAAACTAAGCAATAGATGGTCTCGATGAACGTAGGCCAATTGCATTCACAATTCCACATGGATCTCCAATCATTGAATCAAGAACTTTGTTTCTCAATTTTAGCAATTATGAACTCTTCATAATTCTAACTTCGTTTTATCTTTGAAACTTTGATTGCGATCAAGTTTGGGAAACACAATCTCGATGAACGCAGATTAGCCATCCAAACCTTGAACCAATCTTAGAATCACAAGACTAAAACAAATAGGAAAATCAAACCCCAAGATCCTCACATAAACCAACTACCCAAAACCCATTCCAGATCAGCAAGTCTGGACTGGTTCTGTTACTGGTTTTGTTGGATCTCTCGAAAATTCCAAATTCTGATTTCAACCAAAATCAGACAATCTGATCCTCATGTGCGGCCGCCCAAAACTCACTGTGCGGTCGCCCAAACATGTGCGGCCGCCCAAGTGATTTTGTGCGGTCGCCCAAACTGATCAGAATGTACAGAATTTTGAAGTTCGAAAATTTTGTCTCAAAATCGTTTTTCCCCGATTATTAAAACTTTGATCCAATCAAAAATTAATAATCAACAATTCTGAATCCTCCATAATTTATTTATTGCGATTGAATCGTGCGATTAAAGTTACAAAACAATAAACCACATAAAATCACATAACACATAAACATCACATATTCCAATATTCATATCATGCAAGGCACATAAACAATTTATATACACATAACATGATCCAAGTATTGAATTAATCAACATGAACGGGGCTCTGATACCACTGTTGGGTTTCGATGTAACATGCGCAGCGGAATTTAGCATTTAAATTTTTAAGAAACCCAAAGCTGTGGATCCGTTCATACGATTAAATTAAATACGACATAGGAATAAAGGAATAAACTAACCCTTGATGGCTATCAAATTCTCTTGGTCTTTGGTGGAGGTTTGAAGACTTGATCACGATCACAAAGCTTGAACACGAACTTTGAAGATGATGATTTTCACCCTCTAGCGGTATCCACACTTCGAACGAATATCAAAGGAGCTTCTTTGATCTTGGTTGCTAGACCAAATTGTGAAACACTTTTTCACAATCAAAAGAACTATATGGAATTTATTTTGTGTATTATTTTGTTCCTCAACCAAGAATGTCTTGGAACAAAATAAACCCTCTCTCAAACTCTTTGAGACTCACAAAATCATTGGCCTAGAGTGCTGGCCGAATTTGGTCTTTTATACACAAGTATGACCTATTCCAAATAGGAAACTTGTGTCAAAATCCTTCCAAAATTCGTTTCCAAATCAAATTAGGAATCTGCCACCCGACAGCACTGTGCGGCCGCCCAAAATCATCTGTGCGGTCGCACAACTATCTGAAGCAAAACTGGTACAAAACTGTCCTAAGTGTGCGGCCGCCCAGTCAATACTGTGCGGTCGCCCACTCTTCAGAATGTCCAGAATTTCCAAAATTCCAATATAGTCCCTTTTAAAGATTCGTTCTATTGTGTGTGACCCTCTAGGATTATACTAAGTTGGCAATGAGCTCAAACATGATCCCATAAGATATGATTAGGTTCTAGCAAACCGTCATACCTACCCAAATAGTATAACTAGATACAAGTTCGCATTCCTTTAGAATATGTCACAATCCCTTTGTCCACGATGTCATTGAACACAAGTCATGGTCAAACAGTCAACTTGTTTTGTTCAATACTTTCTCGATTCCGAATATGTTGATAATCCAAATGACATTGATCCAATCAATTCATTTGAGTCCGGCCGAACATTTCATCAACATCATTCCTACGAGTGGCCCAAGCTTGACATCTCTCCGAGGAGGGACAAATCCATTTAGCTTATTATTCTTCCCAACGGGATTCCGATTATGCCAATCATACCCTTTATAACTACTCGGTTAAAAGTAGCGTTTGAATATGTCAAACATAATGTTCATCAAGTGGAAGACTATAATAACTTCATGTCTAAGGATTCAAATGACATAACTAATATGAGATATATGTACGACATAGACCATGACATAAATCTCATAGAGCGGGTCATGTCCAGTACCTTGTTCCAAACAAGTACCCATAAATCTAACATGATCATCCCATGACCATTTATCCTTTATACTAGTGCTTAATAAGTACTAGGGACGGGGATTATTATAAGTAAACATGAACAACAATAATAATCAAAACATCTCTTTATTGATATGAAATAAATGATAACAATTACAACGTTTATTAAACGTGCCTAGGGCACCACTACCAACACTCTAAACCCGACTCTTATAGAATTCACGTTGTAGATGATAATGATGAGGAGGATGATTCTGCATATCCTAGAATTGATGACTATTGTTTTTCTGTTGATATTATAGGATTGACTAATGCCATGGACAACCTGGGTGAGAAAGAAAGATAGCCTAAGAAAGCAGACAAGCCATCAATATGGAAATACAAATCCAAGTGGTGCGCTTATCATGAAGACATTGGGCACACTACAGAGAATTACATTGCACTCAGGAAAGAGATCAGCCAATTGTTGTCCAAAGGTCTCCTCAAAGAATTACTTGGTAGAAGACGTGGACGTACTGAAGATCATGCAGACAACCAGGAGAAACAAGCTGAGAATCCACCACCTCATCCACCTCCAACCAGAGTGGTCAACATGATTAGTGGTGGCTCGGACATTTGTAGAACAACCTATTCAGCGGCAAAGCGTCGTGCTGCGGATGCTAACGAGGACAGGTCCTATTTACCTTCAAGATAAGTCAGGAAGGATAAGGATCAGGAGATTTCTTTCGATGAAGATGATAGGGTTAGCATCCAGTACCCTCATCATGATGCTTTGGTTGTAAGCCTATAGGTTGCAAACTGTTTCGTGAGGCGCATCTTGATTGATATTGGAAGTTCAGTTTATATCGTGACGACGGATGGGTTGAAAGGAATGGGTATCCCGCTTGAGAATGTCACCAAGAGTTCATCCGTCTTGGTTGGATTCAGTTGGGAAATAAAACACACCTTTGGGGAAATTACTTTTCCAGTGTATGTAGAAGGCATTAACTCTATGGAGAAATTATGTGTTATAGAATGTCAATCATCCTACAACATCATCCTGGGTAGACCATAGATTCACAATGTTAAAGCTGTACCTTCAACTTACCATCAATGCCTCAAGTTGCCAACACCTTAGGGAGTAGTCAAGGTGTCAGGAGATCAGCATACAGCTAAGGAATGTTACAAGGTGTGTATGAAGGCAGCAAGCAGTCCTAGGCAACCATAGCAATTACAGTGAAAGGCTCAAGATGTACTTGAAGCTGCAGAGTTCGATATTAAGGAGGTACAACTCGATCCTTCCAATCCCGATGTCAAAGTACTTATTGGAGCAGACTTGCCTCCTGACATTTAAGAAGAGATCATTAAGTTTCTAAGGAGCAGATTAAAGTGCTTTTTTTGGAAGCATGAGGACATGACTGGAATCAGCAAATATGTCATTACTCACAAGTTACATATTGACCCAAATGCCAAGCCCGTCCACCAGAAAAGGAGGAAATTTGCTCATAAACGTAATCAGATTATCAGAGAAGAAGTGGAGAGGTTGCTGAAATCCAAGATGATCAGGGAGGTTGACTACCCTAGGTGGTTGGCTAATGTGGTGGTTGTTGAGAAGAAGAATGGATAATGGCGAGTCTGTGTAGAATTTATAGACTTGAACAAGGTGTGCCCTAAGGATCAGTTTCCCTTGCCTCATATTGACTCCCTAGTTGATGCAACAGCTTGCCATGAGGTCTTGACATTTATGGATGCTTCTTCAAGATTTTAACAAATTCAGATGGAACCTCCAGATCAAGAAAATACGGCGTTCATTACTCCAGATGGTATCTATTCCTTTATTGCAATGCCTTTTGGATTGAGGAATGCATGGGCAACCTACCAGAGATTAGTCAACATGATGTTCAAAGATCAGCTTGGAAAGACAATGGAAGTGTACATTGATGATATGGTGGTAAAATCTAAGTGCATTGAAGATCATGCTCAAGACCTAAAGGAGGCTTTTGATATCTTGGAGGCGTTCAACATGGAACTGAATCCATCAAAATGCAACTTTGGTGTTAAGGGTGGGAAGTTTCTCGGCTACATGGTGACCAAGAGGGGCATTGAAGCAAGTCCAGAATAGATCAAAGCCATCATCAACTTGGAGTCTCCAAAGAATATTAAAGAAGTGCAAAGGCTCACAGGAAAAGTTGCTGCCCTGACCAGGTTCATCTCCAAGTCGTCTGACAGATGCAAGTTGTTCTATGACGTGCTGAGGAAAAACAAGTTGTTCCAGTGGACGGAAGAGCATGAGGCAGCCTTCAACCATCTTAAAGATTATCTTGCAACTCCACCTCTACTTTCCAAACCAGAAACAGGTGAAACTTTATACCTGTATCTCCCAGTTTCAGAAAATGCAGTCAGCGCGGTCTTGGCAAGAGAATAAGATGGTACACAACTTCCTATTTATTATATAAGTAAGTCTCTTCTAGATGCTAAAATCAGGTACTCCCATCTTGAGAAACTTGTTCTTGCTTTGATAACTGCTTCTATTAAGTTGCGTCATTATTTTGAAGTTCATCCTATTATTGTGAGGACTAACTATCCTATCAGGAACGTGATGAGAAAACCTGAGATGTCTGGCAGGATGGCAAAATAGTACATATGATATCCAGTATGAGGCAAGGACTACAATCAAGTCGCAAGCCTTAGCTGACTTTGTGGCAGATTTCAGTCCCAACCTCCAACCTGAAGTTGAACTCGAAGTCCAACAACTTGAAAGTTCAAACTCTCCTAGATTCTGGACACTTTATACAGATGGAGCATCAAATACAAGGGGCACAGGTTTGGGCATAGTCTTGAGATCGCCCCAAGGAGAACTGATTCCTCAAGCTGTGGCTTATGAGTTCAAGGCGACTAATAATGAGGCTGGATATGAAGCCCTCATTATGGGTTTAGTAACTGCTTTAAATCTAAATGTTAAATTCATCAATATTTATAGTGATTCCTTGTTGTTGGTTAACCACTTCAATGGATCTTATACAGCTAAGCACAGTAGGATGTCAAGTTATTTGCAGCATGTTAAATCATTGGCTGGACAATTTGAAGAATTTACTTTCCAACAAATCCCAAGGGGAGAAAATGCTAAGGCTGACGCATTGGCAAACCTAGGATTAAGTTATAGGCGCATGTTGAACAATACTATACCTATAATTCACATCCTGCATCCTACAATAGATCACCTTAAAATGAACCAAGTTGATGACCAACATGATACATCGACCAGCTCATCGAATGAAGAGACATCTTGGACACTGCCCATAATAAAATTTCTGCAGGATGGAACAGTGCCACAAGGTGTCAAAAATGCAAAAGCTTTCAGGATAAAGGTATCAAGATATATATTAATTGATAATGTACTGTTTCGTAAGTCATTTACAGGTTTGTACATGAGATGCCTAGAGCCCCAACAACATGAGCAAGTCTTAAGAGAGCTACATAATGGTGAATATGGAAATCATTCTGGGGGCAAGTCACTGTCTTCCAAGGCATTGAGAACAGGGTACTATTGGCCAACTATGCGCCAAGATGCAATCAAATATGTTCAGAAATGTGATGCTTGTTAGAGACATAGCAACATCCTGCATCAAACTTCCGAGCCTCTTCATCCTATATTATCACCTTGGCCCTTCATGCAGTGGGGAATGGATATTGTTGGAAAGTTTCCTAAGGCACCTGGGGGGGCAAAGTGTTAATGTTAGTTATGACTGATTATTTCTCAAAATGGATAGAAGCTGAAGCCTTTGTTCAATTTAGAGATAAGGAAGTGACTTTATTCTTGAAAAGAAATATCATCAGCAGGTTTGGAGTCCCTTCAGAAATTATTTGTGATAATGGTTCCCAGTTCATCAGTAAGAAGACTCATGATTTCAATAAAAGATGGGGAATCAAGTTGATCACATCTACACCAGTACATCCTCAAGGTAATGGTCAAGCAGAATCAAGCAACAAGTTGATCATGAACAACCTGAAGAAGCGTCTTGATCAGAAAAAAGGAAGATGGGCTGAAGAATTGCCGCTAGTATTATGGGCAGACAGGACTACTCCTATGACCGCAACTGGGCAAACCCCTTTCTCCTTGGTGTTTGGAACTGAGGCTATGATACCAGTAGAATTCTCCATCCCAACGGCAAGATATGGTCTAATAACTCCAGAAGACAACCAGATAGTACTTGCAGCAGATCTTGACACTATTGATAAATTAAGAGATCTGGCTAAGATCAGGATGGCTGCTTACCAACAGAGGATTGCTAAGTCCTACAACAAGAATGTTCGGATCAGAAGGTTTCAAGTTGGAGGCATGGTCCTCAGAAAAGTGTTTCAAAACACAAGGGAACATAATGCAGGCAAACTTGCAGCCAAGTGGGAGGGTCCCTATCTAGTTAACGCAGAAGCTGGTTAGGGAGCATACTGGCTCTCCACCTTGGATGGCATAAGAATACCAAGAAGTTGGAATGCAATCCATCTTAAAGCATACTATATGTAAGTTGTAGCTTGTCTATTCAAATTCTGAAAAACAAGTATGATTTAATTAAGCTCATTTTCAATTTTGTTATTTCAATTCATTTATCTTTATTAAACACTTACTGACTTAAGCATCAGAGGGGTGTTAGCCAAGCTAACAACCATCCCTAACATGTGTTTGTTTTGCAAGGCAATTAAAAATCCAACTTAGGTCAACATGGTCAACATGTTCAAACGACAAGCTGGGACCAACAACCTGAGTTGTTCAGGATAGAAGTAGTCAACTTGCTGACAATATGCTGGATGAAAGTTCAACTTGTGCAAATAATCAAGTAAGCACTTTGATGTTCAAACTTATATATCTTTCCTCAGAATTTATACTCAGGTTTTAAAGGTTTTCACCTCTCAAAAGTTTAAAGATCATACATCTTTCTTAAGATAAAGGTTCATATACCTTCGCCCGTGTGCACGATTTTCACATTTGTTTAAGTTGTAAGTTGGCCAGTGTATTTGTTAGGCCCAATTGGTAGGAAAATAGGCTAGAGGGGGGTGAATAGCCTAATTAAAACTTTTTAATGAAACCACTTTATAAATGCAAAGTCACTTATCAGTTTGCAACTATTATCAGTATGCGCAGCGGAGAAGATATGACTTAGTTTAACTCACACAAAATCAGTATGAAATGGTTTTGAGAGCTTGGTTTAAACAAAAAGTGATTTCACAAAGTTCAATGCAGTTTCAAGAGATTGCTAAATAGAAATTACAATGAATCAGTAAGAATAAGTACGATCTGCCGGTGATAGAATTCCAACCGGCAAAGACAAAGTAAGTAACAATGGACACAAGTATTTGGAGAGGTTCACAGTGTAAATACTGCTACGTCCTCTACCAAGTTTGGTCAGAACTTGGATTTGGGTTAAGAGCACTATTAGATATCCCTAGTCTATTACAAACACGGCTTTGCCGGATACAAAGACTAAATTTTAGAGATCACTAATGGATCGTAATACAAATCTGACAAAGTGTTTTTTAGCGGCAAGTCCAAAAGAACTTATCTCACTCAGGTGGGTGTGTGAGTAACTCAAACAACGTATTCCTTAGAATAATCTAGTTTGGTAATACTTACAATATTGATGAGTTTGTGCACAAGTGTATGTCCTAATAAATGATCTAATGATAATCTGGACAGAATGTTTAAGCTTCAATGAATGTTCTAAACAATCAACTCTCTTCAATGCACTAAAATCACCAACCCTCTTCAATGCTCTAAGTCCTCTATTTATAAGAGGAGTTAATGACTTGAGTCTTGTTGAAGAAGGCTTGCAAATTGAATTTCTAGCTGGGTAGTTGAGGAGCATTAAATGCGGTATCTTCAGCATTAATGGCGAAGATATGGAGTACACGCATGTCTTGATAAGTCTAATGGGTAAAGACCCTTTTGTCTCAACCGGTTACCTGTAAAAAGCAAGTAGAGACAGTAGAGCTAAAAATAGCTATGTGTCAGACGGCGCAGTAATCATAACAGAGCAGATAAACTACTTTCAGATAAGACAGTATAAAAGGACAAAGACAATCGGTAAGGTTGACTTTAAAGTAGAGCGATGTAACCTGACGACCAGTACAGACTGTCTTTGCCGATCGGCAACTTGAGTAGTAAGTTGATCGGCAACTTGAATAGTAAGTTGATCGGCAGCTTGAATGATGGTCTGCTAATTTGCTTCTTCTAGCTGGTTTGCCTTGATTGAGAAGTTTTTTATACACCTGTGCTGGTCACAAAGAATCCTAAAGGTAACTTACAAAGGTTCTAATAAAATTGGGGGATCCTAAGTGTTAACTATGATTGGGATTAAGCAATTCTATGTCCTAAACATATATATGAACAACAATCTCCTCCTAATTGCTTAAGTCCAATCACCATATCCAAGAAAATCTATCTTAGCTTAGTAAAAGAATGTATTAGAGATGTCTATTTATTATCATTCCCTAAGCCAAGTCACACATTAGATGTCTTAGAAAGGAAAAGAAGTAAAAAATACAATAAAATAAGATAAGATAGGAAAAGGAAATGGATTACTGATTAATCAGCAGAGAAATAATAATCTGCAAAACAAAGTTAGCATGAATTGCAGCAGATATATTATAAGAACATAACATAAGAGAAGCAAACACAAAACAAAATGTTAGCAAAGAATTTTGTTGGATGTATCTTTGAAGGTCTTCAGGATATCTATATCATTTGCTACATTGACTCAAGACATGGGAGGGTCTTCTTGCTGGTCAGCAGCCTTTGATGTAGATTCAGTACGCTTGGCCTTCTTCTTTGCTCTAGCTTCTTTTTTGTCAGCTTTCCTCTTCTGTCTTCTATTAGCGCTTTGCAGTCTCTCAGTCAGCATTTTGTTGTTGGCTTCAAGAGCAGCAATCTTCAGTTCAGCATCAGCAAGAGCAGTCTTGGTTACCGATAGCTCTTTTTCAATTTTCTCTATGTTTCTGATCTGCAGTCTATAGTCATCAACAAGTTTCTTCTGAATGGAATGAGTAGATCCCACGGATTCAGAAAGTTTAACCAGTCTGGTTTCTTTATCAGCCAGAAGACTCTTCAAGTCTTTAATTCTTCTATTTTCCTCTTCCTGATTGGACTTAAAAATCTTAGCAGTAAGATCTTTATGAGTCTCCTTAATCAGGTCGGCAATAGAAAGACCAAAGTCGCCAAAATCAGCACGAGTGGCAGGCACTTGCTGATTTGAGAAATCACCTTCCTCAAAGCGAATGAATTCATAGAGACTGTGGACAACAACCGTCTTCTCAACAATGATTGGCTTGGAAAAACTCTCGGTAGAGTGTACTAGTAGAAATGGCACAAAATCTTTATTGAGTAAGTTAGCCTCTTCTATAAGCACAACAGCAGAATCATCCATCGGCAACTCGTCATCAGAAGAAAAAAGATCATCAATAGATAAGAGAGGACAGGAACTGAAGTAGGAGGCGGAGGCAAAACTTGGTGAAGAAAGTCAGCAATAGCAGCATTGGCATCGGCATGAAGGAACTCATCCGGAATAGAGGTGGAATCAATCAGATCGGCAGCAAAAACAGCATGGTAGATCGGCAAAGGAAATGCAGAATGCACAATTAAGTCACGATCTCCAGGCAAATGAAAAACACCATTGTCCTCCAAGGAAAGAAATAAGGCCAGCAAAAGATTCTAGCAGGAACGACCTTCAAGAATCATGTTGACTAAATTTGCAATAAGTAATCTGGAGGTAAAGACAAGGTGATCAGCACGCTGTCGAGGATGAAACATCGGCAGTGTCAGTGCTACAGCAGCAGATTTGACCAAGAATAGCAGACCACGAGAATCAGTAGCCCGGAATTCAAGTTTATCATAAAGTTCATCGTTAATCATCATGCACCTTCTCATCCAACCATTCGTGTTGATGCAAACTTCCTTAGGAGAGGGACCAGGTAGGTGAATTTTACCTCCAACCTTTAACTTTTCAGGTAAGCAGTGAAGAGGTTCATAGACTGGTCCTTTCACTTTGAGCTTTGACACCTGGGGAGCCTTCCCTTTCCTCCTTTTGAAATCTGGTTTAATCCAAGGAATGAAGATTATCCTTTGACTAGTTATGGAACCAGCAAGGAAGGGATAAGATGTGACATCTGGATGATCTCTGCCGAAGGGAGAGGGAATTCGCTGAAGTGTAGAGCGAAAGGGCATGATAGGATGATAAGGAGGAAACAACGGTTGGCCAAAATTGTTAGAAGGAATAGAGATGCTGGATGTGTACCAGTTTGAACTCATCATCTCCTTGGCGTGTAGTTCACAGTTGTACTCAGGAGGTAGAGCAGAATCCCTTTTATCTTCATTCATAAGGACTGGTAATTCCACATAGTCAGTAGGATCTATCTCATCTGAGCTTTCCTCATCATCAGCAGCAACACTAACAGCAAGTGGTTGCACTTCATCAGCAACAACCGGTTGTACCTCAGGAGCAAGATGAAAAAGGGGTTCATCAGGAGCAAATAAAGCTTCCTGGAATTCATGGAATTCTTCAAGTTGCAAGTTATGAGCTATCAGAGCATCCAGTGCAGCATTTTGATCATCAGAACAAGCAATCTCTGCATCGGCACCTCCTCCCAACTCAACAACCTCTCTAACACCAGTAGGTTCAACAAAAATAACAGGGATAATCTGAGTATCGGATGTTGGCTCAGAATCTGCAAGAAAAGGTTCATCATCACCTAAGACTGGAATGATCTGAGTTTCAGCAGATGGCTCAGTCAGATGAGTGTCTGTAGTTGGCTCATCAGTAGATAAAATATCCCTATCAGCATCAACAACGTCTTCATCAGCACATGCTCCTCCTGAAATCGGAAAATCTTGAAACGCAACGTCATCAGCAGATTGAGTGTCTACAGTTTTCTCAATTGATGCAAGTTGGTCTTCTTTAATCAGAGGTTGAGTGTCGGTAGTTTCCTCAACTTGATTTTCAAGTTGCTCAGAAGCAGCACTCACTTCATCGGCTAAAAGAGTTTCTGAAGTTTTCTCAATTTCCTTATCAAGCACAAAGCCTTTGTCAGCAGAACCTCCTCCTTCTTGACTACGGTCTGAGCTATCACTGACCAAAACTGAGTCAGCACAAGCCTCAGCAGGTGAGACAATAGCGGCAGGAGTTGAGGGCTTCTTGAAAACTATACTGATCAGCATCTTGTCATACTCACCGATTGAATCAGAAGGGGTGAATGTGTTACAGGCAGATTTTTTAGCACATACAAAATCAGCAGTATCAACTGAACTGCTTGGAGTGGGAAGAGGAGATATAATTGGAGCAGGAGCAGGAACAAGAATAAGTGTAGAAGTAGATGCTGGGGCAGAAGCAGCTTTAGCCTTGATGAATGCTTCTGAATCTTTGATTAAGTTCACTGTTATCCTCTGCACATTTTTGACAAATTTAGTGGCTTTGGGGCCATTATCCAACCTTTCGCTATCATTGTAGTTCAGCAAATCATCTTCATCTTCTGGTCTACCCAACTGATAGGGATCATTCTCATCAAAGTTCATCAGTTGGTTGAAAATGGAGGCATAAGCTACCAAGACATGTACCATCCGATCTTGTCTGATTCTATCTTGAAACAGATAGACCTGATTCTAGGGGAGAGGCAGCAAGTCAAAATATCTCCCAAAATTCAGTCGAAGCTCAGCTTCAGGAAGCTTCTGATATCTTTGAAGAGGGACAAACTTTTCCTTGTACATGTCAGTGAGCCTGTTCAGGCTTTTGTAATCAACATAATCAGCAAGCTTTCCTGTAGGGACTGACTCCTTCCTTTCCTCATGGAATTGGAGCAACCGGCGAATGAAAGCATGGAGATGATCAATAGGGAATACCCAGTTCTTTGACAATACCTTATTGGTAAATGACCAATGGTTTCTAAAGAAAATATGGAAAGTGGGGTTCCTGATTGGCTTGCATTTTCTGACAGTAGGTCCAGAGGCTACATCAGCAGCAGCATGGAGCTCAGGTAAATAGGGAAGATCTAGAATTCCTTTCTGTAGAGGAACTCTTACCCCTAAGTCAGATGCAATCAATCTTCTTCTCTTAGCCATTTCATCAGCAACATTGGGTTCAGACTTGATAACTACAGAGGGAGCAGTAAGTGTTGCACCGGTAAGAAGAGATGGTGCAAACCTAATCTGCTTGGCTCTTGGATCGGTAGATGGAATTTGAGATTAAGAAATTTGAGCTTTGAGCAGCAGGAGGATCATCAGTAGATACAAACTTTGATCTTTTGACTTGAGCTTTATCGGCAGCCTTGACCAACTTTCTTTTCTTGGGGGCTAGAGGAGTAGAATCGGCAAGGATCCTGTCGGTAAAAGGAGCAGGAGTAGAAATGTCGGCAGGAGCAATAACAGCAACCTTGACAACTTTCTTTGCCTTCTTCTTCTTTGGAGTACCAGCAGCAGGGACAACTATAGTGCTGGTAGAAGCCTTCTTGGTAATTCTCTTCCAGTCAGTAAGCTTGAAGGATTGAAGCTCATCAAATTCAAGGCTTGGAGGTGCTGGGGAAGCTCTGACAACTCTGAATTGTTAAGATTGTGCTTATCAGCATATAGTGACAACCCTTACCAGGGTGAGCCTTGTTTTTTCTTCTGTCTTCTTTCCACTTAACAACAACAATTGCAATAACCCTAAAGAGATAGGCACACCAATTGATTTCTTCTTGAAGTACAATGGCTGCCATTTCCTCAAACTGTACATCTGTAACATGGTTGTGAGAGCCAGTTCTACAATCCAAGCACCTATCAACAATTTTAGCAAGAACGAAAAATCTTCTTCTATAATGAGCCTTAAGATGATTATCTCCACTAAGTCTAGGACCGGCTCCCCTCATAAGGGTCCATGCCTTGTCCAAGGACTTATCATCAGTAAGACTAGTTACACCTTCACTTCCAAGGAGTGGGAAAACAACAGAAATAGAGGATAGAGTGATGGAGATAGGGACGCCGGTAACAGTAGAGTTGATAGAGACGAAGGTAGATGGGTCGTTTGCAGCAGTGATAACTGAGGCGTTGGAGAAGAACTCTTGAACTTGACTCAAAAATAAGAACTCAACACCAGTTGGAGTGATGAAGGAATCGAGTAGAGAGCCAATCAATAAATTCTTCAAGAAATCCCCATCAGTTGGGTCATCGAAAAACGCGGAGTCAACATAACCTCCATAGATATCCTTTTCGTTGCTCGACATTATCTGCAAATTTACTCAAGAAATCTTACAAGTTAAAATCAATTAGATTCAAAATAAATTTTAACTGCAAGTGTAAGATCATCAGATAATTACCAGAGAATAGAGCAAGATCTATTGAAGAATGGTAGGAAAAGTTAGATGATGATGATGATGAACACAAGTAATAGTGAGAGTTCAAGAGAGAGAGAGAAGAGAAGAGAAGAAGAAGAGTTTAAGTGAAGCTTTTATATGTTATGGAAGAGGGTGAATAGGAAGGGTTTGCATGGGGAAAAGACAAATAATGACGAGTTTAACTGTAGCAAATAACTCGGAGAACGTACGCACACAATGAATTTAATGCGCATACTGGACGGTTAAGTATAGACGGTTAAACTTAGGAGAGAGAAGGGGTATAAATGGCAACAATAATATTGTTAATATAAGAGTTACCTTTCTGATTTATCACAAGGATTTGGGATAAATCTTTGACACGATTTGGGTAAGGAGGTGCACACACGTGTCAGAGAGGTGGTGTGACCGATTGTACCTTTGATTTGACTTTGCTTACGTCATGTGTCAGAGAATCCTTATCCGTTAAGGGAAGATCTACCGATGGATTTGAATTTTGAAAATCGACAAGGTATTGTTGGTCGGCATGTTGCTTTTGGTCGGCATGTTGCTTTTGGTCGGCAAGTTGCTTTTGGTCGGCATGTTGCTTTTGGTCGGAAAGTTTCTTTTGGTCGGCAATACTTTTCATACTTTGCTGATTAGATCGGTAGACTAACACAAGTAACAAAGTTAGCACAGTTAGCACAGTTTTAACCATAGAAATCAATCATACCTAGTTCACCTCTGAGGAATTCAAATCTTTTTTGATCCAAGGGTTTAGTCAGTATGTCTGCTCTTTGGAAATCGGTATGAACCTTAAGCACAACAACATTTCCCTTTTCTACATGTTCCTTCAGAAAGTGGTATTTGATGTCTATGTGCTTGGTTTTGGAGTGCATGACCGGATTGTTTGATACTGAGATTGCAGATTGATTGTCACAGTAAATGGGACAAACTTGAGATAGAACTCCATAGTCAACCAGCTGTTGCTTCATCCAAAGGATCTGTGAATAACAACTACCAGCAGCTATGTACTCAGCTTCAGTGGTGGAAGTGGAAATTGATGCTTGCTTTTTACAGGACCAAGACACCAACCGATCACCAAGAAATTGGCATGTTCCACTTGTACTTTTTCTGGTCACCCTACAAGCTGTAAAATCTGCATCTGAGTAACCAATTAGATTAAAAGATGAATCTCTATCATACCATAATCCAAGGTTAGCAGAACCACATAAATATTTAATGATGCATTTTACAGCCTGCAGATGGGATTCCCTAGGGTCAGCTTGAAACCTGGCACATACACAAACGGCAAACATGATATCTGGCCTACTGGCAGTTAGATAGAAGAGTGAGCCAATCATACCTCGGTAGACAGTCATATCTACCTTCTTACCAGACTCATCCTTATCTAAATGAATGTTAGAGCCCATCGGTATGCTTTGAGAGTGAGCAGTGTCAAAGCCAAACTTCTTGATAAGTTCTTTTGCATACTTGGCTTGACTGATGAATATTCCTTCATTTGTTTGCTTGACTTAAAGTCCAAGGAAATATGTTAGTTCACCCATCATGCTCATCTCGAACTTTCTCTGCATTAGCTTCTCAAATCTCTTGCAAAGTGATTCATTAATAGAACCAAAAATAATATCATCGATATATATTTGAACAAACAATGAATGACCCTTATGCTTAGCAACAAATAAAGTAGTATCGATTTTACCTTGAGTGAAACCTAAGCCATCGCTAAGTAAAAACATAGAAATGGTTTCATACCATGCCCTTGGAGCTTGCTTCAAGCCATAGAGAGCTTTCTTCAATCGGTAGACATGATTAGGCTTCTTAGAGTCCTCAAAACCAGGTGGTTGTTCAACATAAACAAGTTCTTGGAGTTCTCCATTAAAGAAGGCACTTTTCACGTCCATTTGATATAGCTTGAATTCTTTGAAGGCAGCATAGGCTAAGAAAAGTCTTATAGCTTTCAATATTGCAACTGGAGCAAATGTCTCGTCGTAGTCAATCCCTTCTTCTTGTCGGTAGCCTTTTGCAACTAACCTTGCTTTGTTTCTAGTGATATTCCCAGCTTCATCCAACTTGTTCCTGTAGACCCACTTTGTACCAATAACTTGCTGAAAAGTTGGTCTTGGCACAAGTTCCCATACATTGCATCTTTCAAACTGATTCAGTTCCTCTTGTATGGCTTCAACCCAACCAGGATCGGCAAGATCTTCTTCAGTCTTTTTTGGTTCTATGTTGGAGACCATAGCAGATGAGAAGAGACTTTCATCAAATGCCTTGCTAAGGTTCCTTGTCAGTCTTGGACCAAAAACATCACCAATCACATTTTCTAATGGATGATCATAAACTTCTCTAACTTCTCTCGGCACATCGTGTCTTACTGATTCTTGTTGTAAAGATTCTAGAGGAGGATCATGATCAGCAGATGGTGGAAGAGAGAGGAATTTTAAGTGAGAGGTGGATGAGAACTTAAAGGGTTAGGTCTTATAACAGAAATTGGTTGAGGGCTGGATCTGTCTTCAGGATGATCAGCGGAATTTGCATCGGCAAATGGATTATGAAAGTTATCGGTATGATCATGTTCTGCCGATGATGGGAAATACTGAGTATCTGCTGGTTCTTCGACTGAAATGACTGGATCAGCAGCTGGTACTTGACCTGCAGGGTTAGAATTACTGGATTCACCTGTCTCATGAGCACTAGAAGCATTAGTACTATTTGGAGCCTTGTCAGACTCTAACAAATCAAATTCATCAAAGGTTACATGAACAGATTCAACAATTTTCAAAAGTTTCTTATTGAAAACTCAAAAGGCCTTACTATGTTTAGCGTATCCAACAAAGATTCCTTCATCAGCTTTCTCATCAAATTTACCTATGTGCTCCTTACCGTTGTAGAGCACGTAACATATGCAGCCGAATATTTTGAAGAACCTAACGTTGGGAGTTCTGCCTCTCTAGAGTTCATAAGGAGTCTTGTTGTGGAATTTATTGATTAGAGATCTGTTCTGAGTGAAGCAGAAGGTATTGATGGCTTCAGCCCAAAAGTATTTTGGCAGCCTGGCTTCAGCAATCATGGTCTTACCGGCTTCTATAAGAGTCCTATTCTTTCTCTCAACGACACCATTTTGTTTCGGTGTACCGGCAGCTAAGAAGTTGTGGTCTATACCATGATCATTACAGTACTGAGCAATACCATTGTTCTTGAATTCAGTGCCGTTGTTTGATCTCATACTGATGATATCGCTTTCTTTCTGTGTTTGTAGTAGTCTGAATAACTTGGTAGAAACGGCATAAGTGTCATCCTTGTGACTGAAAGTTTCCACCCTATCTAGAGAAATCATCTACTACAACTAAGGTGTATCTACTTCCCCCAATACTTGCTGTAGTTGTAAGGTCAAATAGATCCATATGTAGCAATTGGAGGCACTTAGAAGTTGACATGCAGGGCTTACTTCGAAAGGATGATTTATGTTGTTTTCCAAGCTGGCAGGCCTTGCATTTCTTTGCTTGATCAGCAGACACTTGAGGCAATCCGGTAACTAGATTTGAACCGGCAAGCTTAGATAGATACTTGAAGTTCAAGTGACTGAGTCTCTTGTGCCATAGCCATGAGTTCTCACTGATGTTCTTAGCTACAAAACAAACATTAGCAACACTAGTAATAGCACTTAAGTCTACTGCATAAATGTTACCTTTTCTTTTGGCAGTGAGAAGAGTTTCGTTGGAAGCAATGTCTTTCACATAGCAGCTGGAAGTAGTAAATACACATTGCATTCCTTTATCACAGAATTGTGATATTGATAGAAGGTTGTGTTTCAGACCATCCACTAGATAGACCTTCTGTACAGTAACTGCACCTCTCTTAATGGTACCAATACCGATGATTTTTCCTTTGGCATTATCACCGAAAACTACTGGGGGACCTGATGCTTCTGAAATGTCGGCAAGTAGATCTGCAAATCCTGTCATGTGCCTTGAACAGCCACTATCTAGAATCCACAAGTCCTTGCTTGCACCAGTTGAGGCCATGAAGCATTCCTGAAATAAAATAGTATGCTTATAGTCCCCCTTATTCTTGGGTCCGAGGGTTAGTTCCTCTTTGGCAACCACATCTGGCCACCACTAGAGGATGCAACCTCAGTGGGTCTAGATAGGTGCTTCAAGAGGCATTCATGAGCCTTGTGACCATAATCAGAACAATTAGAACATCTCACTTGACTGATAGACTGTAGAGTCGGTAGAACATCATTCTGTTTAGTCAGTGCATTGGCAGAACAAGAGGATTGAGCAAGCACAAACTTAGTAGGTTTAAAGGTGCTAGCGTTTCCTTTCTTCCCTTTATGTTTACCTTTGGCAGTTACCTTTTTAGGTACTTGTCCATCGGAAGCAGAGGTGGTTAGACCGGCAGCACTTGCTCTGCTAATGTATTCACCAAGAATACCGTTATCGGCAAACTCAGTGTCAGCAACCTTAACATAACTTTGTTTGTGCTTATCTTTCCTTTTGTTCTGGTTCTTAGGATACTTCATAGCAACAACACTATATACTGGCTTGGCATCCACATGTACTGGGTTAACAGAACTATATTCAACTTTCTCACCCTTTTTCTCGGTCACACAAGTTTCAGTAGAGCTACTGCTGCTGGAATCGAATCCTAACCCAGATTGGTCCTTATATGACATTTGGGTCTATAGGATTGTTTTAACAGCAACTCTAGATTTTGTGTAAGAATCAACAATCTTTGATAGATGATTGTTTCTTTTCACAAGATCTTCGATCTGAGCTATCAATACTGCTACATGACTTTTGAGATCTAGGTTTTCTTTCTTTAGAAGAACAAACTCAAGCTCATGTCCTTTGTGTTGTTTGAATATATGTCCTAGACCTAGAATTGCTTAATCCCAATCATAGTTAACACTTAGGATCCCCCAATTTTTATTAGAACCTTTTTAAGGTATCCTTAGGATTCTTTGTGACCAGTACAGGTGTATTACAACTCTTCAATCAAGGCAAACCAGCCAAAGGAAGCAAATCAGCAGACAAGAATTCAACTTGCCGATCAATTTAGTACTCATGTTGCCGACGACATAAACAATCAGCAAGGACAATCTGAACCTTACTGACAGTCAGGTTTCATCGTTCTATCTCAAAGTCAACTTACTGATTGTCTCTATCCTTTCTGTACTGTCTTATCAGAAAGTTGTTAAACTACTCTGTCATGATCACTGAGCCGTCTGACACCGAGCTACTTTTAGCTCTACCATGTCTCTACTTGCTTTTTGCAGGTAACCGGTTGAGACAAAGGGGTCTCTACCCATCAGACTTTTGCAAGCATGCGTGTACTCCATATCTTCGCCATTAATGCTAAAGATACCGCATTTAATGCTCCTCAGCCACCCAGGTGGAAATTTAAAATTACAAGCCTTCTTCCTCAAGACTAAAGTCATTTACTCCCCCTATAAATAGAGGACTTAGTGCATTGAAGAAGGTTGGTGAAATTAGAGCATTGAAGAGAGTTGAATGTTTTGAGTATTCATTGAAGCTCAAACATTCTGTCCAGATAATCATTAGACATTTATTAGGACATACACTTGTGCACAAAATCATCAACAAATGTCAGTATTCCCGAACTAGATCATTTAAGGAATACGTTACTTGAGTTACTCACACACCCACCTTAGTGAGATAAGTTCTCTTGGACTTGCCGCTCAAAAACACTTGGTCAGATTTGTATTATGATCCATTAGTGATCTCTAGAATTTAGTCTTTGTTTCCGGCAAAGCCGTGCTTGTAATATACTAGAGATATCTAATAGTACTCTTAACCCAAATCCAAGTTCTGACCAAACTCTATAGAGGACGTAGCAGTATTTACACTATGAACCTCTCCAAATCATTGTCTCCCCTGTTGCTTACTTTATCCTTGCCGGTTGGAACTCTATCACCGGCATAGGCATATGGTTCTACTGATTCATTGTAATTTCCATTGACCAATCTCTTGAAACTGCATTGAACTCTTAGAAACTACTTCGTGTTTAAACCAAGCTCTCAAAACCATTTCATACTGATTTTGTGTGAGTTAAACTAAGTCATACCTTCTCCACTGCGCTTACTGATAATAGTTTGCAAATTGATAAGTGACTTTGTATTTATAAAAGTGTTTCTTTGTAAAAGTTTTTAAAAAGGCTATTCACCCCCCCCCCTCTAGCCTATTTTCCTACCAATTGGGCCTAACACTTTGAGAACTTTAAGTTCAGACATAAGCAAGTCATTCTCTGTAGAAATTCTATTGAAATTAGCAGCCATCACTTTATAAACGCTACTCAGCTTCTCATGATCAATAAAAAGTTCATCCATTGTCTCTACCATTTCAGCTTTAGGTATTTCAGGAAAAGGATCAGCTAAAATTTTAGTGGTAGAGGGAATAGGTTTGGGAGAGAAGTCAGGTAGAGAAGAGATGGGTTTAGATAAGCTTCTGGCAATGCTTGGATGTTCAGTGAATAAGAATTTTCTGGTCATCGGTAAGGATTTAGTTTTGGTGGCAGTGAAGTGAGAAGAGTTACACTGCCCATAGAGTGAGGTTTCCACTTGATGAACTTTGTATCCATTTGGGTTTTCTGCTTTGACACTGATTTCTTTGAAGTGTGGTTGAGGTCTTCCAGCAACTTCTTCTCTGACTGGAGTTCTTGGAGGGGATGGATCTCGGTAGATTGGAGTCGGTAATGATGATATATCGGCATCTTCCAAGTCTAGGGCAACAAAACTTACATCGGCATCTTCGTCTTCATCGGCATCTTCGTCAGAGTCAGTTTCACACCAAACCGGCAAGGCCTTTTCTGTGCTTTCATCGGCAACGAAGCTTCGAGACTTAGGGTGTCTCTTGCTGAATGACTTCCTCACATACTCATATTTTGGTTGAGGACATTTGGAAGCAAAGTCACCAGGTTTTCTGCTGTTGAAGCAGACAAGATCACCTTTGTTGTTCTTTCCGTCGGTAACACTCGTTGAGGGTTTGTTGTAGCTTGCTGGTTTTTGAAATGATGGTGTGAATGGTTTTGGTTGCTGGTAGCTTCCTTTCAGCATCCTTTTGAAGTCCTTAAACCTTTCGTAGTTCCTAGCGAAGGCGGCAAATTCGTCTTCTTCCATAGGTTGTTCTGAGGTTATTTCTGGGGTTTTGGAATAGCAAGGTGTCGGATGGGGATCTATAGGAGGGAATTTGTTTGGAGGGAAGGATATTTGTGACTGAGCTGATAGAGACAAGTTTTTGAATTTTTTATTGAGAACGTTAAGTTTTTGCAGTTCTCTCTCATACAAGAATAGACTAGACACAAGATTCTGAATAGAAATCTTGTTTAAGTCTCTTACTTCTCTAACAGTAGTGACCTTGGTATGATACTCATTTCTCAAAGAACTTAGAAAACGAATATTTAGGTCTTTCATGGTATAGACCTTACCTAATGAAGCACATAAATTACTTACCTCGCAGAATCTGTCGTAGGCACTCCTTAGTGATTCACCATCTTGTTTCTTGAAGGATTCAAACTCAGCAATGCAATCGTAGAGTTTGTTGTCCTTCACCTGCTCATCACCTTCAAAGTATGCAAGGAGCTTGTTCCAGCATTCTTGAGCCGTGGAGCACAAGTCAATGAGTCTGTATTGCTTGTCATCCAAACCACAAGAGATAATGTGGCATGCTTTTCCATCTAGGGCGGCTGAAAGTTTATCATCCTCAGTCCATTCCTCTCTTGGTTTCTCAACCAAAGTTTCTTCAATCTGAACATGGGTTTCTTGTTCAGTGTCACGATCAGCATGTTGTGTCAGCGGAGCGGATGGAATAGGTCTATAGGTGGTTGAGACTTTTAAAGGAATTATTAGACCACCTTCTATGACCTTCATCAACCGGTCATCGATTGAGTTCATATACTTTATCATACGAGATTTCCAGACACCAAACTCATTGACATTCAACAACGAAATGGTAGTGATGTTAAATGATTGCATGATTTTTCCTACCATGGTATCGGCAAACAAGCTGCAAAGATGGGAAATTTCTTTCAAAATTCCAAGCTCTGATACCAATTGTTAGGCCTAATTGGTAGGAAAATAGGCTAGAGGGGGGTGAATAGCCTAATTAAAACTTTTTAATGAAACCACTTTATAAATGCAAAGTCACTTATCAGTTTGCAAACTATTATCTGTATGCGCAACGGAGAAGATATGACTTAGTTTAACTCACACAAAATCAGTATAAAATGGTTTTGAGAGCTTGGTTTAAACACAAACTGATTTCACAAAGTTCAATGCAGTTTCAAGAGATTGGTAAATAGAAATTACAATGAATTGGTCAGAATAAGTACGATCTACCGGTGATAGAGTTCCAACCGGCAAAGACAAAGTAAGTAACAGGGGACTAGGGATGGCCAAACCGAACCGAAACCGGAAAACCGGACCGGAACCGGACCAGAAAAGCCCGGAACCGGAGCAAACCGGGGAGGAAACCGGAACCGAACAAACCGGAACCGCAAAGCATCCGGGCCGGTTCAGGGTCACATATATGCCGAACCGGACCGGAACCGTAACCGGACCGAAAATCCCTTGTTTTTCAATAATTTTAAAGGGAGGGACCGGAACCGGACCGAACCGAAACCGGATTGTGCCAAACTGGAACCAGAACCGGGGTAAGCGCGGGCCGGTTCAGGGTCACCCTTTTGCTGAACCGGAACCGGGCCCGGAACCGGTTTTGGCCATCCTTAAAGGGACACAAGTATTTAGAGAGGTTCACAGTGTAAATACTTCTACGTCCTCTACCAAGTTTGGTCAGAACTTGGATTTGGGTTAAGAGCACTATTAGATATCCCTATTCTATTACAAGCACGGCTTTGCCGGATACAAAGACTAAATTCTTGAGATCACTAATGGATCGTAATACAAATCTGACCAAGTGTTTTGGAGCGGCAAGTCCAAAATAACTTATCTCACTCAGGTGGGTGTGTGAGTAACTCAAACAACGTATTCCTTAGAATAATCTAGTTTGGGAATACTTACAATATTGATGAGTTTGTGCACAAGTGTATGTCCTAATTAATGATCTAATGATTATCTGGACAGAATGTTTAAGCTTAAATGAGTGCTCTAAACAATCAACTCTCTTAAATGCACTAAAATCACCAACCCTCTTCAATGCTCTAACTCCTCTATTTATAAGAGGAGTTAATGACTTGAGTCTTGTTGAAGAAGGCTTGCAAATTGAATTTCCAGCTGGGTAGTTGAGGAGCATTAAATGCGGTATCTTCAGCATTAATGGCGAAGATATGGAGTACACGCATGTCTTGAAAAGTCTGATGGGTAAAGATCCTTTTATCTCAACCGGTTACCTGCAAAAAGCAAGTAGAGACTGTAGAGCTAAAAATAGCTATGTGTCAGACGGTGCAGTAATCATAACAGAGCAGATAAACTACTTTCAGATAAGACAGTACGAAAGGACAAAGACAATCGGTAAGGTTGACTTTAAAGTAGAGCGATGTAACCTGACGACTAGTATAGACTGTCTTTGCCGATCGGCAACTTGAGTAGTAAGTTGATCGGCAACTTGAATAGTAAGTTGATCGGCAGCTTGAATGCTGGTCTGCTGATTTGCTTCTTCTAGCTGGTTTGCCTTGATTGAGAAGTTTGTTATACACTTGTGCTGGTCACAAAAAATCCTAAAGGTACCTTACAAAGGTTCTAATAAAATTGGGGGATCCTAAGTGTTAACTATGATTGGGATTAAGCAATTCTATGTCCTAAACATATATATGAACAATAGTATTTATTACATGTTGATTACCATCTTGCACTTAACAATTTGTGAACTTAAGCTATTTACAACTGGTTGTAGCATAAACATGTTACCAATAACAAAAGTTTAAAGATTAAAGTATTGTTTCATTCATACCGTTAGCATTAACTTGTTACCTCTTGCATGCTACCTTTCAACTCGTATTAAAAGGACAACTTCAACAAGTTGCTTTTCTATTCTATTCATGCCTTACCTACATTACCAAAATGTGGCATCATCAAGTTACACTTGGAAATTCAAACATTTTTATAACCAAAGTACCAGAATAAAAGCTCAAACAAACTGAGCTATTTTAAAACATCCAAAAAGTCTAACACATGCTATCACAAGACATGAGTAGACCACAGTGCAACATGGAACTTGTCCCAACAAAAACCATTACATCCTAAATTATCTAAATTGTTTACGAAGACACCCCCCTCATTGATAAAACTAAGAACATAAAAAGAAATTGTTTTTTAACATCATTCCCTGCAGGACAAATAGAAATAGAGAATTACCTTTCAGGTGGCCCCATCTACCTTCTTCTCTTGATTCTCACCAACTTGTTCCCCCTTGTCAACTATGGGCTTCTTGGAAGTAACCTCTTCACCATCAACCGTTTCACCAGTGATTTTCTGCAAAGCTTTGTATTCCTCATCCAGGTTCCACTCAGAATGTTTGCCAGCTTGATTCTCTTTGATCATTTGTATCCCCATCTCAAACAAGGACTTGGCAACATCATTCATACATTGTCTTTGCAAAATCTCCATCTCCTTACCATGATCCTGATTCACCCTCACTAGCCTAAGAGCCATGTCTCTAATCTCTTTGTCCTTTTCATCTAATTCCTTCTCAGCAGCTTTGGCCCTTTCCTTAGCTTCATACATCTTCTTGAAAGAAGCCTCTGCTTTCTCTTTCCAAACTTGAACTTCACCAACTAAAAGTCCAACCGCCTTCACAACCTGTAAACAACTCCAAGTTTGAATCAAACCTGAACAGAAATATAGTTCAAGTTGGACAAAATCAGAAATTACCTTCTTCGTATACTTTCTCTCAACTGGCACAGCAGTTTCCACATCTACAATCTCTTTGGCTTTTCTCTTCTTGTTCAACTTATCTTCACCTATGTCCAACTTGGGCACTGGAGGTTTATTGCCCTCTACTTTCACTTTACCACGTACCATTTCCATCAAATCTTTAGCACCAAACCCAGATTGAGAATGAGTAACTTCAGAAATTAAGAGGAATTAACATCTCAGAGCTACAAAGCTGAAAAACAAGCTAAACTGATAAATACCTGAAGACATCTTATGAGCACAACCTGAAGCTTCCTGGGTATCTCCTGGATTCTCCTCTTCACCACTTGAGCTTTCTACAGGCTTAACAAACTTGCGCCTAGCAGGTGGTAGAGCACAAATCTTTTCCACAATGGCCAATGTGTCCACCTTTTTAGGAAACAGCTCCTCCAACTTAGTGACTTCAAGATGAAAGAAAAAACATATTACAAATTCTTGAAAATCAATAAAACCCAGAAAAGAAGCAAAAACACAACTACCTTTACTATTCCATTCAGAAACCAGACCTTCACCTCCCTCCAGACTACTCTTCTTAACATAGAAAAACTATTTTTCCAACCCCTATCTTTATCAACATATTCTATTACCAAACTGTATGCCTTGTTCTTAACCCTAAATCCATACCTAGAATTTTCATAAGCCCTCAAGACATAGCAAAAAGCTAATTCCTCTAAACCAACCTTTAATCCAGTCTCTTCGCTTAACCTTCCTAAAGCAATTAGCAGCCTCCAACCAACAGGCATAAGTTGGTATAAGCTAAGCTAGAGAATTCAAAAAAATGAGTAATGACAGGAGGAAAAGGGAATTTTAGACCTAGAGAAAAAGGGTACTCGAAAAAACATACCCACTCATCGGAAACAAAATCAGAAGAAAACAGAGGATTTAGATCCAAGAATTCAGCATTAGCAGGGAAATCTTTCTTTAGGGTTTCGATATCAGGATGATTTATGAACCCTAAACATCTAAAACCTTTAGGAATTTCAGCGTCTTTCTTAGCTTTAACCATTTGAACTCTAGAAATCAAGGAGAAGAGGAAAAGAGAAACTCACCAGGAAGAAATTGGGGAAATCCTTTTACTGCGTAAATGAAGAAGACGGGTGAATGAGACGTCTTAAAGGAATAGATGTAGACGGTTCCAGACTCCTAGCCCCACTCGAGTGCTTAGACCCTAGACTCCTATTGAATCGCCCCTATCCGTCCATGTATAAGCTGCCAAAATCAATTTTTGACTTCAAGTATTCTCTTTTAAATTTAAAAATTGGGGGAAATTATTTGGGGATAAAAATCTACACTGCACTGACATCTTAAAGACTTCAACTTGCCCAACATCCTGCAACCTGATAGTAACAACTTGATTATAAACACACGTTTTCTTTGCAGGTAAACTTATTCCTATTTTTCAGGGAACAATCACACGAATTACAGAACTCTACGTGACATAATTGAAGACTCAGTCAAACAATGAAGACCTTATCATCACAAACGGATGAAGATAATCTTCAACTAACCTTCCGAGATTCATGGACTCGTTAGCAAGTTTATGTTTATTCTCCTATTTATAGTTCTACACAGTTTGTAAAGCACACATGCACACGTACAATTACTGAGTGACTGAGCTATTGATCTTGATCATTGTATTTCTCGTCATCATTACTAATAAGATTTCATCTTTGAGGTTTTTTGCCGGCGAATAAGTTGTTCAAGAGCTTTCCTTGTTAATTATCGTGTCAACTTATTCTTGAATCCTTTACAATTTCATTCCTTTGTACCCAATTTCATTTCTTGAAGTTAGATTACAAAATTTGACCAAAACAATGTGAATCTTGTAAATTGATTAAGACACCTCTTACTAATAGTAGTGAAAGGAAGTACTCTTTTGGACTAATACATATTGATGTATGTAGTTCATTAAAGTAACAATGCTTGGAAAAGGATTTCAAAACCTCATGGCAAAAGTATTATTGTACTTTGATCTGATCAAAGTGATAAATATTTGAGCCTTGGACTTTCTGAGAATTTTGCAAAAAGTCTGCAGAATAAGAAAACAGAATCTGGGAACAACCACCGTACGGCTACAATTTAGGCGCACGCCTAGTAATGAGCCGTATGGCTCCTTTTTACAGAAGTTCAAATTGTCTGCAAACTGCTGGTTTTCGCCTCATGATAAGTCAAACTGATCTTTTAATTATCCTTCTAGATTAAGTGCTGGAAACAGCTGCGCTTACACTAAATTGAGTTTCATCTAAGGAGGTTCAAAATACCATATGAGATATGGAATGAAAGAAAACTTGGTTTGTCTTTCATAAAGATTTGTGATGTGATGCTTTTGAGAAAAAGTGTTGTCTGGGACAAAATCACACCTAAATCTTATAAATGTAATTTCATGGGATATCTTAATGATATTAATTTTACACCCTTTAGAGTACAAATCGTTTGTTACTCTAAATAGCACTTTCTAGATAAATCGTTTTTCTCTAAAGAGCTAGTGGGAGTAAGATGTATCTCAAAGAGTTCAAGACCCATAAAATGACATAGAACCTAAGATGGAAGTTGAACAAATATTCACAAGGAGTTGTGGAAATTTGTTCAAAGTATACACAAGATATTTGCATAACTGATAGGATACTATCTATAACAAGAAATATTGATTTCCCGTAATAGAAAGTTATAAGGAAGACATCATTGCGAATGATTGACCTATTACCTATCAAGATGCAAAGTCCGCTCCGGATTTAGATCAATGACTTGGAGTCATAAAGTCTAAAAGTGCAATCCATGTATCATAATCAAGTTTCGAACTTGATTGTTCTACCCTAAGGCATAAAAACTATAGGATAGAAAATGAGTTTTCTTGGAGAAAACGGACATGGATCGCAAGGTGCATATTTATAAAGCACGACTAATTGAGTAAAGTTAATTCATAATGTTGATTATGATGAAACTTTATCACCCGTAGTCATGCTTAATGTTATTAGAATTCTAATTGTCATGACTTCATATTTCGAATATGTAATATGACAGATGGATGTCAAAACTATATTCCTTAATAGGAACTTACATTAGGATGTGTTTGATACAACCTAAAAGTTTTTATTGATCCATAAAACTCTAATAAAATATGCAAGTTGCAGAAATTTATGAGATGGATTGAAGCAAACTACTTGGAGTGATATTTCATTTTGATGTAGTATTCAAAGAGTTTGAATTCATCAAAGATGAGACTTATGATTACAATAAATTTAGTGGGAGCATAAAATTATTCCTATTCATATATATGTAGTTGACATATAACTCATTTTGAAAGAGTTTCTAAATGAAAGACTTGGATAAAGCCGCCTACATCCTTGGAATTTAGATTTATAGAGATAAATCTAAAAGGTTGATTGGTTAAAGTCAAGGTACTAATAAAGACAAGATAGTGAAAAGTTCATTGTGCAAGACTCTTGGAGAGGCTACTTGCAAAAGTCTAATGGGATTAATCTTGGCAAGATTTAGTCTTATTGGAAGACTAATGAGCAAGAGTACATGATTAGGATTCCATATGCTTCGCCAATTGGATCTATCATGAAACCCATATTAATGTACTAAGACCGGATGTCTTATATACTTGGAGTATGATGAGACAAATACCAATTGGATTCTAGTGAAAGTCACTAGTAAAGAAACATCCTTATGTACTTGTCAAGAAATAGAGGATGCGTTCTTGATCTTTGATGGAATAAAAGATGAGATGCAACTAGAAGAATGTTTACGTTTAATAATGGTGTTATAATAGTTCTAAATGGACTATTACCAATCTATAAAAGGCTGAGTATCTAGTGGCATGAGAAGCAACTAGTAGAATGTTAAGATTAAGATTCTAATTAGTAAACTAGAAATCGTTTCTAGTGTCACTAATTTAATGTACCTTCATTGTGTCAATAATCGTTATTACATAAGTCAAGGGACTAATATCTTATCTAAACATATACTCAAACGTTTCTATCTTACTCGAGAAATCGTCAAAGATAGGAGATGTCAAAATATGTAAAATACCTTATGATAATAACAAGGATACTCATCCTACATAAGCTCGTTTGAAATTATGATGGAGATCATAACTAAGCTCAATGGGTATTGGATACACTTTGATTGGGACTAGTGCAAGTGGGAGATTGTTGGATATTATGCCCTAGGCCCTTGAGAAAGGCCTATGCGTTATATCATAGCTTCGTTGTTATAGAGATAACAAACTCGATTATTATATCTTTTGCATATTTATTATAATAATCATTGTCCCTAGCACTTATGAAGGGCTAGCATGATTTTAATGGATAATCATATGATGATTATAGCGGACAGGATGCGGATTAAACTTGTGGATACATGTTGGAGAACAAGTACTGGATAGACCTGTTATGAGATTTATGTCATGGTTAAATGTCATAATTAAATCTCATAATAGTTATATCATTTATCCTTAGACCTGTGATTATCATAGTCTTCCACATGATGAACATTATGTTTGACGTACTCAAACGTTACCCCTAACCCGGAAGTTATAAAGGCTACGATTGGCATAATCGGATTCTTTTAGGGAAGAATGATAAGTCAAGATGGGATTTGTCCCTCTCTCAAGAGAGATATCTTCTTGGCCGCTCGATGAGTGAGATTGATAATAGTGTACGACCGTACCCAAATGAATTGAAGTGTTCAATGTTATTTGCTTATATCAATCTACTCGAGATCGAGAAAGCATTGGACAACATAAATTGACGTGGACCATGACTTATGTCCAATATGATATCATGTGACAAAGGGATTGTGATATGTTCTATAAGGTTACTTTGGGCTTTTAAAGTTATACTAATTGGGTAGTCATAATGGCTTGCTAGAGTCCTCTTATGACTTACGGGTTCAGACTGGTTTGGACTCATTGCCAACATAGTATAATCCTATTGGGTCATACACAATAGAGCGGATTTGAAAAAGGTTAAAATTGGGGATTTCTGGACTGGCCACCGTATGGCTACAATGGTGGAGTACGGCTCCAAAGGAGCCATATGGCTGCTATGCCCGTAACAGACCAGTTTGTTCAGTTTTCTGAACAGAAAAGGAATCTCGATCCCAAACAGAATTAGGTCAAACCCTTATATATGATATACAGCTGGGTTTGACAGCCTCTAATGGTGATTTTGGAAATCACAAACAATTGTTTTAGAAACAATAAATTATAGAGTGTTATGATTATTTACTTTGAGATTCATGATCGTCAAAATACAATAATCAATGAAGCAAGATAATTCCTACGAAGAAATCGTTTCTTCATCAAGCCTTAGGTCTAGCAATCTAGATCAAGAAGGTGTTCTTGATATCCGTTCAATGTGTGGATACCGATGGAGGGTGTTTCCTTTAGCACCTTAAAGTCCGTATTCATGGATGCGATCTTCAAGGGTTAGTTTCTTTCATCTTGTATTTAATTTAATCAACATGCACGGATCCGGGCTCTTGGGTGTTTTATTTTATCTGTTTATTCCATTGCGCGTGATGCATCAAAACCCAACACCCTAGGTCTTCATCATTCACTGTGAGGTAGAGCAAGAGAGGCTTTTCTTTGTGTGGTGGAACCAGAACTAGAGGGCATGTCAAGTAATGCTTCACTTGATCAAAGGCTTCTTGGCAAGAGTCGGTCCACTCTAGAGCCACATTCTTCTTAAGTTACTTGAAGATTGGCTCACACATGGAAGTAAGCTGGTGCACGAAATGACTGATGTATTGAAGTCTTCCCATGAAACCTTTGATTTCTTTCTGTGTCTTTGGAAGAGGCATGTCAATGATTGCCTTGATTTTTGAGGGATCTGCTTCAATTCCCCTTTCTGTGACCATGTAGCAAAGAACTTTGCCTTAAATAACCCTGAAAATGCACTTTGCGGGATTGAGCCTTATCTTGTGTTGTTGAAGCCTTTCGAAGAACTTGCGAAGGTCGATAAAGTGTTGACTGTCGGTCACCTTTGAATGGATGATCATGTCGTCTACATAGACCTCAATTTCTTTGTGAATCATGTCGTAGAACAAGTCTATCACATCCCTTTGATAAGTATCCTCAGCGTTCCTCAACATAAATGGCATGACTGTGTAGCAAAAGGTGCCCCACGGTGTTGTGAAAGCAGTATTGTGTTGATCCTCCTCAGACATAAAAATCTGATTATATCCAGCAAAACCATCCACAAATGAGTGGACCTCGTAGGCAGCAGTGGAATCGACTAGCATGTCGATGTTGGGTAGTGGAAAGTCATCCTTCGGGGAAGCTTTGTTTAAATCCTGGAAATCCACACAAACACGAACCTTGCCGTTAGCCTTTCTGACTGTCACGACATTTGCAAGCCACGTCGGATACTCAATAACTTTGATGAAGCCCACACTGAGAAGCTTCTCTATTTCCTCTTTGACTTGTAAAGACCATTTTGGCTTGATCTTTCTGAGTTTCTGTTTTGTCGGCTTAGCTTCGTTTTTGATAGGAATCCTATGTTCGGCGACCTTTCTGTCTAAACCCAGCATGTCTTTGTATGACCATGCAAATATATCCACGAACTCTCTGAGCAGTGCAGTCAATCTGTCTCTCTCTTCCCCTTTGAAGAAGCTTCCAATCTTGGTTTCTTTCGGCTCCTCATCGGTACCCAGATTAACAACATGCAATTCTTCGTCATAAGCCACTGGACCATTTTCACCACGACTACGGACCTGTTGAGCAAGTTCATTTAAGTATGTTTCATTTTCTTAGTCTATTTCATCATTATTTGAATCGTTATTAACTAGTTCATTAAATTCATTATTAGTTAATTCATCATTTATGATGTTTACAATCTCGAGGTACTCAGAAAGATCAAATTTTTCATTAGCAAAGAAGGGGAACACACGCTCGGCTATTGCCTCTATATCCTCTTGGGTGAGGGTATCGGAAACACACTCGGACTCGAAAGTGAATTTTATCAACTCTTCCTTTGTAACTTTGCGTGGGATGCAACCCATTTTCTTGACCAAGAATTCCTCGGATACCACGGGCCCCTTTGTTGAATACCAGTTGTTGATCGGCTCGGAGCTCGGCTTGATCTCGCTGATAGGCCCACTTCCTCTGTCGGTGTCGTTAGATATGGCATTTACTTGGCACTCGTCCATGATAGAGGATTCTTCGAACATGGAGGCTAGATCAGTTAACTCCTCCCCCACGGTAATCTCTATCTCGGACTCTATGATCACTTTCTTCCCCCCACCATTCTCGGGGTGACATGGGAGTCGGTCCCCTTTCGGATTTCTGGATCTGACAATCTCTAAAGACTTTAAGACCGGGCTTTCTGATGCCTTTGCAGTTAACCCATGGCTCGGGAAAGATTATGTACGGGACAATTTCCCCCTGACGGACAAAGTAGCCATTTAGTGTCTTGCGGTAAGGCCTCAAATTGGGGATCTCATAGTAACGACCTTCCCTGCGAGCTCGGGCCTTTTCATTCTTGACGGCTTGCTCGTATCTCATGTCGTCTTCGGAAGGCTTATATCCCAAACCAAACTTATTCTTGACGAAAGGGACCTCCACAGGTTGCATTCTCCCTTGTTGGTGCGTCCCTAGGCCTAAACCGGGGAAGTAATTCATATTCCTCATCATACAGAGGATTTTGTGAATGCCGAGGGTCCATGATCCGTTTCCCCCTTCTTTGTCAATGGCGTTAATTGAGACACCGGAGAGAGTGGAGTCTTCTAACCCTTGCTGAACTTGGTGAACGGGTTCCCCATTTCTGTGGATAGTGACATTTTCTGCCATGACGGTCACTATTTCATCCCCATTTCTGAATTTTACACACTGATGGAGAGTTGAAGGGACGGCATTAGAACTGTGTATCCATAGTCGGCCCAATAGTAAGTTGAATGAGGAAGGGACGTCGAGCACTTGAAACGGGACGGACATAACCATGCTCCCAAACTCAATGTCTATTTCCACCATACCCATGAATGTGCGGACAGTACTGTCGTAACCTCGGATTACTTGAGAAGAAGGTTTTAGATCTGAACTCTTAAGCCCCAGTATGCCCATGATTCGGCCAGGCATAAGGTTGAGAGCGGGACCATTACCATTCTATAAAAGGTTGAGTATCTAGTGGCATGAGATGCAACTAGAAGAATGTTAAGATTAAGATTCTAATTAGTAAACTAGAAATCATTTCTAGTGTCACTAATTTAATGTACCTTCAATATGTCAATAATCGTTATTACACAAGTCAAGGGACTAATATCTTATCTAAACATATACTCAGACGTTTCTATCTTACTCGAGAAATCGTCAAAGATGGGAGATGTCAAAATATGCAAAATACCTTATGATAATAACAAGGATACTCATCCTACATAAGCTCATTTACAATTATGATGGGGATCATAACTAAGCTCAATGGGTATTGGATACACTTTGATTGGGCCTAGTGCAAGTAGGAGATTGTTGGATATTATGCCCTAGGCCCTTGAGAAAGGCCTTGCGTTATATCATAGCTTCGTTGTTATAGAGATAACAAACTCGATTATTATATCTTTTGCATATTTATTATAATAATCATTGTCCCTAGCACTTATGAAGGGCTAGCATGAGTTTAATGGATAATCATATGATGATTATAGCACACAGGATGCGGATTAAACTTGTGGGTATATGTTGGAGAACAAGTACTGGATAGACCGGTTATGAGATTTATGTCATGGTTAAATATCATAATTAAATCTCATATTAGTTATATCATTTATCTTTAGACCTGTGATTATCATAGTCTTCCACATGATGAACATTATGTTTGACGTACTCAAACGCTACCCCTAACCCGGAAGTTATAAAGGCTACGATTGACATAATCGGATTCTTTTAGGGAAGAATGATAAGTCAAGATGGGATTTGTCCCTCTCTCAAGAGAGATATCTTCTTGGCCGCTCGATGAGTGAGATTGATAATAGTGTACGACCGTACCCAAATGAATTGAAGTGTTCAATGTTATTTGCTTATATCAATCTACTCGAGATCGAGAAAGCATTGGACAACATAAGTTGACGTAGACCATGACTTATGTCCAATATGATATCATGTGACAAAGGGATTGTGATATGTTCTATAAGGTTACTTTGGGCTTTCAAAGTTATACTAATTGGGTAGTCATAATGGCTTGCTAGAGTCCGCTTATGACTTACGGGTTCAGACTGGTTTGGACTCATTGCCAACATAGTATAATCCTATTGGGTCACACACAATAGAGCGGATTTGAAAAAGGCTAAAATCATGGATTTCTGGACTGGCCACCGTATGGTTACAATGGTGGAGTACGGCTCCAAAGGAGCCATACGGCTGCTATGCCCGTAACAGACCAGTTTGTTCAGTTTTCTGAAGAAAAAAGAAATCCCGATCCCAAACAGAATTTGGTCAAACCCTTATATATGATATACAGCCGGGTTTGACAGCCTCTAATGGTGATTTTGGAAATCACAAACAATTGTTTTAGAAACAATAAATTATAGAGAGTTATGATTATTTACTTTGAGATTCAAGATCGTCAAAATACAATAATCAATGAAGCAAGATAATTCCTACGAAGAAATCATTTGTTCATCAAGCCTTAGGTCTAGCAATCCAGATCAAGAAGGTGTTCTTGATATCCGTTCGATGTGTGGATACCGATGGAGGGTGTTTCCTTTAGCACCTTAAAGTTCGTATTCATGGATTCGATCTTTGAGGGTTAGTTTCTTTTATCTTGTATTTAATTTAATCAACATGCACGGATCCGGGCTCTTGGGTGTTTTATTTTATCTGTTTATTCCATTGCGCATGATGCATCAAAACCCAACACCCTAGGTCTTCATCATTCACTGTGAGGTAGAGAAAGAGAGGCTTTTCTTTGTGTGGTGGAAGCAGAACTGGAGGGCACGTCAAGTAATTCTTTACTTGATCAAAGGCTTCTTGGCAAGTGTCGGTCCACTTTAGAGCCGCATTCTTCTTAAGTTACTTGAATATTGGCTCACACATGGAAGTAAGCTGGTGCACGAACTGACTGATGTATTGAAGTCTGCCCATGAAACCTTTGATTTCTTTCTGTGTCTTTGGAAGAGGCATGTCAATGATTGCCTTGATTTTTGAGGGATCTGCTTCAATTCCCCTTTCGGTGACCATGTAGCAAATAACTTTGCCTCAAATAACCCTGAAAATGCACTTTGCGGGATTGAGCCTCATCTTGTTGTGTCAAAGCCTTTCGAAGAACTTGCGAAGGTCGATCAAGTGTTGACCATCTGTCACCTTTGAATGGATGATCATGTCGTCTACATAGACCTCAATTTCTTTGTGAATCATGTCGTGGAACAAGTCTATCACAGCCCTTTTGATAAGTAGCCTCAGTATTCCTTAACACAAATGGCATGACTGTGTAGCAAAAGGTGCCCCACGGTGTTGTGAAAGCAGTATTGTGTTGATCCTCCTCGGACATATGAATCTAATTATATCCAGCAAAACCATCCACAAATGAGCGGACCTCATAGGCAGCAGTGGAATTGACTAGCATGTCGATGTTGGGTAGTGGAAAGTCATCCTTCGGGGAAGCTTTGTTTAAATCCTAGAAATCCACACAAACACGAACCTTGCCGTTAGCCTTTCTGACTGTCACGACATTTGCAAGCCACGTTGGATACTCAATAACTTTAATGAAGCCCACACTGAGAAGCTTCTCTATTTCTTCTTTGACTTGTAAAGACCATTCTGGCTTGATCTTTATGAGTTTCTGTTTTGTCGGCTTAGCATCGTTTCTGATTGGAATCCTATGTTCGGCGACGTTTTTGTCTAAACCCAGCATGTCTTTGTATGACCATGCAAATACATCCACAAACTCTCTGAGCATTGCAGTCAATCTATCTCTCTCTTACCTTTTGAAGAAGCTTCCGATCTTGGTTTCTTTCGGCTCCTCATCGGTACCCAGATTAACAACATGCAATTCTTCGTCAGCCCCTGGACCATTTTCACCATGACTACGGACCTGTTGAGCAAGTTCATTTAAGTATTTTTCATTTTCTTAGTCTATTTCATCATTATTTGAATCGTTATTAACTAGTTCATTAAATTCATTATCAGTTAATTCATCATTTATGATGTTTGTAATCTCGGGGTACTCAGAAAGATCAAATTTTTCATTAGCAAAGAAGGGGAACACACGCTCAGCTATTGCCTCCATATCCTCTTAGGTGAGGGTATCGGAAACACACTCGGACTCGAAAGTGAATGTTAACAAGTCTTCCTTTGTAACTTTGCATGGGATGCAACCCATTTTCTTGACCAAGAATTCCTCGGATACCACGGGCCCCTTTGTTGAATACCAGTTGTTGATCGGCTCGGTGCTCGGCTTGATCTCGCTGATAGGCCTACTTCCTCTGTCGGTGTCGTTAGATATGGCATTTACTTGGCACTCGTCCATGATAGATAATTCTTCGAACATGGAGGCTAGATCAGTTAACTCCTCCCCCACGGTAATCTCTGTCTCGGACTTTATGGTCACTTTCTTCCCTCACCATTCTCGGGGTGACTTGGGAGTTGGTCCCTTTTTGGATTTCTGGATCTGGCAATCGCTAAAGACTTCAATACCGGGCTTTCTGATGCCTTTGCAGTTAACCCATGGCTCGGGAAAGATTATGTACGGGACAATTTCCCCCTGACGGACAAAGTAGCCATTTAGTGTCTTACGGTAAGGCCTTAAATTGGGGATCTCATGGTAACGACCTTCCCTGCGAGCTCGGGCCTTTTCATTCTTGATGGATTGCTCGTATCTCATGTCGTCTTTGGAAGGCTCATATCCCAAACCAAACTTATTCTTGACGAAAGAGACCTCCACGAGTTGCATTCTCCCTTGTTGGTGCGTCCCTAGGCCTAAACCGGGGAAGTAATTCATATTCCTCATCATACAGAGGATTTTGTGAATGCCGAGGTTCCATGATCCGTTTCCCCCTTCTTTGTCGATGGCGTTAATTGAGACGCCGGAGAGAGTGGAGTCTTCTAACCCATGTTGAACTTGGTGAACGGGTTCCCCATTTCTGTGGATAGTGACATTTCTTATCACGACCCGAAAACCCGTCTCTATTTTCTAATATTAAATATTTAATTATTTAGTTATGACTTAATTAATTATTTGAATTATTTATTTATTTGGATAATTATGTGTGCATTTTATGTGTTATAATAATTTATGTCTAGCATTTTATTTGGGCCATTCGTGCTAGTGTAGGAGTGTTGAGTCTTATTTGTTAGTGGAGAGTTTATTAGTAAAGGGTAGTAGTAGGGGAGGGGTCTAAGTGTATGTTTTCAAAATAATTCTCCCTACTCCCTCCCTCACCTCCCTCACTCTTTCACCCTCACCTCACTCCATCTCTCCCAGCACACTCTCTCTCTCTCCATTTTATTTGGGTAAGTTTTCTCTCCCTTCTCTCTTCATTTTCTTCCGCTTCCTCTCATCTTTTCTCATTTCTCATTTTATGAAAAGTGTTTAGATCGTCGATAGGATCGTAGGAAGCTAAGAAATTTCGAGTTCCGTCACCTTTGAGAAAATCCCGGTAAGTTGCTTTTCCCCCATTTATGCTAAAAATGTTCATCCTATGCTTAGATGATACTATGATTTCCATTTATTTCTTCTTTGGTTGATTTTGAGATGATTTGCATTTTATCCCATTTTGTGAAGTTTTGGATGTTTGAATCATCCCTTGGATTGAGGGGTCTAAATGATGTTTTATGAGTTGTTTTAGGTATATAGGGTGTTTGGGTCCTTAGTATACCTATTGGAAGCCTTGGGTTTGAGTTATGTTGTTTGGGTAAGAAAAAAATGGAAGAACCCAGTTGGTTCTTGCCGTTTTCCGGCAACCAGGGTGCGTGGGCGACCGCCCATGGGTGGTTCGAGCGACCGCCCATGAGATCAGTTGATCCGAAGAATTTGAGTAAAAGTGAGTGGGCGACCGCCCACTTTTGGGTTGGACAACCGCCCATAAAGTCAGTTGATTATTGATTATTGAAGCTGCGCAGCGACCTTTATTTGGTTATATCAGTTGGAAAACCTTGGCTAATATCCTTGGCTATTTGATTTATTATTGATTATTGCATCATAGCATGTCACGAAGGCGAGATCTTATTTTTCAGACCGGTGATTTTGTGTTCTTGAAAGTATCTCCGAAGGTGGGTATTCGAAGGTTTGGGAAGAAGGGTAAATTGGTTCCGAGCTTTATAGGTCCGTTTGAGATTCTGGGAAAAGTGGGACTTCTAGCATATCGTCTTGCGTTACCACCATCTTTGGACCGGTTACATAATGTTTTTCACGTTTCTATGCTTCGGAAGTATGTTCATGATCCATCTCACGTTTTACCGAGGGTACCGGAGGATATTGAGCCTGATATGACCTACGAGGAACGACCGGTTCGGATTCTTGATGCCAAAGTCCAAGAGTTGAGGAACAAAAGCATTCCGTTGGTTAGAGTCCTTTGGAAGAATCACAATGTTGAGGAATCGACTTGGGAGCTTCGAGAGGAGATGGAGCGTAGATATCTGTGGCTATTTAATTCGGGTAAGTCTCGTTAAAATTCGGGTCGAATTTTCTTTAAGGGGGAGTGAATGTCACGACCCGAAAACCCATCTCTATTTTCTAATATTAAATATTTAATTATTTAGTTATGACTTAATTAATTATTTGAATTATTTACTTATTTGAATAATTATGTGTGCATTTTATGTGTTATAATAATTTATTTTATTTGGGCCATTTGTGCTAGTGTAGGAGTGTTGAGTCTTATTTGTTAGTGGAGAGTTTATTAGTAAAGGGTAGTAGTAGGGGAGGGGTCTAAGTGTAAGTTTTAAAAATAATTCTCCCTACTCCCTCCCTCACCTCCCTCACTCTTTCACCCTCACCTCACTCCATCTCTCCCAGCACACTCTCTCTCTCTCTCTCCATTTTATTTGGGTAAGTTTTCTCTCCCTTCTCTCTTCATTTTCTTCCTCTTCCTCTCATCTTTTCTCATTTCTCATTTTATGAAAAGTGTTTAGATCGTCGATAGGATCGTAGGAAGCTAAGAAATTTCGAGTTCCGTCACCTTTGAGAAAATCCGGGTAAGTTGCTTTTCCCCCATTTATGCTAAAAATGTTCATCCTATGCTTAGATGATACTATGATTTCCATTTATTGCTTCTTTGGTTGATTTTGAGATGATTTGCATTTTATCCCATTTTGTGAAGTTTTGGATGTTTGAATCATCCCTTGGATTGAGGGGTCTAAATGATGTTTTATGAGTTGTTTTAGGTATATAGGGTGTTTGGGTACCTTAGTATACCTATTGGAAGCCTTGGGTTTGAGTTATGTTGTTTGGGTAAAAAAAAATTGGAAGAACCCAGTTGGTTCCTGCCGTTTTCCGGCAACCAGGGTGCGTGGGCGACCGCCCATGGGTGGTTCGGGCGACCGCCCATGAGATCAGTTGATCCGAAGAATTTGAGTAAAAGTGAGTGGGCGACCGCCCACTTTTGGGTTGGGCGACCGCCCATAAAGTCAGTTGGTTTGGGCTTTGGGTTTGGGTTTTGGGCGACCACCCAGACTGGCTATGGGCGACCGCCCATACCAGCTGTTCTGAGTATCTTTGTTTTTGAATTGTTTTAAGGTCCAAGCCCGATCTAGGCTCGAAGTATCACCCTAATTGACTTAGATTAATGTTGTGGAACACTTTAGTGTTCGAGGATGATCCCTTTTGTGAGCGATTGTGTATTGGAATTTGATTAAAAATGGTTTGGGTTGGTTGGAACATCTTTTTGATGTATTGTTGGATTGATGCACCGTTTTAGTGATTTGTTTGGATCGGTTCCCTACTTTGGAATCATTAGTTGTTTACCGTGCTAGGATTTTATTACTTAGCCTTTACTTGATGTCCAGCTGGTATTTGTGTGTGTTTCGGGCGATGCGAGACATTATGATGGCACAAGCCAAGTCCATTATGATGTTGACCAAGTTTTTGCCCCATTATTTACCTCCTCCAGATTGGCCTTGGATGTGAGATGAGCTAGCCCCTTTGTGAGCATTTTAGCTATTGGTTTTTGGGCTTTGACTGTGTGTCACTGTCCCCTTACTATTATTGGTTCCGGTACCGGGGGTTTTCTCTTCAAGCTTTCATGCTACTATGAAGATGTCGATTGTTGATTATTGAAGCTGCGCAGCGACCTTTATTTGGTTATATCAGTTGGCAAACCTTGGCTAATATCCTTTGTTAATTGTTTATTTCCGCTGCTATCTGTTAAATGATAATTGCTATGTGCTATGTGATTTATTATTGATTATTGCATCATAGCATGTCACGTAGTTGCATTAGTAACTTATTGAGATTTATTTCACCCCCTTTTCTTTTGTCTTTGTTTTTCCTTAACCCCCCCCCAGGTGGTAAGGATTAGACTCGCTGATCACGAGACAGGACGTCGCGAGGGTTGAGCTTTTGGGGCAAGTTGTTATTGGTGGGTTTACATTACATAAATGTGTAACCTTTTGGGAATAGTTGTACCGCACTTGACGTCATTAGAATTTGTATATTTTATTATTTTGGGTGTAAGATTATGGAGCTTACACCAGTTTATATTTTGTTGTTCAAAGTTGGATTTCAAAACCTTGTGTTATCATCTTTTGGTACAAAAGGAAAATTTTTATCTTCATTATTTCAGAGTTTATTGTTTAAGTCGACGTCCAGCTCGCGTACTCCGGGCCCGCGGGGTCGGGGGCGCGACAGTTGGTATCAGAGCCATGGTTTAGCTCCAAGTATAAGTCTAGGTGGACTTGTATGACCTAGGAGGGTAGTTGTGTTCGGAGTGACTAACGGTTGATGTTTTATGCAGGTAATTGTTCTCAATGGCTAGAAGAAGAACGGGTGAAGGTACTAGTGGGACTCAGAATCAGAATGATCTTCGGGAAGAGAACCGTGCTATGTTCTAAGGAATGTTTGAGGCGGCCATGAAGGCAATTAATGACCAAGGGCCGAGAGTAGAGCAAGCACCACCACCCCGCAATGGTTTGGAGCAATTCTTGAAACTGAAACCGGCTGAGTTCGATGGTGAGCCCGATGTGAAGAAGGCCGAACTATGGGTCGAGTCTATGGAGAAAATTTATGATGTGTTTGGGTGCACGGGCGAGGATAGGGTCCGGTTTGCGGCTTATAAGCTTGTGGGTGCCGCCGAACATTGGTGGAAAGGAGTTAAGGCGAGTTGGGATGATACCCATACAGTGTCTGCGTGGGAATTATTTGTGCGGAAGTTCAAAGAGCATTTCATTCCGGTAGTGGATCAGAACCAAAAGGAGATCGAGCTTCTCAACTTGGAGCAAGGTTTGTTGTCTATAGCTCAGTACTCGGCTAAGTTCACAGAATTAGCCTGGTATTGTGACTATCTTGTGAGGACCGAAGAACAGAAAGCTATGAGATTCATCCGGGGTTTGAAGACTTCTATCCGTACTCAGCTTATAGCCCAGAGGATTGTGACATTCCAGGATGCGGTAGGCCGTGCCTATCTTATAGAGCAAGATATTGGGGAACATAAGAGGAAGACCGAGGTAGCTAACCCGAGTAAGCAAGGAGCGCAGAGCAATTCACAACCAAGGATTGATAAACGAGGTAACTTTGGGGGACAATCTCAGTCCCGAGGGCAACCAATCCCAAGGAACCCGGGTACTACTTCCGGGAACCAAGGGAACCAAATTAAGAGACTTTGTTCCTATTGCCAAAAGGAAGGCCATTCAGAGGACCGGTGTTGGAAGAAACAGGGAAGGTGTACCAATTGTGGTCAAATAGGTCATTTTGCAAGGGATTGTACTAGAGGCAGGGTCAACCGACTGGGTTAGGAGCTGGTGCTCTACAGGGTCAGAAAATGGATGCTACGGGAAAGCCCAAGGTCCAAGGAAAAGTGTTTGCAATGAATCAGCATCAGGCAGATGATCCCTCAGTGATTGGAGGTATTGTTTCTATATCTAATGTGAGCGCGCGTACGTTTGTTGATCCAGGATCATCTCATTCTTACATTTCTGTGCAATTTGCTTCTTTGTTAAATGCTGTATCTGAATCTTTGCCCTATGTGTTAGAGGTGTCAACTCCTATAGGAGAATGTTTGGTGACTGATAAAGTCTTTCGTGATTGTGACGTGCTTATATGTGGTCATGTCTTGTGTGCGGACTTGGTAGTCCTTCCGATTCAAGATTTTGATGTTATTTTGGGTATGGATTGGTTGATCAAGTTTTATGCTTCTGTTGACTGTCGTAGAAAGGTCATTAATTTTTCTATCCCTGATGTGCCTAATTTTGTTTTTGAGGCTATGCCTTTGGGTAGAAATTTTCGTATCATTTCTTATGTGAAAGCGAGAAAATTATTGCACCGTGGTTGTGAGGGGTACTTGGCTAGTGTGCTTGATACTAGGAAAGAATCCCCTAGTTTGGAGAGTGTTCGGGTAGTTAGGGAATTTCCCGATGTTTTCTCTTCTGAATATAATATGCCTCCCGATCGTGAGATAGAATTTTGTATAGATCTTTTGCCGGGTACAGCTCCGATTTCAAAGGCACCGTATAGGTTGGCTCCCGCAGAGTTGAAGGAACTAAAGGTTCAATTGCAAGAGTTGCTTGATCGAGGGTTTATCCGCCCTAGTGTTTCCCCGTGGGGAGCACCGGTTGTGTTTGTGCGGAAGAAAGACGGTTCTTTGAGATTGTGTATCGATTACCGAAAGTTGAATCAGGTGACAGTGAAGAACAAGTATCCTCTACCTCACATTAATGATTTATTTGATCAGCTTCAAAGCTCAGTTGTGTTTTCTAAACTTGATTTGAGGAGTGGGTACCATCAGTTGAAGATTCGATCGGAGGATATTTCGAAGACTGCTTTTCGCACTCGGTATGGTCATTACGAGTTCTTGGTTATGCCGTTTGGGTTGACTAATGCGCCTGCCGTATTTATGGATTTGATGAACCGGGTTTTCCATCCTTATCTTGATTCGTTCGTGGTGGTATTCATCGACGACATTCTTGTCTACTCTAAATCTCGAGAGGAGCACGAGGAACACTTGAGGACAGTTCTATCCATCCTTGCGAAGGAGCAATTATTTGCGAAGTTTAGTAAGTGCGAATTTTGGCTTGAGAAAGTCTCATTTCTGGGGCATGTCATTTCTAAAGATGGGATTTCCGTGGATCCTTCGAAAATAGAAGCCATAGTGGATTGGAAGAGACCCGAGACAGTGACCGAGATCAGAAGTTTTCTGGGTTTAGCCGGGTATTACAGAAGGTTCATAGAAGGGTTTTCGAGGATTGCTACTCCGATGACTCAGTTGACCCGGAAGGATGTACCGTTTGTGTGGAGTGAAAAGTGTCAAAGTAGCTTTGATGAATTAAAGAAGAGATTAACTACGGCTCCTATTCTTGCGTTACCAAATGGAAATGACGACTTGGTGATTTACAGTGATGCTTCGAAAGAGGGTTTGGGTTGTGTTTTGATGCAGAATGGGAAAGTGATTGCGTATGCTTCGAGGAAGTTGAGCCCTAGTGAACAGAATTACCCTACTCATGATATGGAGTTGGTTGCGATAGTCTTTGCGTTGCATAAGTGGAAGCATTACCTCTATGGAGTGAAGTTTGAGATTTTTACCGATCACAAGAGTTTGAAATGCCTCTTCTCTCAAAAGGAATTGAACAACCGTCAGCGTCGATGGATGGAACTTTTAAAGGACTATGATTGTACGATTTTTTATCATCCGGGGAAGGCGAATGTGGTAGCCGATGCGATTAGTAGAAAGTCTTATGTGGCCTCGATGATGGTTCGAGAGTGGAAAATGCTGGACGATGTTCGAGATTGGTGTCCTCGCGAATCGAGACGTGGGGCGATTTTTGCGAATATTAGGGTATCTTCGACCCTAATTCAGAGGATAAAAGAAGCTCAAAAACAAGATCCCGAGTTAGTGAAAGTAATGGGTAAAATGAAGGAAAATAACTTCAAGGATTTTTCTGTGAGTTCGAATGGGGTGTTGACTTTCCGTGGTCGTTTGTGCGTACCCGATGTTGGTGGAATAAAGAGGCAAGTTTTAGATGAGGGTCACAAATCGAGATACACTATTCATCCGGGTAGTACGAAGATGTATCAGAATTTGAAACAACACTTTTGGTGGAACAACATGAAGAGGGAAATAGCCGAGTATGTTTCGAAATGTTTAACTTGTCAGCAGGTCAAAGCCGAGCATCAGAGACCCGCGGGACTACTTCAGCCGTTAGAGATTCCAGAGTGGAAATGGGAGCATGTGACTATGGATTTCGTTACGGGACTACCTCGTACCCGTAGGAAGTATGACAGTGTTTGGGTAATCGTGGATAGACTGACCAAGAGTGCATATTTCTTGCCTATTGACATTAGGTACTCGATGGAAAAGCTTGCGACCCTTTACATTGATGAGATTGTGAGATTGCATGGGGTTCCGGTTAGCATTGTATCAGATCGAGACCCGAGGTTTACTTCTAGATTCTGGAAGGCGTTTCAGGAAGCTTTAGGTACAGATTTGCGATTCAGCACAGCTTTTCACCCTCAGACCGACGGTCAATCCGAGAGGACCATTCAGATTTTGGAGGATATGTTGCGAGCTTGTTCGATAGACTTTTTCGATTCTTGGGATAGACATTTACCGTTAGTGGAATTTTCTTACAACAACAGTTATCAGGCTAGTATCGAGATGGCACCTTATGAGGCCTTATATGGGAGAAAATGTAGATCGCCTATCTGTTGGGACGAGGTCAGTGAAGCGAAGATCGTGGGTATTGATTTTCTTCAGGATTCAGTTGAGAAAGTTAGGGTTATCCGGGATCGATTGAAAACATCCCAGAGTCGACATAAGAGCTATGCAGATAACCGAAGGCGAGATCTTATTTTTCAGACCGGTGATTTTGTGTTCTTGAAAGTATCTCCGAAGGTGGGTATTCGAAGGTTTGGGAAGAAGGGTAAATTGGTTCCGAGCTTTATAGGTCCGTTTGAGATTCTGGGAAAAGTGGGACTTCTAGCATATCATCTTGCGTTACCACCATCTTTGGACCGGTTACATAATGTTTTTCACGTTTCTATGCTTCGGAAGTATGTTCATGATCCATCTCACGTTTTACCGAGGGTACCGGAGGATATTGAGCCTGATATGACCTACGAGGAACGACCGGTTCGGATTCTTGATGCCAAAGTCCAAGAGTTGAGGAACAAAAGCATTCCGTTGGTTAGAGTCCTTTGGAAGAATCACAATGTTGAGGAATCGACTTGGGAGCTTCGAGAGGAGATGGAGCGTAGATATCTGTGGCTATTTAATTCGGGTAAGTCTCGTTAAAATTCGGGTCGAATTTTCTTTAAGGGGGAGTGAATGTCACGACCCGAAAACCCATCTCTATTTTCTAATATTAAATATTTAATTATTTAGTTATGACTTAATTAATTATTTGAATTATTTACTTATTTGAATAATTATGTGTGCATTTTATGTGTTATAATAATTTATTTTATTTGGGCCATTTGTGCTAGTGTAGGAGTGTTTAGTCTTATTTGTTAGTGGAGAGTTTATTAGTAAAGGGTAGTAGTAGGGGAGGGGTCTAAGTGTAAGTTTTAAAAATAATTCTCCCTACTCCCTCCCTCACCTCCCTCACTCTTTCACCCTCACCTCACTCCATCTCTCCCAGCACACTCTCTCTCTCTCTCCATTTTATTTGGGTAAGTTTTCTCTCCCTTCTCTCTTCATTTTCTTCCTCTTCCTCTCATCTTTTCTCATTTCTCATTTTATGAAAAGTGTTTAGATCGTCGATAGGATCGTAGGAAGCTAAGAAATTTCGAGTTCCGTCACCTTTGAGAAAATCCGGGTAAGTTGCTTTTCCCCCATTTATGCTAAAAATGTTCATCCTATGCTTAGATGATACTATGATTTCCATTTATTGCTTCTTTGGTTGATTTTGAGATGATTTACATTTTATCCCATTTTGTGAAGTTTTGGATGTTTGAATCATCCCTTGGATTGAGGGGTCTAAATGATGTTTTATGAGTTGTTTTAGGTATATAGGGTGTTTGGGTACCTTAGTATACCTATTGGAAGCCTTGGGTTTGAGTTATGTTGTTTGGGTAAAAAAAAATTGGAAGAACCCAGTTGGTTCCTGCCGTTTTCCGGCAACCAGGGTGCGTGGGCGACCGCCCATGGGTGGTTCGGGCGACCGCCCATGAGATCAGTTGATCCGAAGAATTTGAGTAAAAGTGAGTGGGCGACCGCCCACTTTTGGGTTGGGCGACCGCCCATAAAGTCAGTTGGTTTGGGCTTTGGGTTTGGGTTTTGGGCGACCACCCAGACTGGCTATGGGCGACCGCCCATACCAGCTGTTCTGAGTATCTTTGTTTTTGAATTGTTTTAAGGTCCAAGCCCGATCTAGGCTCGAAGTATCACCCTAATTGACTTAGATTAATGTTGTGGAACACTTTAGTGTTCGAGGATGATCCCTTTTGTGAGCGATTGTGTATTGGAATTCGATTAAAAATGGTTTGGGTTGGTTGGAACATCTTTTTGATGTATTGTTGGATTGATGCACCGTTTTAGTGATTTGTTTGGATCGGTTCCCTACTTTGGAATCATTAGTTGTTTACCGTGCTAGGATTTTATTACTTAGCCTTTACTTGATGTCCAGCTGGTATTTGTGTGTGTTTCGGGCGATGCGAGACATTATGATGGCACAAGCCAAGTCCATTATGATGTTGACCAAGTTTTTGCCCCATTATTTACCTCCTCCAGATTGGCCTTGGATGTGAGATGAGCTAGCCCCTTTGTGAGCATTTTAGCTATTGGTTTTTGGGCTTTGACTGTGTGTCACTGTCCCCTTACTATTATTGGTTCCGGTACCGGGGGTTTTCTCTTCAAGCTTTCATGCTACTATGAAGATGTCGATTGTTGATTATTGAAGCTGCGCAGCGACCTTTATTTGGTTATATCAGTTGGCAAACCTTGGCTAATATCCTTTGTTAATTGTTTATTTCCGCTGCTATCTGTTAAATGATAATTGCTATGTGCTATGTGATTTATTATTGATTATTGCATCATAGCATGTCACGTAGTTGCATTAGTAACTTATTGAGATTTATTTCACCCCCTTTTCTTTTGTCTTTGTTTTTCCTTAACCCCCCCCCCCAGGTGGTAAGGATTAGACTCGCTGATCACGAGACAGGACGTCGCGAGGGTTGAGCTTTTGGGGCAAGTTGTTATTGGTGGGTTTACATTACATAAATGTGTAACCTTTTGGGAATAGTTGTACCGCACTTGACGTCATTAGAATTTGTATATTTTATTATTTTGGGTGTAAGATTATGGAGCTTACACCAGTTTATATTTTGTTGTTCAAAGTTGGATTTCAAAACCTTGTGTTATCATCTTTTGTTATAAAAGGAAATTTTTTATCTTCATTATTTCAGAGTTTATTGTTTAAGTCGACGTCCAGCTCGCGTACTCCGGGCCCGCGAGGTCGGGGGCGCGACATTTCTGCCATGACGGTCACTATTTCATCCCCATTTCTAAATTTGACACACTGATGGAGAGTTGAAGGGACGGCATTAGAACTGTGTATCCATGGTCGGCCCAATAATAAGTTGAGGAGGGGACGTCGAGCACTTGAAACGGGACGGACATAACCATGCTCCCAAACTCAATGTCTTTTTCCACCATACCCATGACTGTGCGGGCAGGGCTGTCGTAACCTCGGATTACTTGAGTAGAAGGTTTTAGATCTGAACTCTTAAGCCCCAGTATGCCCATGATTCGGCCAGGCATAAGGTTGAGAGCGGAACCACCGTCAACCAACACTCTTAAAATAGGTCTCCCTCTTTCCCTTACTTTGAGATAGATGGCCTCATTGTGATCGGACCCAAATAGTGGAAGGTCCATATCGGCAAAAGTGATGATATTGCGAAAATGTATGTGGCCTATCATGGCAGTAAGCTCCTCTGGAGTTTTGTCTGGAGAGATTGATGTGTCGTCGAGATTGCTGATGACAAGATCTCGGTGCTTCTTTGAGGACGCAATGAGGTCCCAAATGGATATGTTGGCTTGAGTTTTCTTGAGTTGAACCATTAAAGGGTCTTCGGGAGTGTCGCGAGTTTGCGATCTTTGGGAAGAGGTGCTTGGTGCAGAAGTAGTGGGGTTGCTTGCTATAACTCATCCGGATCGAGTTAGCATGTTGGCATTCATGTTTTCCTTCTTTTTCTTATTTTCTAGGACTTCCCTCATTACCTCATCATAAGTCACAAAGTAGCAAGAATTATCAATTGCATTCATAACTTTGGAGCCCTTATTCACAATTTGGATTGAATAAGTGGTCTCCTCAAACTCACCTAACTCTATTACATGGACATCACTACCATTAGGAACTATGAATTCCTTTTTGTCGATGAGGTCTTGGATGACGTTGCAGAGGACAAAGCATTCCTCGGTAAGATGGCCACTGTGTTGGTGATAGTCACACCATTTGTGATGGGCATGGTTGGGACGCATCATCCTGGATTTATACCCTTGGAGAGGAGTAACTTGCCCCTTAGCCTTGAGAGATTCAAAGCCTCAGTGAGAGTCATGCCTTGGAGAGGAGTGTAGACACGATCATCTTGAAACTTCTTGCCTTGGGGCGGAGAAACCTTCTTGTAATTCCCCTTGTCGGCAGTGACGGCATTAACTGAAGCCTCCTTAGTTGAGTTGGAGGCGGCCTTGTAGCGAAAACTATGAGCAGTTTTCTTGATCTCCTTGAGAAAGTCGTCCATTCGGACCCCTGCCTCATACATTTGAGAAAAATATGCATAGCAAGCTCCTCTTAGGTGGGTGTGGAGATCAATCTTTAGACACTTGAGGAAGATGTCCATTTGCTCCTTATTGTTAGGCCTCTCAACAATTTCAGCAAGCTTGTCATTCCACCTCCTTATAAAATCAATAAAGGACTCATTGTCCCTTTGGGTGGTGTTCTCGAGCTCTCTTTTTGTCGGGCGGTGAGTGGTGTTTCCTTGGTATTGACTTTTGAAGGCAAGCATGGCGGCGTCCCAATCGAGACGGACTGTGAGCGGGAGAATTGCATACCAATCCTTTGCCGCCCCCTCGAGAGTAAGAGGGAAGCATTGTGCCATTACTTTGGGAGATACCTTCTTTGGAACCATAGCCCATATATAAGTTTCAATGTGTGCCATGGGACAAGAGTTGCCCTTGAATTTGCTGATGTCGGGCATCTTGAACTTGTCGGGGAGAGAGGCCTTCATGTTCATGAGAATGGATGACTGATAAAGGCTTGTGTCGGAGCCTTTCCCCATGTTGAGACCATTGAAACGTTGATCTGTGTAAGCCATAATTGAATCAACCATCTTATAATCCTTGTTGTCGGTGCTTGTTTCCCCCATTTTCTTGGTACGTGCACTAACATAAGAGCTTTCAAACAAGCCTTTGGTCCACTCGGACTCTTCATTGTCCTCTTTGCCTTTACCATTGGAGAGCTTGGTGAGCTTGGCCTTCATTTGGTCCATCTCGGCTTCATGAGCCTCCCTTTGATTGTCGAGGTGGGATTGCCAAAGATCATCTTTGCTTTGGGACTCTTTGTTGAGGGTGGATATTTGCTCTTAGATCATTTGGACCATAGCTGAGAGTTGTTCAAAAGACATGGTGTTGTTGCTGTTGGAGTCACCGGCCATTGATGGTATCGGAGCTGTTGGAGTGATCAATTCACGAACTAGCCGGTTTGCTGAATCTCGTTAGACTCGGTAAGTACCAATTAGACCTAAATTGCAGAAGAGGCCCTTGTCAGTCTTGAGTAACATTTCTGGTCCATGAAGAGGTTTAGAACACACAGTGGGCACACGACTCAAACCACATAAAGAAAAGACTCTTTTTTTTATAAGTCGGAGGGACGGAGTCCCTTTTGGGGTTTCTAAGAAAATAGTGGAATCGTCACACTAGTATATAGACCTTCTCGCGGTCCCATATACTCATCAGATTCCACCATGTTTGTGATTCCTACATGTGTCGGGATTAAACTAAATTAATGTAGTAAAGCATACATGCGGGGACGGATTTTTATTTTTGTCCATAATAACCACTTGGGGATGGAGTTTTATTTCGTCCATGATAACCACTTGGCATGTATGTTTTGAAGACATTAGTTTAGGGAAATCTCGACACATGAAAACCGACTTGGTCACGGAGTGTTAGACCCTAACTAGAATTGTGTTGGCTTGTGCTCGGCTAAAGAGAGGCTTAAGGTCACCCCCGGCATGTAGTCATGAACTACGACATGGGCTGAGGTTTATCGCTTCGAGAGAGTCAAGGTCGGGTGGAGATTGAAACTCTCTAGGACGGGCCTCGACAGGTTTGGGGTTATGAACTTGTGCGACTCGATAGTGAGCAATTGATAGGAATTTTGTGCACGTATTGTGAGGTCCAACATGTGACAAAACATTATTTTTTTTTACTTTTTTTTTAGCGAATGAAGAGAAAATAAGCACATAATTTATGACTCTCGAATCACCCGTGTGACCGATAAAAAACACAAAATAAAAACAGTAAAATGGTCCAAATCAGTCCTTGATGCAGGCAGCTGTGCCCACACCCCAATCATTCCGCTCTGCTCTGGAAATTGTTCCTGTTCTGGAAAACTACCCAGAAGCGCGCGCCTCTGGCCTGTGTTGTGGGATGCGCGCACATGGCACAGAGTCTGTGGGAGGCGCCCGCTTCTGGGCGAACCTGTCGGATTGTCAGACTTTGGACTCAGCGGATTGCCCTGGTCCTGAATGTCTATTGGAACCCCTGCAAAGATGATTAGTGTAGAAAAAGGAAGAAGAATAGGAATAACATATGGGAGGCGGAAGATTCTGGTCCTTGATGTGGGACGCGCGTGCCTTAGGCCAAGAAGGCCAGAGGCGCATGCTTCCCCCATCAGAAACCAGAATGCCCAGAAATGATGCAGACTTTGAACAAAAATGCAAGCTTAACCCTCAAACGTCCCCAGCAGAGTTGCCACTGTAGATACCCCGGGAGGAGCCCACGCGCTTTGGCTAGAGCGGTGGATTATCCTAGGATGTCTATTCGTGTTTTAAGTTGTTAGAGTCGCCACCTATGTTTTAGAGGAACATAAGAAAAACCTAATATTTAGCCTAAGTTTGATACGAAAACAGAGATTCTTGTTATGGGGTTCGGGGTTAGGTTACGAGATGGGAAGTACTTAAACACCCATCTCGCCCAACTAATGTTGGTCTTGCTTGTTCAAAGTCTACATGAATAAAATGTTCTTCCTATTCTTAATAATGATAAAAAGGGGGGGGTTAAAAAAGGGTGTTTAGAATGTACAAAGATAACTCCTTAGCCAACTTCAATGGAATGAAGTGGGCTTTGGTGTCAGGTCCCAAAACGGTTTTGGGGTGATTGCACGTTTGACAAAAGTGAAAGAAGAAGAGAAGAGATGAAGTAGAGAGAAGAGATAAAAAGTATAGTTTACCTAAACTTCAAATGACTTCAAGTATTTCTTGGAGAATGCCTTGAAAATGATTTGTGTATAGTTTTCTTAATCATAAAAGTCCTCCAAAGAAAGAGTTTTCTTATCTTCCGAAAAGGTCCCCTTGAAAGGTTGGAGAAGAGAGGTTTTTATAGGTGTAAACAAGATGTTTTTGGTGCCAAAACAATGTCACAAAGATCAGTTTCCCAGGCAAATCATGTAAAATGAGCAAGGGAGGGATTCTTGGAGAAAATCTGTAACTGACGCCCAGGTGCGCGCGCCTCCTGCCTTGGTGGTGGGACACGCGCGCTTCTGACCCCAAACGGCGGAGGCGCGCGACTTCAAAATGGCCTTTTTGATAGAATGGACTAGAAAATTAGCACTGTTATTCAGTTTCGTCCCTGGACTTAACGAAAGTAACAAAAACTAACGATAAACACTTAAAATAGGGAGAAACACAAGATCAAGTGTGCAATCGGGGTGAGCGGTCCAAGGCGGGGTGTCTACACCTACCGTACCATGTTGCTATTTCTTTTGATAGGCTGGATGCCTTTGAACAATTATTATTTCTGATTAGCTTTTATTTGGGTCTGTAAAACAACTATTATCCTTTTGATCTGTACTCTTATCACTCCATTGCCTTAATGATTTTGAGTACTAGTTATGTTTGCTGTGTTTGATGCTTTTCATAACTCTCATATGTTATTCCTTTGAATTTCATCAAAATATTTCTATCTTCTAGGATTAGTCTTTTTATTTTCTTTTTAGGATGATAGAAATATATAACATTGACTTACTGTGTGTGCATTGACTTGGGGTATGAAATTAATAAAATAATGTATTCTTGAAAACATGTTATTACCAAGTACAATGAATTAGTCTTTGTTATAGTAGGTAATGGTCTCAATCAAATAGGGGGAGATTGTTGGGTATGCATATTATAAACCACTCCTATTACCTAGATTTGATTGATCCTATTGTAGATACCCCGGGAGAACCCCACTTGGCTAGAGCGGTGAATTATCCTAGGATGTCTAATTGATTTTAGAGTCGCCACCTATGTTTTAGAGGAACATAAGAAAAACCTAAAGAAAGCCAATTTTATGTACAAAACCAGAGATTCGGGAAAAGATGGGTTCGAGGGTTAGGTGACGGAGTGGGAAGTACTTAAACACCCACTCCGCCCCGCTTACGCGGGTCTTGCTACTTTTGGTGTTCTAATGCATGAGAAAGTCCTTCGATTTATTAATATACGAGTGCTAACAATTACAATGAAAAGAAAGGGAAAATATACAAAGGAAAATAAAAGAGAGTTGCTTTATTTATTTAATAGTAAAGATTACATGTCAAACTATTCTAACAATTATGTTAAGAAAATAATGGTAAATTAAAGTAGAGATTAAAATGTAGGGAGATAACCTTAACCAACTTTAATGTAGTAAAGTGGTCATTTGGTCATGTCCCAATTGATGGGGATTGCATACATTACTAAGACATGTAAAATAAGAGAAGAAGAATAAAGTACCTTAAGAAAGAGGACTTCAAACTTGGACTTGAAAATGGTGTTTTGTTGTAGAGAAATTGTTGTAGAACAATTTGTGTAGAGTCTTGTTACTAAGAACTCTTGTTGGGAGAATTATAGTGTAGTTGTAGATGATAAAAGTTTGGTCCATAAAGAGAGTCCTAAAAGTCTAGAGTTTTGGCTAGAGAGAAAATGTTGAGGTCCCAAAAGTACTCCTCCAATGATGGATTGGAGGGGTTTTTATAGTTGAAAATGTGTGTGTTTTGGAGCCAAACGGAGTCTCCAAGAAATCTTGGGCAGAATCTGTAACTGACACACCCCAGAAGCGCGCGCATCCCACCTAGGCGGCAGAAAGCGCGCGCGTCTGGCGTCAAGGGGCGGAGGCGCGCGACTCTGAAAGGCAAATTTTGACAGAATGGACTAGAAAGTTAGAACTGTTATTCAGTTTAGTCCCTGGACTTAACGGATCCCTTCTGGAACTTAACCAAAGTAACAGAAACTAACAAAAACAAGTTAAATAAAAATACTATGTATGCAATAGGGGTGAGAGGTCCAAGGCGGGGTGTCTACAGAGCCCCTCGGCGACGTGGATTGCAAAGGAAAACGCGTCGACGAAAGAAAGACAACCGCCGAGGACATCGACAAGAGAAAACAAAGACTCGATAAAACATGAATTTGAAATTTGCGAAGGATAGGGGTGCGCTCCCTGTGTAAGCGGCTTTATTGATATAGAAAGGATATGGCGGGATCTGTTTTGATGAAGCGGGATCCATTTGCTGAAGCGGGATCCGTTTGCTGATGCGGGATCCGTTTGCTGATGCGGGATCCGTTTGCTGATGGCGGGATCCGTTTGCTGATGCGGGATCCGTTTGCTGAAGCGGGATCCGTTTACTGAAACGGGATCCGTTTGCTGATGCGGGATCCGTTTGCTGATGCGGGATCCGTTTACTGATGCGGGATCCGTTTACTGATGCGGGATCCGTTTGCTGAAGCGAGATCTGTTTGCTGATGCGGGATCCATTTGCTGATGCGGGATCCATTTGCTGATGCGGGATCCGTTTGCGGATGGTGGGAACCGGGGCTCCGTCTGCCTATATGTGATATTGTTGTGTTGCTTGATGGAAAGGTTGTGATTTTTCGGCTCACCATGGACTGAGTTGTTGTCATTGAACTGTAATTGTTTGACTCTTTGGGATGCAGGCGTAGTTGACGGCGGATCACTTTCTGCTGGGGATGAAGTGCCTTGAGTTGCAGATGCTGTTAACCTTGTGGTGGTACCTGTTAAGTGTGTGCTTTGTAGGTATATGTGCTTGTGACATGTATGAGATGTGAAATGGCAGTTATGAGAGAAATTGTGCTTGTGGTGTGATGTGATTTGAAGGCAGTTTTGCATGAGAGAGAATTTTTGTAAGAATGGATAAAGTGATTTTGTGTGCGGTGTGATTTGAGGAAAGCCTCAGATGTATTCATACCTTCACTTACGATTGCCGTTGGATGGATTAGTGTTGTGGTGGTGGATGCCTTGATGCTTTTGATGAAGAATGTCCATGCTTTGGATGGAGAATGATGATGTTGGTGATGATGAATTGTTTTTGCCTTTGATGGAGTGTCGGTGAGATGGTATTCTGGGTGATGGGTTGGTCGTGCCAAAAGGCTGCCTACGTATCCTTTTAAGAGAATCAGACCAGCGTAGTTCAAGGGTGATGGAGAGTGCTGGGGAGGAATGCTAGGAGCAAAGCAAAAAGGAAACACATAATTTTGCGCAAGAAAAGAAAAAAGAAAATAAAATCTTTTTTTTTATTAGAAAGAAAAGAGTATGCACACATGTGAGAAAAAGAATTTTTTTTTTTTATTTTTTTTTTAAGTTCGTGGGTGATCCATTTTAACCATTGTGTGTTTGTAAAGCCAACCCAAGATCAAGTCATGTTCAATCGAAGTTCGGATTGCCTTGCTTAAATTCTGTCGTCGTTGCCGTTGTGTCCAACGAAAAGTGATTTCTAGCCCCAAGAGATGTGTCAGTTATGGGGCTCCAAAAGACATTCGATGCCGAGATAAGGGGTTGCTGATCATAAAGCCCCTAGAATGCCTTTGATGCCAAACTATGAGAGATTTGCATAGCCCCAAGATGAATTGACTCTTGACCTTTTCAAATAAATCGCCTTTTGCTGTTGACGTGAGCAAGTTCCAAGAGAAGATCATTGATACCAAGCTTCGAGAGGTTACTAAGCCCCAAGTGTCGTGGGCTTGTTGTTTGCGAGCTTGTAGATGGCGGGATGTGAAGACCTTTCGGTGTGAAGCCCCAACTTATCTTGGCATTGTATTGAGAGCAGATGCACCATTAGGTAGAACTCATGAAAGTGATCTTCCTCTTGTTTAGAGATGAATGGCCCTTTTTTTTGTGGTTGGTACCCAAGTGGCGGAGGGTCCATGTTGAAAATGCAGTAGAATCTTTGGGAAATGTCTCGTGGGAGATGGTGATGTTGTTGCAGATGATAAGGTCTTGGTGAGATAAAGTCTCGAACGGTATGTTTGCTTGAGTCTTCTTGAGTTGAACCGACGGCGGATCTTCGGATGCAGCCTGTGCTTTTGATCTTGGAGAAGGGGGTGCTGTATTGAAGAAACATTGGGATTGGCCGTAACTCTGCTTATAGAGTTAACATATTGGCATTGCCCGCTATAACTCAGCCGGGTGAGTCTAGCATATTGAATCTTTTTCCTTTTCTCTAAGACTTCCTTCATGATCTCGTTGTAAGTTCTAACAAAAATCATCAAATTCATTCATAACATTGGAGCCCTTATTCAAAGTCGTGGGAGATGGTGATGTTATTGTGGAAGATAAGGCCTTGGCGTGATAAAATCTCAAACGGTATGTTTTCTTGAGTCTTCTTGAGTTGAACTAATAACGGATCTTCGGGTGCAGCCTGTGCTTTTGATCTTGGAGAAAGGGGTGCAGTACTTGCAGAAACATTGGGATTGGCCGTAACTCTGGTCCAGTTATCATATTGGCATTTCCTTGAATCCTTTTCTTTTTCTCTAAGACTTCTTCATGATCTCGTTGTAAGTTCTAACAAAAATCATCAAATTCATTCATAACATCGGAGCCCTCATTTAAAACCAATAGACCTTTGACTTGAGGTGTTGGGAGACCCTTGAAGCCTGATCTCTTTCATATTAGACTTGCCCACATTGCATTGCTTGAGCATTGTTGTCCCAAAAGACTGTCGGTTGCGAGGCCCCAATATTGCCCTTTTCTTGTATCACTGTAATGCCGTAGCCCAAAAGATTGTATATTGCGAAGCCCCTTGAGACCTTCGGTGCCGAATTGAGGAAGCTTCCAATGTTTCACATGACTCCGCCGGGGACAATGAAGTGAATTTCTTCTTGCCGAGGGAGCCTTTAAAACTTGATCGTACCCCCTAGAGTGACACCATTGATTAAGAGTGGAACGAGAAGGGCCTATCCTTGATCGGGGGAACAAGTATGAGCATACATGACAAGAAGGTGCTTCTCGACATTACTTTTGAGAGAATTTAAGGATAGCCTCACACATCTTTCTTGATCGTAGCCCCTAGGGCTCATTAACTGTCAAATAAAGCAAAAGAAGCTCTCGTTCTTGAGTCACATAGCCCCTAGGGCGTCATCATTTGTCGAGCAAAGCAAGAGACTCGTCCTCGTGTGGGGGAACAAACACAAGGGGACATGGCAAGAGCTACTCCATTCTCGGGAGTCTTTCGGCATACTTTAGAGGGACATGCTTGTAGAAGCTTGAATTACATGTTGTTGCTCGCTGCCCAAACCAACTAACTAGCTGGGGATTATTTTATGCAACCTCGTACCCCTTCAATGATAGGCTCGTTCTCGGACGGATCTTGGTTACCACGGGCTTTCTTTCACATGAGCCAAAAGATGCACATTGCAAGAACAATCTTTCCAATAACCCAAAATGACCTTTGATGGTGCCATATCTCGTCAAACCTTTTGCAATTCCAAAGTTGGCTCGGTGGGGATTGACTTGCTGAGGAGACCCAATGTAGAACTTGTGCAGTTGTCTTCCTTAGAGGCCGGAGATCTCAATTTCTCTTTCCCTTCTTTATCTCACTCTCTTATATTTTTTTATGATGCACCCTGTTTTTTGCCTAGACCGCCCTTTCGGGTTTTCAATCTAGCGGGCATCTCTTTTGCGTCTTCATTTTGACTCGATTAATAAGGAAGTGTGCATTGACTCTAGATGAGGATGAGAGACATGTGATTTTGCCGTGAGGACCTTTTGTCACTAATGATGAGTGACATTGACTTGGCTAGGGAAGTAGCCCCTAGTATTGACTTTGTATATATTTGTTGAATGACTCACGAAGGCAAGTAAGTCATTAAGAGAGAATAGAAGGAAAGCCCCAATTTGATTGCAAGAAATTGAGAGTATGCAGAAAGAATAGAAGCTCCTAGACTCGATAAAGAACGCAAAGCGATTCCAAATCTAAGAAAGTTGTTCAATCTTTTTGGTGATTAATTCATTGGCAAATGACTCGTAGAAAGATGTCTTGACAAGTTCGAGATGAAGGCCAATCACCATAACGCGCTAGGGCTAAACATATCTTCTTACTTGCATGAGACCGGACCCGAAGGTTGCCTACGTTCCTCCAGTGTAGAGGCTCAGGTCACCGTAGTTCTTGTTGATGCTCCATTCGTCGAGATGGTTGTTGCTTCGTCCTTCATCGGTGGAATGATGTTGATCTTGTACTACTTTGATTGAGGGGGATTTATTTATTTTTTTATTAATTTTTTTTTTTTGTGCTCTAACTTTTGCCTAGGTTGATTTGAGGATTTCAACCTAGCGAGCTTTTTTTTCTTTTTTTTTTTTTATATATATATCCCCTTTTGAAAACTTTGCTTCATGATTGTTGCTCCACCTTTCTTTGTCTTGATTTCGTCGTTTTTGATGTCTTCGTTGTTGATGCCGTCGTTGATGTTTAGCCCCTAGGCGTTCAAGCGATGGCCTTCATTCCAAAACTTGTTTAGACATCTCTTCATTATTTTGCCAAGAATTAAATTGAACAACTTGGAATAGTGTATGAGGACAAGAACGACTTTTATTTGATAATAAGACTCGACATTGAACATGGGACGAGAGAAAACTTTAATGCACACTAAAGAGGACTTTGACTCTTTTTTTTTAATTACTATTACTAGGTAGAGAAAGAGAAACGGAGATTGTTGTTGTAGTCCCCATTGTCGTTGTAGCCTTCCTTACGGCATGATCTCTTGTTGAGACCCTATTTCAAATCTGAGCCCCTTCCTTGATGAGTTCTTGCATGTTCTCACTCTCTAACTGTTGTTCTTCAACCACGGTAAACTCACCATTGTTAAACAAGTCTTGGACGATGTTGCGGATGGAGAAGCAATCCTCGGTGAGGTGACCGCTGCATAGGTGATAGTGGGCATGGTTGCGACGCAATGGTTGTGGTTGCTTGTACCCTTGGAGAGGAGAAATTTGTCCCTTTGCTTTGAGATCTTCATAGGCCTTAGTGAAAGTCATGCTTTGGAGGGGAGTGTACACACGGTCGTTGGTAGAGCCTTTGTGACTCTTGAGAGGCGAGCCACTTGAACATGCCTTACCGTTGACCTTTGCCTTGTTGTCGGTGAACTCTCGTAAACGGGCCTTAAGTTCGGACACTTCTTCCTTATGAATTCTCCTCTCGAGATCAAGACGGGCTTGCCACAAATCATCCTTGCGGCGGGCATCCTCGACAAATCTATCCATTTGTTCCCCCATGGCTCTTATTATGTTGAAGAGCCTTTCGTTGGACACGGAAGTATTCTCACCCTTGTTGTTGTTGCCGCTTGAAGCCATTGGACCTATGGAGAGAATACGGTTGATATTAGGTTGGCCCCACAAATACCTTTTGAGTAAAATAAATTCACCCACAAACAAAGGAAAAATACTCGACCATATAAGGAAAAATGACTCTTTTTTTTTATTTACAAAAGTCGGAAGGACGTAGTCCTTTTTGGAGTTTCTAGAAAAAATAGTGGAATCGTCACACTAGTATATAGACCTTCTCGAGGTCCCATATACTCATCGGGTTCCACCACATTTGTGAATGCTACATGTGTCGGGATTAAACTAAATTAATGTAGTAAAGTATACACGCGGGGACGGGTTTTTATTTTCGTCCATAATGACCACTTTTGGGGACGGAGTTTCATTTCGTCCATATCAACAAAATGGCATGTATGATTTGAAACCATTAGTTTAGGGAAATCTCGGCACATGGAAACCGACTTGAGTCACGGAGTGTTAGACCCTAACTAGAATTGTGTGGTTGGTGCTCGGCTAAAGAGAGGCTTAAGGTCACCCCCGGCATGTAGTCATGAACTACGCCACGGGATGAGGTTTACCGCTTCGAAAGAGTCAAGGTCGAGTGGAGCTTGAAACTCTCTAGGACGGGCCTCGACGGGTTTGGGGTTGGACTTGTGCGACTCGATAGTGAGCAGTTGATAAGAATTATGTGTGCGTAGTGTGAGGTCCATCACGTGACAAAAAATATTTTTTATATTTTTTTTTCAAAAAAATAAAAACACATAAGCACATAATTTACAACTTTCGAATCACCCGTGTGACCGATAAAAATAAAACAGAGAACTAAAAGATGGTTTTGTGCAGGCCTGGTGCCCACACTGTCAAAACTGCTCTGTTCTGTGCACTATTCTGTTCTGGAAAGTTGCCCATACGCGCGCGCTTTATGCTGTAAGGATGGGAGGCGCGTGCCTTAGGCACTAGAGGGCATAGGCGCCCGCTTCTGGGCAGTACCTGCAAATTCATGGGTTCAAGGGACTGCCTTGACCCTAAATAAAATCACTTTTCCCCTGCAGAAACTGTTAGCACAATAACATGAAATTTGAAGGACAAGATGAGAGGCAGTCGATTCTGGTGGAAGGGGTCGGACACGCGCGCTTTAGGCCAAGAAGGCCAGAGGCGCGCGCTTCCCACCCTTTTTACCAGAATGCCCAGAAAACAGAAATTAGAACACCAAAAGCAGAAAATGCAAGTTTAACCCTGTAAATCCCCAGCAGAGTCGCCACTGTAGATACCCCGGGAGAACCCCACTTGGCTAGAGCGGTGAATTATCCTAGGATGTCTAATTGATTTTAGAGTCACCACCTATGTTTTAGAAGAATATAAGAAAAACCTAAAGAAAGCCAATTTTATGTACAAAACCAGAGATTCGGGAAAAGATGGGTTCGGGGGTTAGGTGACGGAGTGGGAAGTACTTAAACACCCACTCCGCCCCGCTTACGCGGGTCTTGCTACTTTTGGTGTTCTAATGCATGAGAAAGTCCTTCGATTTATTAATATACGAGTGCTAACAATTAAAATGAAAAGAAAGGGGAAATATACAAAGGAAAATAAAAGAGAGTTGCTTTATTTATTTAATGGTAAAGATTACATGTCAAACTATTCTAACAATTATGTTAAGAAAAGAATGGTAAATTAAAGCAGAGATTAAAATGTAGGGAGATAACCTTAACCAACTTTAATGTAGTAAAGTGGTCATTTGGTCATGTCCCAATTGATGGGGATTGCATACATTACTAAGACATGTAAAATAAGAGAAGAAGAATAAAGCACCTTAAGAAAGAGGACTTCAAACTTGGACTTGAAAATGGTGTTGTTGTAGAGAAATTGTTGTAGAACAATTTGTGTAGAGTCTTGTTACTAAGAACTCTTGTTGGGAGAATTATAATGTAGTTGTAGATGATAAAAGTTTGGTCCAAAAAGAGAGTCCTAAAAGTCTAGAGTTTTGGCTAGAGAGAAAATGTTGAGGTCCCAAAAGTCCTCCTCCAATGATGGATTGGAGGGGTTTTTATAGTTGAAAATGTGTGTGTTTTGGAGCCAAACAGAGTCTCCAAGAAATCTTTCCCGGGCAAAATCATGTATAATGAGCAAGGGAGAGATTCTTGGGCAGAATCTGTAACTGACACAGCCCAGAAGCGCGCGCATCCCACCTAGGCGGCGGAAAGCGCGCGCGTCTGGCCTCAAGAGGCGGAGGCGCGCGACTCTGAAAGGCAAATTTTGACAGAATGGACTAGAAAGTTATAACTGTTATTTAATTTAGTCCTTGGACTTAATGGAGCCCGTCTGGAACTTAACCAAAATAACAGAAACTAACAAAAACAAGTTAAATAAAAATACTATGTATGCAATCGGGGTGAGAGGTCCAAGGCGGGGTGTCTACACCCATAACCTTATTTTACTTTTTATGGACTTTAGGTTTTATTGTAAGAAGTTTTATAACTACAATAGTTAAGTCCATTTTTAGTTTAGTTCGGCTTAGAAGATCAGCCCCTCAAATTTTGAAGAACTGCTGCTGCTATTGAAAAGCTATGTCTGCCTACCTCATCAAGCTGTTGATTATGCTACCACGTAGGTAGTTACCGCATAAATAGCTACCGCATAGGCTAAGATACCGCAAGCTCCATGTTGCTCCAAGAGTCTAGGGACCGCAAAGCCTTAGCTACCGCAGGCACACTAGCTACCGCACAACCAGGTCAAGACAAAGAGAAGACAAGTTTGATTTAGAACGTTGCAAAATTCAAAATTTGAATTTGGTCGTTATGTCTGGTACAAGATAGTACATCTTGACCACTAACTTCTGCAACTACAAGACAACAAGGAAACGAACTCCAATCAGAATGCTCCTGCTCATCATCTTCGAAACTTGTCCTCCGAGAATTCAAACAACTACCTCTTTCACTCAAGGCTATATATAGTCCTTGCATTCTTCATTGAAAATTTGCTTAGATTCAAAGAGAGAAATTGATGTCGAAATTCTTGGTGATTGAAGATCATACTCAATATTTCCATAATCATTTGAATCTTCAAGCGTTCACCTTCAAATCTTCAAAGATCTCCAGCAACCTTAAAGCCCAGCAAATCTCAAGCCTTGTAACACTCAAAGATTCATTAGGCTCTTAATCATATAGATTATATAGAGCTCTTGATTCTTACACACACACACCCTGATTGATCAATCACATAGATTGCATCATTAGGGATACACTGGTTTAAATCTAGGATTTAATCTTCATAGAAAGTAGGTGTTGATTCAATACTTTATCTATGTAATCTGTACTCAAGAGAATCAATATATCCTCCATTCAAAATCCAAGACTGACCATCATGGTAAAGAACGTAGATCTTTTAACAGATCGAACCTTTCCAAATCATTGTGTTATTTACTTACTGCAATTTACATTCTGTAAATTTACTTTCAGCAATTGTTCTTACTGTTCATATTAATCTTGTTTGTCATTTAGTGTTTTGATCTTTACAGCTATTCAAATTACTATGAATTGTGTTTGTTGCTTGCCTACTGCCTTAGTTATCACTTATGACTACTTATCTATTTGCCAAAACTCTGACACAAACTTTCTTTTTCAACCTACCTAGTCAGTACCTTTTGCCTACCGCAGACTGCCGACCGCAATATTTCCTGCCGCAAACTTTGCCTAACTAGTCGTTTAACTTCAAAACCAACTCTACCTCGTTTTTATTGAAAACCTCCGCTGTGCATTTTACTATTGAACTAGTGGTTTTTACTTGACCGCAAAATTCAAGAAGTAAGCATAATGTTGAATTTTGAAAAATGGTTGATAATTTTTAGTAGGCTATTCACCCCCCCCCCCTCCCCTCTAGCCTCCTTTTCATACCCTTGTTGTGTCTTTGGGACCAACACTATCAGTCTCAAGGGTTCCGGCCATTAGTCATTAGCTTTAAAGGTTCTTTCAAAATGCTCGCTGACTATCGAAAACACTACAATTGGCTATCAAAAACACTAGAACTGACACTAAAATACACTTTCACTTGCACTAAACTAAATCCAATTAAATTTTTATTTTAAAAAAAATAAAAATAAAAATTCTCACTGACGATAAAGAAAAACATATCCAGAAAACTTTATTATCTACTCCCTCCGTCCCAGCAGAAGTTTCACCAACTTTTGGGACACGGAGATTAAGGAAATGTAGTAAATATGTGGTAGAAAATGAAGAGAGAGAATGAGTGGGGTAAATAGTAGTGTTGAATGAATAAAATGAGTGGTGGAAAATGAAGAGAGAGAATGAGTGGGGTTAAATAGTGGGGTTGGTTGAATATAAATATATTAAAACATTTTCATTTTAGGTAGTGTCACTTGTGTTGGGACAGACCGAAAAAGAAATAAGTGTCACTTGTGCTGGGACGGAGGGAGTATATCCTGAACTTCTTGATCTTTATATCCAGAACATTTGTTGGCCATGACCTTGTTCAAATGTGCTTGAAATCATATCTCAAATACTTTATTATTGATGTCCAGAAACTTTTGATGTTGATATTCATAAACTTTCTTGGCCATAACCTTCAAATGTGCTTGAAAATCATATCCAAAAGGCTTTATATTAATATCCAGAACCGTTTGAAAAGTTTTGATTATTTACAAAAATGCCACCGCATATTTTTTTTAAACAACTTTCACATATTTACAAAAATGTCACCGCGCTTTTATTAAAAACACGTTTTTCCTGAGAACTCTATAAAACGCGTTTTACCCAAAATTTTGACCTATCTATCAGCTTAAACTTTTTTATATATATACTCCCTCCGTTCCAGAAAAGTTGAAACATTTACTTTGGAGTTGGGAAATTAAGGATATAATATTATATTAAGAATGAAATGTAGAGAGTAAGAGAGAGAATTAATGGGGGTGGAAAGAGAATGAGTGGAGAATAATGAGTGGTTGAGAGGAAGAGAGAGAATGAGTGGAAGATTATAAAAAAAAAAAAAAAAACTTTCATTTTTTGATTGTTGCATCTTTTGTGAAATACCCTAAATGGCAAAATGTTGCAACCTTGGAACGGAGGGAGTATATAGACAATTTTGAGTCAAGAATTGACTAAAATTGGAAGTTTTAAATTGTATGGCATAGATAAAGAAAGGAAAATAAAATGTGGGCGTGAAAGAGTTTTTACAATGCACCCCAAATAAGATGGTTGTGTATGTGAGAATGCTGTTTTATTCCCTGTTTGGTTGCAGAGTCGATGAATACATAGCTAGTAATAACCCACAAAACCTAATAATAATACAGTAGGAAATACTCGCTCTGTTTTAAAATGATATTCATGTTTTGTTTGATTATTCAAACTTTTTAAATATACGAACACTTGATTCGGTAACCATGTTGTGCTTATGGACATTCAAGCTAGGCTTGACAATTGGGTGGGTTGGGTCGGGTTAAAGCGGGTTAGCGGGTTGGGACGGGTCCCCCGTTACAACCCGTTTAACTTAACGGGTGAAACGGGTCAGTGGCAAACAAGTCGGGTTGACCCGTTAAACATATTTTTTCCTGTCTCTGCTGTGCTGAAAAACTGTTTTTGACCTTAATTTTTTATTTTTAATGATTTTATATTGCTGAATTAAGCCTGACCCTTGGATATAACCCAAACTAATCCTAGCGGCTTGATTGATTTAGAGAAACCCTCCTTGCCTACTTCGGCACGCCTCCACTCCCAATCTCTCTCTCTCTCTCTCTCACATTCACCTCGTTCTTCTACTTCCTTTTTTTCCTTCTACTGCACCAATCAAATTGTCTCGCCGGCGGCGTCGTTTCCAGCCGTTCTCGCCAGAACAGCCACCACTTCAACAGATCCGGCCATCGACGCTACAGATCTGGCCATCAACGCTGCCACGACCACCACCACTTCAACGAATATCGCCACCGATGCTGCCACTACCACCACCAATTCGTCGTCGCCGCATCCTCCCTCTTCACCACCGGCCATGGTCTTCCTCACATGGTGATAAAGCCTTCTATTTCTTCCCCTCACTCTTGTCCGTCTGACAGTCTCCCTCTTCTCTCTTACTCGGTTTTCTGCATTTAACGAAATCAGATTCTGCTATGTTCTGGCGGGTTGAGACGGGTTGACAGGTTGACCTGCTTTAACCCGTTAATTCTTACGTTTTAAAAATGTCGCGCCCCAGACCCGTGGTCCTACTTGGCCCCACGCTCGGGACACGAGTGGAAGACGTTATAAAACACTTTTTGAAAATTTTTCGAAATATACTTTCATAAAGTTTAACAAAATCCACACTCGAAGTTCAAAGACTTCATTTAACTTTCAAACAAACTCTTTCACAAACGAAAGTACTTAGCCCGAAGGCTTACAAACTTTTATACAAATGTACATACACGAACATTGTCCAAAATAGGTGTTACAAAATGATGAAGTCACGGAAACTCTACCAAAAAGGTATTACATCTATGTAATGTAGCCTTTATAAAACAAATCCCAACTCTTACCACTGTAACGTCCTCCCGTGCCAAGTGTCCTATCCCCTGGACTCGCCTTTATCTAAAACAGTAAACAAATAAGGGGTGAGAATGAATCTCAGTAAGCTACTAAAATGCAACTACGTTTCATGCTATAATGATAAGTATAACGAACAATATCATAAGCATCACATAGCACATAGCATGAGAGGAAAAGCCAACTCATAATACCACACATACAACGATGTAACACTCACAAGGATACTTAGTCAAGGTTTACCAAAAGAACATAACCGTCGATACTACGCCAAGGTTTTCCGAAAGAACATAACCGTCTGAGAATACCATTTAAGAAAACCATCTGATCAGCATAATTAGCTGAAGCCGGGATCCCGAAAACCAAACCATAATCATAAGAACCAAAGTAACAACGGGAAAAATATGACACAAAGTCATAACCCAAATGCTCACTCGAGGGAGCTAACTCATCCCATCCAAGGACAATCTGGACTGGGGAAAAAAGGCCCAGTGGACAAGCCTTATAGTGAACTTGGCTGTGTGCCACTATAATTCTTTCCACCTCCACTCGATTAGAAAAAAGGTCCAGTGGAAAAGCCTTATAGTGAACTTGACTGTGTGCCACTATAATCCTTTCCACCTCCACTCGATAACACAAAACCAGCTGGACTTTCAAACAAAGCACTGTAATAAATACTTGCTTAAAAAACAACCAAGGGCAATGATTCCAAAGTAGGGAACCAAGCCAAACACATCACAAAGATGAACCAATCCAAACCACATCAAAGGATGTTCAACTATATCCAATTAACATTCAGTCAAATTCCACAACACATATGTTCACAAAGGAACTGATTTCAAACACTAGAGTGTTCCACAACAACCCTCTAGGTACTCTAGGATATCACCTAAGACCTAGACCAAGATTGAACTCTAAATCACTTGGATTGGAACAACTCAACATTTCAGCACTTATGTGCGGTCGCCCATACCAGACTGGGTGGTCGCCCAAAATACCCTGTTCCAGACCAAACCTTTCAGATAGCATGGGCGGTCTCCCAACCCGTTTCTGGGCGGTCGCCCAAAAACATGACAGGCCCAAATGTTGGGTATGCTTATTTCTTAACCCTCCCAATTATGTTAGAATTGATTGATACCATCACCTAAGTATTTTATGGACTTTAGGATCCTATGTAAGAAGTTTTATAACTTCTATTTTTAGCTAAGTCCAATTTTATAGAATAGGCTTAGCGGTTAGGGCTTGCTTGGAATTGAGGTTTCATTTACTGGACCAAGTATAATACGCAGGACATTTCGTGCGCAGCACATTTCATGCGCACAGCATTACCTGCTCATTCTCCGCGCGCATAGCATTACCTGCTTATTCTCCGCGCACATAGCATCACTTGCTCATTCTCTATACGTATGACTTCTATGAGCAGAGCAGATTAACTTGTTCCTTATGATCATCTTTCAACAACCTCATATTCTTGAAGTTTGGAGCAAAGAGGAATGAAGATCTAAGCAAGACTGTGGTCTCTGCGCAGGACTTCCCTGCGCAGGTCTCCTCTGCGCAGCATGCATCCTTGCTCAGTTTTCGATACATTCAGATTACTGTAGACACCCCGCCTTGGACCTCTCACCCCGATTGCATACAAAGTATTTTTATTTAACTTATTTTCATTGATTTCTGTTACTTCGGTTAAGTTCCTAACTGATTCCGTTAGTTTTGGACTGAACTGCATAACATAATTAAATTTAGAGTCATTTCTGTCTTTCTGTCATTTTTAGAATCGCACGCTTCCGGCACTGCTAACGGGCCGCGCGCGCCTCCCGTCCCAAAGGCGGGACTCGCGCGCTGTCCGATATGGCAGTAACGGATTGCACCTTATTTCCCTCCCTTTTCTTATTTACAAACATCTTTTCTTGATCACAAAAACCATATTTTTACATCCACATTCATCCCCCCTTTTCTCATTAACTCCTAATCCCACACTTCTAGCCTTTTCATTAAAACAAAATATTTCCTTTTTATTTTATTTGATTTTCTTTTATTTCTTTTATTTATTATTTTATTTATCTTATTTTTGATTGGTCAATTCCATTTCACATGGATGACCAATTTCCCTCCATCATTTCCCTCTCTTTTTCACCTATAAAAACCACCATCTTCTACCTTAGAAAAGGACCCGATTTTTTAGACTTGGAACTTTCTCTCTACACAAATTCTATATCATTTTCCCTACACAAATTCTCCCAACAAGAGTTTTACACAACAAAACTCTACACAAATCTCTACACAACAACATCATTTTCAAGTCCAAATTTGAAGTCTTCTTTCTAAAGGTACAAGTCTTCTTATTTTATTCTCTTTTATTCTCTTTTATTCTAGTCTTACTAGTATGCAATCCCCATCAATTGGGACATGACCAAATGACCACTTTACTACATTAAAGTTGGTCAAGGTTATCTCCCTACATTTTAATCTTTACTTTAATTTCCTACACATTTCTTAATGTAATTGTTTAGCATAAATTTATAAATAAAGCAATTCTCTTTTCTTCCCCTTTTTTCTTTACATTATAATTGTTAGCACTGTTAATAAATTGAAGGACATTTAGCATTAGAACACCAATAGTAGCAAGACCCGCATAAGCGGGGCGGAGTGGGTGTTTAAGTACTTCCCACTCCGTCACCTAACCCCCGAACCCTTCTCTCCCGAATCTCTGGTTTTGTACATAAATTAGGCTATTTCTAGGTTTTTCTTATGTTCCTTTAAAAACATAGGTGGCGACTCTAAACAATCTAAAACAAGTTAGAGATCCTAGGATAATTCACCGCTCTAGCCAAGCCGTGGTTACCCGGGGTATCTACAGTGGCGACTCTGCTGGGGGCGATTTAGAGGGTTAAACTTGCGTTCTTAACTTTTGGTGTTCTTATTACTGTTTTCTGGGCATTCTGGTAAAAAGGGTGGGAAGCGCGCGCCTCTGGCCTTCTTGGCCTAAAGCACGAGCGTCCGACCCCAATTACAAGAATCGCCCGCCTCCTTTCTTGTCCTTCAATTCCATATTTCTGTGCTAACAATTACTGCAGGGGAAAGTTTTCTTAATTAAGGGTCAAGGCAATCCCTTGAACCCACTGTGCCCTTCTTCCTCTCACGCGCGCGCCTTCCGCATAGGCAACCCAATGCGCGCGCTTCTGGGCGCATTCCCGGAACAGAACAGTGCACAGAAACAAAACAGAATGACAGTGTGTGGGCACCGGGCCTGTATACAATTTCTTTTACTTTCTGTTTATTTTTATCGGTCACACGGGTGATTAGAAAGTTGTAAATTACGTGCTTTTTTTTTTTTTTTTTTTAATTTCCTTTGAAAAAAAAAATGTTTTGTCACATGTTAGACCTCACACTACATGCACATATTCCTATCACCTGCTCACTATCGAGTCGCACAAGTCCAACCCCAAACCCGTCGAGGCCCGTCCTAGAAAGTTTCAAGCTCCACTCGACCTTGGCTCTTTCGAAGCGGTAAACCTCAGCCCGTGGCGTAGTTCATGACTACATGCCGGGGGTGACCTTTAAGCCTCATATTCAAGCCGAGCACAAACCACACAATTCTAGTCTAGGGTCTAACACTCCGTGACCAAGTCGGTTTTTCATGTGCCGAGATTTCCCTAAACTAATGTCTTCAAATCATACATGCCAACTTGTTGCAATGGACGAAATAAAACTCCGTCCCCAAAAGTGGTTATTTTGGACGAAAATAAAAATCCGTCCCCGCATGTATGATTTACTACATTAATTTAGTTTAAACCCGACACATGTAGGATTCACAAGCGTGGTGGAATCCGATGAGTATATGGGACCGCGAGATGGTCTATATACTAGTGTGACGATTCCACTATTTTCCTAGAAACCCCAAAAAGGACCACGTCCTTCCGACTTTGTAAATAAAAAAAAAAGGGGGGTTGAGTCTTTTTCTTTGTTTGTGGGTTAATTCATTTTATCCAAAAGGTGTTTGTGGGGCCAATCTAAGATCAACCGTGCTCTTCCAATAGGTCCAATGTCTTCCAATGGCAACAACAACAACGGTGGAAATGATTTCGTGTCCAACGAAGGGTTACTCAACATAATGAAATCAATGGGGGAACAAATGGATAGGATTGTCGAGGATGACCGCCGTAAAGACAATTTGTGGCAAGCCCGTTTCGATATCGACAAGAGGATTCACAAAGAAGAGGTTTCCGAACTCAAGGCCCGTTTGCAAGAGCTCACCGACGGCAAAGCAAAGTTTAAGGGTAAAGCATGCTCAAGTGGCCCGTCCCTCAAAAGCTACAAAGGCACCGCCAACAACCGAGTTTTCACTCCTCTCCTAGGAGTAACCCAAGCCGAAGCATTTGAAATTTTGGTGGTAAGTGGAAAGGTCAAGCCTTTAGAGGGGTACAAGCCGAAGACGATACTGAAGAATCATGCACATGGTGAATGGTGCGGCTACCACAAGCATAGTGGCCATACTACCGAAGGGTGCTTCCTTCTCCGAAACATCATCCAAGATTTGTTCGACAACGGCGAATTTACTGTGGGTGAAGAGCAACCTTTAGAGAGTGCCAACATGCAAGAACTCATCAAAGAAGAATGATTTGGTTTCGAAATGGGGCTTCTACAAGAAATCATGCCACAAGGAGACTACAACGACAATGGGGACTACAACAACAATCTCCGTTTCTCTTTCTCTACCTAGTAGTAGGAATAAAAAAAAAAAAAAAGAGTCAAAAGTCCTCTTAAGTGTGCATCAATGTTTTCTCTCGTCCTATGTTAAATGTTCGAGTCCATTGAGTCATCAAATAAAAGTCGTTCTTGTCCTCATACACTCTTCCGAGTTGTTCAATTAATTCTTGGCAAAATGATGAAAAAATGTCTAAACAAGTTCTGGAATAAAGGCCATCGCCTGAACGCCTAGGGGCTAAACATCAACGACGAAGGCAACATCATCAACGACGAAGACAAAGCCAAGACATCAAAGGTGAAGCAACAACCATGGAGAAAAATTAAGCAATGTTTCAAAGGGGGGATTAAAAAAAAAAAAAAAAAAATGCCGCTAGGTTGAACTCTTCAAATCAACCTAGGCAAAAGTTAGAGCACAAAAAAAAAAAAAAAAAAAAATCCCCCTCAATCAAAGAAGTTCTCATCAAGATCAACATCATTCCATCCACCAAAGGAGGACGAAGCTACACGACGAAGCAACAATTTCATCCCGAAGAATGGAGAATTCACAAGAACTACGGTGACCTGAGCCTCTACACTGGAGGAACGTAGGCAACCTGCGGGTCCGGTCTCATGCAAGAAAGAAGATATGTTTAGCCCTACCGCGTTATGGTGATTGGCCTTCATCTCGAACTTGTCAAGACATCTTTGTACGATTCATTTGCCAATGAATTAATCACCAAAAATATTGAACAACTTTCTTAGATTTGGAATCATTTCGCGATCCTTGTCGAGTCTAGGGACTTCTATCCTTTCTGCATACTCCCAATTTCTTGCAATCAAATTGGGGCTTTCCTTCTCTTCTCTCTTAATGACTTACTTGCCTTCGCGAGTCATTCAATTCAATAAAAAATACATGTCAATACTAGGGACACTTCCCTAGTCAAGTCAATGTCACTCACCTTTAGTGACAAGAGGTCTCCACCGCAAAATCACATGTCTTATATCCTCAGCTAGAGTCAATGCACACTTCCTCATTAATCGAGTCAAAAATGAAGACGCAAAAGAGATGCCCGCTAGATTGAAAACCCTAAAGGGCGGTCTAGGCAAAAAACAGGGTGCGTCATAAAAAAAAATGAGAGAGTGAGAGAGAGAAGGGAAAGAGAAATGGAGATCCCCGGCCTCTAAAGAAGACAAGTTCTACATTGAATCTCCTCAGCAAGTCAATTCCCCACCGAGTCAACTTTGGGATTGCAAAAGGCTCGACAAGATATAGCACCATCAAAGGTTGTCTTGGGTTATCGGCATCATTCTCCAGCAGTGTGCATTTTTGGGTTCATGAAAAGAAGGCCCGTGGTAACCAAGATCCATCCAAGAACAAGCCCACATAAAAGGGCACGAGGTTGCACAAATAATCCCTAGCTAGTCAATTGGCTTGGGCAGCAAATGGCAACAACATGTGTCTCAGTTTTCAAGGCTTCTTCATGTATGTGCTTCTAAAGTACGCCGAAAGGCTCCCGAGAAATGGAGTAGCTCTTACCATATCCTCTCATGTTTATTCCCTCACACGAGGACGAGTCAATCTTGCTTTGCTCATCAAATGGTGACGCCCTAGGGGCTATGTGACTCAAGGACAAGGACTTCTTTTGCTTCACTTGACAATCAATACGCCCTAGGGACTATGCTCGAGAAAGATGTGTGAGACTATCCTCAAGGTCTCTCAAAAGGGATGTCAAAAAGCCCTCCTGTCACGTGTGCCCGTGCTCGTTCCCCCAATCAAGGATGGACCTTTCTCGCAATCAATGATGGCACTCTAGGGGCTACGGTCAAGTCTTAAAGGCTCCCTCGGCAAAGAGCAATTAACTCCCCAGCAGTATCCCCAGCCAAGTCATGTGCAACATTGAAAGCTTCCCCAATTCGGCACCGAAGGTCTCAACGGGCTTCGCAACCTACAATCTCTTGGGCTACGGCATTACAATAATTCAAGCAAAGGGCAATATTGGGGCTTCGCAACCGACAGTCTTTTGGGGACAACAATGCTCAAGCAATGCAATGTGGAGTAGTCTTATGGCTCCATGAAAGAGATCAAGCTTCAAAGGTCTCTCAACACTTCAAGTCAAAGGCCTCTTGGTTTTAAATGAAGACTCCGATGTTCTGAATGAAGTTGATGATTTTTGTTAGAACTTTCAACGAGATCATGAAGAAAGTCTTAGAGAAAAGGAAAAAGATTCAATATGCTAAACTCTAATCAAAACAGGGTTATAGCGGGAAATGCCATGGCCAATCCCAATGTTTCTGCAATTCAGCACCCCCTTCTCCAAGATCAAAAGCACAAGGTACATCTCAGATAAAGTTGGGCCACAGCACTAGTTGCATCCGAAGATCCGTCATTAGTTCAACTCAAGAAGATTCAAGCAAGCATACTCATTTGGGACTTTATCACACTAAGACCTTATCCTCCGCGACCTCGACGGCACCGCAAGACATTACTGCATCCTTTGACATAAGCCCTCCGCCATTTGGGTATCAACCACAATGAGGCCATTCATCTCCCCAGTAAGAGCAAGAAGGGGATCTCTATCAATAATTCTACCCGACGGTACATCCGCTCTCAATGCCGAGCCAATCACAAGATAATTTGGGGCTTTACATTCCACCGTCTTGAAGCTCACAAACAAAAAGTCCATGACATTTGGGGCTTAGCAATTTCTCGAAGCTTGGCATCCATAATCTTCTCTTGGGGATTGCTCACGCCAACAACAAAGGGCGATTTACTCGAATGGGCCAAGAGCTGATTTATCTTGGAGCTATGCAAGTCCCTCAAAATTTGGCATCAAAGGCATTCTAGGGGCTTTACAATCAGGAACCCCTCATCTCGGTATCAAAAGCCTTTTGAAGCCCCATAATTGACAAATCTCTTGGGGCTAGACATCAATCTTCGTTGGGCACACCAGCGACAACAGAATTCAAGCGAGGCAATCCGGACTTCGACTGAACATGACTTGATCTTGGGTTGGCTTCACAAGCACACAATGGTTAAAATGGTTCACCCACGAACTTAAAAAAAAAAAAAAAAAAAAAAATCTTTTCCTCACATGTGTGCATATTCTTTCCTTTCTAATCTAAAAAAAAAAAAGAAAGATTTTTCTTTTTCCTTCTCCTTCTATGTGCAAAAGTATGTGCTTTACTTTGCTTTGCTCCTAGCCTCTCCTCCAGCGTTCTCCATCATCCTTGAACTACGCTGGTTTGATTCTCTTAAAGGGATACGTAGGCAGCCTTTTGGCACGACCAACCCATCATCCAGAATACCATCTCGCCAACCCAACATCAAGGGCATTCTCTCATCAACATCTAAAGAATGAACATTCTCCATCAAAGCATCCTCCGCGGACATCAAGAATCCATCTCCACTCAAGCGGCAATGGTAAGTGAAGGTATGAATACATCCGACGCTTTCCTCAAAATCACACCGCACACAAGATCACTTTCTACATTCTTACTTCTCTCTCATTACAAAGGTGCTTTCAAGATTATATCACACCACAATCACAATTTTCTCTCGCAATTCCTATTTCACATCTCACACAAGCACGTATATCTGCAAAGCATACACATAACAAGTGCCGGACAGAGCACCAGGTGCCGCACAAAGCACCAGAATCAACAAGTGCCGCACAGCGCATCAGAATATGCCGCACCGCGCACCAGAATCAACAAGTGCCGCACAGCGCATCAGAATATGCCGCACCGCGCACCAGATTCAACAAGTGCCGCACAGCGCATCAGAATATGCCGCACCGCGCACCAATTTTGGTCCATGGTGGACCGCTCAAATCACCATACCGCCGCACAGCGCATCAGAATATGCCGCACCGCGCACCAATTTTGGTCCATGGTGGACCGCTCAAATCACCATACCTCTTCCATCAGCAAAAGTCGCTCACACAGGGAGCGCATTTCTATCCTTTGTAATTTCAAATTCCTGCTTTATCGAGTCTTTGTTTTCTCTTGTCGATGTCTTCGGCGGTTGTCTTTCTTTCGTCGACGCGTTTTGCGTCGCAATCCACGTCGCCGAGGGGCTCTGTAGACACCCCGCCTTGGACCTCTCACCCCGATTGCATACAAAGTATTTTTATTTAACTTATTTTCATTGATTTCTGTTACTTCGGTTAAGTTCCTAACTGATTTCGTTAGTTTTGAACTGAACTGCATAACAGAATTAATTTTTGAGTCATTTCTGTCTTTCTGTCATTTTTAGAATCGCGCGCTTCCGGCACTGCTAACGGGCCGCGCGCGCCTCCCGTCCCAAAGGCGGGACTCGCGCGATGTCCGATATGGCAGTAACGGATTGCACCTTATTTCCCTCCCTTTTCTTATTTACAAACATCTTTACTTGATCACAAAAACCATCTTTTTACATCCACATTCATCCCCCCTTTTCTCATTAACTCCCAATCCCACACTTCTAGCCTTTTCATTAAAACAAAATATTTCCTTTTTATTTTATTTGATTTTCTTTTATTTCTTTTATTTATTATTTTATTTATCTTATTTTTGATTGGTCAATTCCATTTCACATGGATGACCAATTTCCCTCTCTTTTTCACCTATAAAAACCACCATCTTCTACCTTAGAAAAGGACCCGATTTTTTAGACTTGGAACTTTCTCTCTACACAAATTCTATATCATTTTCCCTACACAAATTCTCCCAACAAGAGTTTTACACAACAAAACTCTACACAAATCTCTACACAACAACATCATTTTCAAGTCCAAATTTGAAGTCTTCTTTCTAAAGGTACAAGTCTTCTCTTTTATTCTCTTTTATTCTCTTTTATTCTAGTCTTACTAGTATGCAATCCCCATCAATTGGGACATGACCAAATGACCACTTTACTACATTAAAGTTGGTCAATGTTATCTCCCTACATTTTAATCTTTACTTTAATTTCCTATACATTTCTTAATGTAATTGTTTAGCATAAATTTATAAATAAAGAAATTCTCTTTTCTTCCCCTTTTTTCTTTACATTATAATTGTTAGCACTGTTAATAAATTGAAGGACATTTAGCATTAGAACACCAATAGTAGCAAGACCCGCATAAGCGGGGCGGAGTGGGTGTTTAAGTACTTCCCACTCCGTCACCTAACCCCCGAACCCTTCTCTCCCGAATCTCTGGTTTTGTACATAAATTAGGCTATTTCTAGGTTTTTCTTATGTTCCTTTAAAAACATAGGTGGCGACTCTAAAAAATCTAAAACAAGTTAGACATCCTAGGATAATTCACCGCTCTAGCCAAGCCGTGGTTCCCCGGGGTATCTACAATTACATAACTTGGAAAGCGCTTAGAAGATGCACGCTTATTAAAAATACTGAGGTGTGCAAAATCGACAAAGCAAGCACACTCAGTAGATCCAACGGTGGAGACGCGCTCAAGAGAAATATTTCAAATGAAGACAACTGTCATCCTTCTAGAAGAAGCTTTTGAATTTGGTCTTCATGCTCAGTCTCCAAAGGCTCTAAATCACCTGCGCACTAATCATATTGTGCCAGGTCATCAACTTTGATCAGAGCCCCAACGGCTATAAAGGACACCTGCGCACCAATCATATTGTGCCATCTCATCGTCCTTGCTCAGAGCACCAACGGCTAGTTTTAAGCTCTCTGCTATAAATAGCCTGCTCATCTTCATTTCCAAGTGGCTAGAGTTTGTGCTTTGTAATATCCTTGAAGTTCTGAAGATTGCTGCTTACTATTCCTAGATTCAAGATCAACCTTCAAACCTTCATACCTTCAAACTCCTGCCCAGATCCTAAGCCTTATCACCAGAATTCTTTGTGCTCTTCATCTCATAGATTCATAGAGCCCAGAATTTCTGAACACACACACACCTCTTGAAGCTTCGATCATTTAGATCTTACTTCTTGAGATACACCGGTTTAGTCTAGGATTTGCTCTTCATAGATCATAGATCTTTGAGATAGTTTTGTTTTTCATTGTTGTATCTTGTAACTCTCTCATATAATAAGATCTCCTTTAGAAAATCCAAGACTAACCATCTTGGTAGAGGACGTAGATCTTTCATTGATCGAACCTCTCCAAATAGCTTGTTCATTATTCTCACTGTTTATTTCCTGCTTAATCATTTCTGAATAACTGCTTTGTTTGATCTTATCAGATTGCTATTATTGCTGCTGTGTTTGTTATTTCTTATTGCCTTAGAACATTTTATCTAACTCTTTAAGCCAAAACTTAGCGCGTGCGTTTTTATCTCTGCGCAGCTTTTTCCTGCGCAGGTGCTGTTTAAACTTCCGCTGTGCATTTCACACTCTCTCTGCGCGCTATACTTAGCTTATTTGAGAACTGTGCGCATAAGCCATTGATTTGCAAAAGGGTTTGAAAAGAATTTTAAAACGCTATTCACCCCCCCTCTAGCATTTTTCATACCCTTGTTGCCCCTTTGGGACCAACACCAAACTTTACTAATTTTACTCCCTTCGTTTCACCGTCTCAAAAGTACTACACATTAATACTTATAACTTTACTAAGGCTATAAAATCAGTCTCAAAACAACTTTAACCCCACTTTGAACCCAACCAAACCAACATACCAAATACTCCCTTTGTCCCAAAATTACAAGTATTACAAATATTATCCAAATCACAAAAATAACAAGTACAAGTATCAAGTATAACATATGCGACCATTTTAACATTTAAAGGAGAATTAGTAACTTACCTATTTCCAGAAAAAATATCGCAGAAATATGTTTTGTTCGGGTAGAAATGACATATTCAACGCCCTGATCATTTTTATATAATTAGATTTTAAAATAGAGTAATAAATAAAAAGATATAAATCGAAATAGGTTGAACTTACCTTTTTCTTCTTAACCTAGGAATGAAACGAGAGAGAAATGTTCTGGGAATAATGAGCACAGAGGGAGAGAAGGAATAAGCATGTTATAGAAAGATCTTTACCCAAGATTTTATTTTGGTCACTCAAGTTTCGTTTTTAACACTTAAGCCCCTGGAGTTATAATTTCACAAAGGACCCTAAAGTTTCAACTTAATCATTTAACTCCCTTAACCATTATTACTACTAACTAAGTAAATAGCACATTTAATCATACAATATGTGCAAGTCATAAATTATGATGCAACACATAAAATGCACACATAATGTCAAATTAAAATTCCCAAAAATTTAAAATAAATAGGGACGGGTTTTGGGGTTGTTACAAAAACGGGTAACCCGTATAAACCCGTTTAAATTAATGGGTTGAGTCGGGTTGGATAATTAACGGGTTGGGTCAGGCGGGCTGTTGGGTAATGGGCAAAAATTGCCAGGCCTAATTCAAGCCTAAATTATAGAAATGAAAATAACTTTTTGAGATACTGAAAAAGAACAAATGAGTAAGTCATTTCGGACAGAGAGATAAGTGACAGCTCCAGTGCCAATAATTAAATTAAAATGGAATTTCTTAAACAAAGTCTCAGTTTAAACACAACTTCATCTCTATCTATTTTAATTTCCCTTTTATTTAGAGGCTTTGACCAAAACATCCCTCAACCAAATAAATACTACCAATAAGGACTGATATTTACAAAACCCCCCAATAAGTCCCTGGTATTATCGCTGGACCAAATTACCCCTCCTCACCCAAAAGCTACGCACGCCAAACTAACTGGTACGCACGCCTCTTATTCCCAACAATGCTACTCTCTCTCATGTTGCTTAAAAAAAATGCTGCTCTCTCTCTCTCTCTCTCTCTCTCTCTCTCTCTCTCTCTCTCTCTCTCTCTCTCCACTCCCCTCCCTCTCTCTCTCTCTCCACTCCTCTCCTCCCTCTCTCTCTTACTTTTTCCTATTAAAATTCTAAAACGATATATCTTGCAATCTAGAAGTCGAAAAAATAATTTGACACCACCGAATTATTTGTATCGTTGAAACGAATCAAACAAGTATATTCAAGTTATGATTCAAATTTTAAAAATAAAAACTTCATTTTTCTCTTGTAAATAATTGACAAATCATTTTTATTTCTAAATTAATTTCACATTTGAATTATTACTCAGTTTTACACACTTGTGTCATTTTTCATTTATCACTTATAAAATTAATTCTCAATTGATTTCACAGTTGTATGATTTCACAATTATATGATTTCACAGGTGTATGATTTCACAATCATTATAATAACTGAGACATGCGTTTCACAGTTGTTCACACATGAATTTGAATATAATAACTGAGACATTCATTTAACAGTTATTCATAATTAAATAAAAACTGATAAAATCACCTCTCATTTTTCCTAATTGATGACTCAATTTATCGGTTTAATTATATAATAAATGAGACATTTATTTCTCAGTTATTCACATATGAATTTGAGTACAAGAACTGGTACATTCATTTCTCATTAATCATTTTTTCTCTGTTGTTAATATAATAATAAATGAGATATTCATTTCTCAGTTATTCACACACGAGTTTAATATAAGAACTGGTAAATTTATTTCTCAGTTGTTAACAGATAAGTTGAGTGTAACAACTAAGAAATTCATCGCACATTTTTTACAAATGATACTCATTTTCAAAACTATGTGTTGTCAAATGCTCTTTAAACAATTGTGAAATAAATTTATCTCATTTTTTATTAATAAAAATGAGTAATTGTCCAATTGTGAAGAATTAATACTCCTAACCAAAAAAAAAAAAAAAAAAAAAAAAACAAAAAAAAAAACAACAACAACAACAAATGTGAGGTTGTAGTGTTAAATATATAATAATCTACCAATGGAACAAGTAAGAAGCTTGGTATAGTGGTTAGGGCTTTTAGCCAAAACTAAGAAGTTTTGGGTTCAAAGTTCAAACCCTCCTAAGAACAAATGGTGTTGGAGGATTTAATTTTGGCTCTACGTAGAATTTGAAATATTGTGTTTTTATTGGTTTATTGGTAAATACCACATTCTTCCAAGGACTTATTGGTAAAAATCTCTTTTATTTATCTTCCGTTTTTATTTTATCTGTTTGTCCTCGTTAGTTATAGTACATGTTCTTCTTCCAGCACCACCTTCTCCTTCTGTATTACAAACTGAACAGTTTCAGCGGCTGACATGGGAACAGACCCGTCCTTCTTTCGTTTTCTTTTTTGTTTGTTTCTTTTTATAGTACAAATATTGTAACACCCCGAATTTTCTTATAATATCTGAGCATTTAATGGCATTTAATAACAATAATAAACAATAATAAATACCTTAATTTAGGGTTCACAATGGCCCCTTATTTAAACCATAAATTCAAAACAATAGCGGAAACGTAACTTAAACTTGTCTTGGTAGGTAACAACCCTAACCATCAACGTACTTCAACTTATATCAAAATAATTGTACTTAAACTACTAAGTTAAGAATCTTCAATCCACCGTCTTCCTACGGCTGCTTTCCTTGTCTTGTCCTCCTACTTAAATCCTGAAAACAAAATTTATAGAGAAGGGATGAGCGAACGAATGCTCAGTAAGTTCATACGTGGCCTCTCCGGTTACTAAGGAGAGACGACCAGAACGAATACTTTGAATAACTTTTACAAAGATAGGTTCAGTTACTTTTGGATTCAAGACTGCAGAACAATACAGTCGTATTACTTTTAAGATTTTACTTTCAAAGGATTATGGCACTACAATCCAAAGGGATTCATTCAAGTTCCGTCAACTCCTTGGTAACGTACATTATAACCTCAATGCCAAAGGTACAATTTGTACACCTAGCTTCTCCAGCCAATAGTGTGGGTCGTAACATATATGGTATCCACACACATATGCTCGGGGTCTAGAATCATCCTTGTAATCAGACAATTCCTGAGAGAAGGCATGTGATCACTCATGCAATCCCTAGTTTAAGGACAAGTCTTTTCTAACTGGACTGTCCGTCAATGTCTTTTCTAACTGGACATTGGCTACCTTAACAAGTAAGTGGTTAACTTACAAGTTAAAATGAGAACATACTAAGGTACAAGTATGTGATACAAGTTTCAAACTTCGATACTTAGTAGATCGATGGGGACATCACTAAGTATAGATTCTTTCAAGGAACGTTCAATAACGCAGAGTTCATTCAAATACTATCATGCCATACTGATAGCTAACTTTAGAAAAATACGGAATTCCAATAAACAGGAGTTCAAATACTGTAAGGAACGTAATCCCTTACCTGAATTGCTTTTCCTCGCAATCTCCTCTCTGTGCAAATCTACAAGGCACGGAGGAATTTACTTTAGTACTCTCAACATTGTTAACTATTTCTACTTAGTTAACTGAGAGATGCGGTTTAACTTCTTTACTTCGTTACTTCTTTTCTTACGTTCAAGTTCCTGACTTTGATGTGCGAGTCAGCCCTTTAACTTTAATATAATTGTAATTAGGTCCTCTAACTTTGGGTTAATTACAATTTGGTCCCTCCACTTTGGGTTAATTGCAAACTGGTCCTTTAACTTTGGATTAATTGCAATTTAGTCCTTCAACTTTAGTTCAATTACGATTTAGTCCTTCAACTTTGGATTAATTGCAGATTAGTCCTTCAACTTTAGTTTAATTGTAAATTGGTCCTTCAACTTTGGATTAATTATAATTCAGTCCTTCAACTTTCCTTTAATTACAGAAAGGTTCTTTGACTTTGGTTTTGTTCATAAGGTCCCCCAAGTTTCTCTTTTTAATCACTTAGGCCCCTCTAATTTCAAAGTTTCCCTTTTTATTTCTTTTAACTTTAATTCTTTTTTAGTTTAGTCCTTTTCCGTTAGGAAACTAACTGAAATTTCTAATCTTTTCCTTTCTCGTTAACTTTTTAACTCCCAAGGTCTTCCAAGTACTTATTCTATTTTCTCAAGTTAATTTTCTAACTTGTTAACAATCCTTTTAACGATTTTGTTTTCTTTCTATTAGAAACTTAACGAAAACACTAACTTTCCGTCCCAATTCTTAACATCTTCAATCAAGAATTAACACCCAAGTTATGTCACCATTGCCGAATCATGTAGCTTCAATATCAATGATTTTGGTCAGTTTTTCTTGATCTAAATTTTCCATTGTAATTCCTAACATCAATTTATTCATAACTTAATAACAAGGAAAATCATTAAAATCAACAACATCATTCTCAATCCTCTAGGGCCATTCGGCCGAATGAGGTTTATTGGGAAAACCCATATTTTTCTTTCTTTTGATAAACCTAATTCAACCTCAATGATTTAATTGTTCAGTCCCCAAGCATTTCATAGTATCAATCCATTCAAAACACGATTTAAAAAATCAAACTTAAAAATACTAACATGGAGGTCATCATATTCTCAAACCTTTAGATCAAATCCATTGTCCTTTTTAAAGTTTTTGTCATTGAATCACTAACATGCAAAAACCTTAATATTCGTATTCTTAAAACATGCATAACTTATGATTTATTAATCTGAATTCAATGAAACAAATTTTGGAGAGTAGGATTTAGCATTATCTTGAGAATGATCGGATTACTTCTTCCAAAACGATGACAAAAAAATTCCTTCTTCCCCCTCCTTGATTCGGCCGGCGGCTGCTAGGTTGCTAGGGTTTTTTTTTTTTTTTTTTTTTTTTAGTTTATGATAATAAAGAGTTCCTAATTTGACTAACTCAAGAATTTATACTTTGGATTGATTCCTAATTGGGTTGGGTTTACTAATACAAATTTCGGGCCAATCCAAATTCTTCGGCCCACTTCTTTCAATTGCTTTATAACTCTAATTATTGTTTAATTAAATTAATAAAACCGAATTAAAATAAAATAAATAAATAAAAAAAATTTGGTTATTACATTCTTACCCCCTTAAAAGAAGTTTGTCCTCAAACTTTGACAATTCTTAATTCGAGAAGATGTCCGGGTACAATTCGCGCATTTCACTTTCTTGTTCCCATGTCGCTTCTCTTTCTGAGTGATTGCTCCATTGCACTTTTACATAGGGAACCGTACGCTTTCTTACGACCTCGTCTTTTCTGCCGATGATCTTGATTGGTCGTTCATCGTACGTCAAATCTGCCCGAACTCTTAACTGCTTGTATTCTATCACATGACTCGGATCATGAATATACTTCCTTAGCATGGAGACATGGAACACATTATGCACTCCAGCTAATACCGGCGGTAACGCCAATCGATAAGCCACTTCCCCGATCTTATCAAGGATTTCGAATGGTCCCACATATCGTGGAATTAACTTTCCCTTAATCCCAAAACGCATAACTCCCTTCGTGGGTGATATCTTTAGGAATACTCGATCCCCTGGCTGAAATTCCAGTTCTCACCTTCTATTGTCTGCGTAAGATTTCTGCCTACTCTGTGCAGTCTGTAGCCACTTCCGGATCTGTTGTACCTTATCTGCCGTGACTTGTACAAGTTCCGGTCCACTTAACTTCCTCTCACCGACTTCATCCCAACACGCCGGTGATCTACACTTCCTCCCATACAACGCTTCATATGGAGCCATCCCAATGCTTGCGTGAAAGCTGTTGTTGTATGCGAATTCTACTAACGGTAAGTGTTCGTCCCATGCGTTTGGCCAATCTAACGAAGTATCCCTCAGCATGTCTTCCAACGTCTGGATAGTCCTTTCCGACTGCCCATCTGTCTGTGGGTGAAACGCCGTACTCATGGTCAACTCCGTTCCCAATGCTTCTTGTAGGCTGTTCCAGAATTTCGAAGTGAACCTAGCATCTCGATCAGACACGATTGTGACCGGGATTCCATCTAACCTTACTATCTCGTCGATGTACAACTTGGCCAACTTCTCCAACTAATCAGTCTTCTTGATTGCCAGAAAATGTGCTGACTTAGTCAATCGATCTACTATAACCCATATAGCATCATACTTCCCTACCGTCTTTGGCAACCCACTTACGAAATCCATAGCAATATTCTCCCACTTCCATTCGGGAATTGGTAATGATTGCAGTAACCCTGCTGGCTTCTGATGTTCACTCTCAACTTGTTGACACGTCAGACATCTATGCACATACTCTGCCACGTCATTCTTCATATTATTCCACCAATATGACTCCTTTAGATCCCTATACATTTTAGTACTTCCCGGATGTACAGAGAACTTCGAGCAATGAGCTTCTCTCAGTATCTCTCTCTTGATCTCATCATTGCTTGGCACCCACACTCTCTTTTGGTATCTCAGAATTTCATCTTCGCCCATATGAAGATCTTTTGCTTTCCCTTTTCCGATTAGAGTTTCTCTCTCCTCGTCTAATTCTTGTGCCTCTTTAATTCTGCCCAACAATGCAGGTTGTAACGTCAGTCGAGCCAAGTATCCGTTTACTTTTACTATCAAGTTCATCTCCTTGACATCCTTCCATATGCTTACCCCCTTAGAGATCAACGTCGCCAACATTCCGTGATTCTTCCTACTCAAGGCATCTGCCACCTTGTTGGCTTTCCCAGGATGATACAATATTTCACAGTCATAATCCTTGAGAAGTTCTAACCACCTCCGTTGTCTCATATTCAATTCCTTCTGCGTGAAGATATACTTAAGGCTCTTGTGATCCGTAAAAATCTGGCATTTCACGCCATACAGATAATGTCTCCAAATTTTCAAGGCAAACACTAATGCTGCTAACTCCAGATCATGGGTCGGGTAATTCCTTTCATGTACCTTCAACTGCCTAGATGCATAAGCTATCACCTTCTCATTTTGCATCAGTACACAGCCTAGTCCTTTCAACGACGCATCACTGTAGATAACAAAACCTTCCGTCCCTGTCGGTAGTGTTAATACTGGTGCAGATACTAGTCTATTCTTCAATTCTTGAAAACTTCGCTCACATTCTTCTGACCAAACAAACTTAGCTGCCTTCTGCGTCAGCTTTGTCAATGGTCCAGATAACTTCGAAAATCCCTCTACGAACCTTCTATAGTAACCAGCTAAACCCAAGAAACTTCTTATTTCGGTTACTGTAGTCGGTCTTTCCCAATCCATTATTGCCTCTACCTTCGTTGGGTCCACAGAAATTCCTTCTTTCGACACTACGTGCCCCAAAAATGCTACTTTCTCCAACCAGAATTCACATTTCTTAAATTTCGCATACAATTTCTGTCTCCTCAAAATCTCTAGCACTATCCTCAAATGTTCAGTATGCTCCTCCTTTGTCTTCGAGTACACCAAAATATCATCAATGAATACTATCACACACTTGTCTAAGTACTCTTGAAATATTCTATTCATCAACTCCATGAATGCAGCTGGTGCGTTCGTTAACCCAAATGGCATCACGACAAACTCATAATGCCCATACCTCGTCCTAAACACTGTCTTCGCCATGTCCACATCCTTGACTCTCAGCTGATGGTATCCGGATCTAAGATCAATCTTTGAAAAGTAACATGCTCCCCTCAATTGATCAAACAAATCATCAATTCTCGGCCGCGGGTATTGGTTCCTAACCGTCACTTTATTCAATTCTCTATAGTCAATACACAGTCTCATAGATCCATCTTTCTTCTTCACAAATAGTACCGGTGCACCCCATGGTGATACACTCGGTCTAATCAACCCCTTGTCTAACAATTCTTGTAACTGCTCCTTTAGTTCTTTCAACTCTGTTGGAGCCATCCTGTACGGTGCTCTCGAAATAGGTGTGGTTTCTGGTACTAAGTCAATGGAAAACTCTACTTCCCTCACTGGTGGTATACCAGGTAAATCCTCAGGAAATACATCTTGAAATTCATTCACGACTTCAAGTGACTCTAAAGTTACTCCTTTTTCTTCTGTTTCACCTATGTGTGCCAGGAATCCTACACATCCTTTTCTCAACATTTTACGGGCCTTCATCACCGAGATTAAGCCTATCCTCTTCCTCGGCCTTGAACCCACAAATCTGTATTCTTTACCTTCCTCTCCTAGGAACGTCATTATTTTCTCTTGACAGTCCACTTTAGCTTGATGCAAAGCCAACCAATCCATTCCCAGTATTATGTCGAATTCTGACATATCTAGTTCAATGAGGTCGATATTTATGCTCGTGCCTCCTATCCCTAAAGTGCAGTTTCTATAAGAGGTAGTAATGGGGATAGCGTCTTTAGTAGGTGTATCTATTACTAAAGGTATCTCTAAATTCTCTGGGTGTAGTTTTAACTTCTTTGCCACAACATTACTAACTACTGAATGAGTAGCGCCAGTATCTACTAACACATAAACATCACGGGAATTTAATTTCATTGTACCTGCTACAAGATCGGCATTAACTCCAGCTGCTTTTGCGGTCATGGTGTACATTCTACCACGGCCTCCACCGTTTCCTCCCCCGTTGTCCTTATTTCCTGCGGCTGGTTCATCTTTCTTAGGTTCTGGGCACTTCCACTTCGGGTGTCCCACCTTCTTACAGTTGTAGCACTGCCACTCCTTATACCAGCAAACCTCTGTCTTGTGAGCTCCATCACAAATGGTACATTTATCATAACTGGTGAAACCTTGGCCCTTGCCCTTATTCCACTCACGCTTGTTGTCATTAAAGTTCTGACCATTTCCACTATGGCCGTTGTTAGAGTGTTTATTCCCATGACTGCCCTTATCTCGACTGTCATCCACCGCTTTCCTCTTATTGTTGTTGTGGTCCCTACCACCCTTGTTTCCTTCCGACTTTTCAGCCACTGCTTTGCCTTTCTCTTCTCGTCGGTTACGATAGTTATCCGACTCCCGCTCTACTATCTTAGCCCTGTCCAGCACCTCTGAATACGTAGGCAGAGCCAACGGTGTGATTCTGTACCGAACTCTATCACTCAATCCCGCTTCAAACTTTCTTGCTTTCTGTTCTTCAGTATCAAAGAATCTTGGTGCAAATTCTAGCAGATCGGTGAACTTCTCACCATACTCAGCCACAGTCATACTCCCTTGTACTAGAGTCAGGAATTCCGCTATCTTAGCGTTCCTTGTGCTTGCAGGATAATACTTTTTGTTGAAAATAGCCTTAAATCTGGTCCAAGTAAAGGCTGCATCACCACGAGCCACAGCAGCTCGCTTTTCTGCCTCCCACCACGTCTGAGCCTTCCCTTTCAACATAAAGGTCGCAAATACTACCTTCTGCTCCTCAGTACAGTTCAGGGTCTCGAATATTCTTTCTGTGCTCTTAATCCAGTCCTCGGGTTTCTCCTTAGCAGTGTCCGAGAATGAGTCTGGATTCCTCCTTTGAAATAGCTCCAGCGGATCACGTAATGGAGCTTGTGGTGGTGGTTGAGCAATTCCAGCAACAGTCTGACCTATCCCAGCTACTGTCTGTGATAGCGTCTGTAAAAGGTTTACCAGGGCCGGGTCCAACTGCCCGCCTGCATTACCGGTGTTGTCATTTCCCTCACCGTTCCTGTTGTTTCCCCTTCTGGTATTCATCTGCAAATTTTACTTTCACTTTAGAACAAATTCGTATTCTAGCAATATTCATCACTACACAATACGTGCAGTATTCATGATATACTTAACATTACTATTCTTTTACTAACGGGTACTTGTTAGTTTTGAATCGTGTTCGTAGGTCTTTTGTACTAGACCATTATTTAGATGTGGTTAGTTTACTTAACCTTTCTTCTCCAGTTCAGGAGTTTTCATACTTCATAATTTACAACCGTTTTACTTGGTTGATTATTATTTCTTTATTTCACTAGTTTTTATTACTTAACTAGCTTTAAGTTGTTCCAATGGTCGTCTTACTTCGTACCATGGTTACGGAGATTATTTCAAATCACTCCGACGTTTTCCCTTGTCTTTTCTCGACAAGTTAACTTTTGTCTACATAACAAGAGTAAATTCAAAATTTTGGGTATTTAAATTAAATAACTAACTTTATTCAACTAAGGTGTGAGATTTAAACATCTCAAAATACACCCAAAATTCAACTTAACATAAGGAAAAATTCTAACTGCATTACCCACTAATAACAAAATAAAAGAATCTATTCTTATAACTATCTGTCATTAATTGCATCAATTCCCACAGTGTGCGTGTTCTGCTGCAAGTTGGTCATATTTCTCTTGCAATTCTAACTCCTCAGCCCAAATCTGATAGCCTGAAGCCCTAAGCTCTTCCTCATAAGCTGCTTGCTCATCTATCTTCTTTTTCAGTTCATTATTTTGTCCTATCTCGTCTACCTGTTGTACACTGATTCGATTCCATTCGCGGTTAGCTCTAACCACATGGCTTTCTAGACTTTTGACCTTCTTTAGCTGTACTGCTAACTTTCCTTCTACATACATTATGTCCTCATCGCGTTCTTTGATGACATTTTGTAGACTGCCGACTCCTCGAGTCTCCTTCCTAAGCTCTCTTTTAGCTGAGCGAAGTTCTTTAGTTAGCTGCTTAATAATCTCCTCTTTGGCTTCTATTTCTTCCCTTAGGGTAGCACTGTACCTTACCGACTTCATGGGTCTCCTCGGCATGATCCTACACACACCAATAGTAAACTTAATTAGTACATAGCCCCAAGATTCCATTATAACATATTAGTAGAATATAAATAGACATGCAATGAAGAGGTTTCTATCTCCCCAAGTATATTCATACTTTACGTACACTCTTAGTATTATTCCTATAGTTAGACTTTATCACTTGAACTTCCTCAAGTAAGATCTTATTCAAGTCAAGTACTAAGTTCTCCCATTAGTCCTAACTTTCAGTTTTCTCCCATAAGACCTAAAGCCATTGCTCTGATACCAACTGTAACACCCCGAATTTTCTTATAATATCTGAGCATTTAATGGCATTTAATAACAATAATAAACAATAATAAATACCTTAATTTAGGGTTCACAATGGCCCCTTATTTAAACCATAAATTCAAAACAATAGCGGAAACGTAACTTAAACTTGTCTTGGTAGGTAACAACCCTAACCATCAACGTACTTCAACTTACATCAAAATAATTGTACTTAAACTACTAAGTTAAGAATCTTCAATCCACCGTCTTCCTACGGCTGCTTTCCTTGTCTTGTCCTCCTACTTAAATCTTGAAAACAAAATTTATAGAGAAGGGATGAGCGAACGAATGCTCAGTAAGTTCTTACGTGGCCTCTCCGGTTACTAAGGAGAGACGACCAGAACGAATACTTTGAATAACTTTTACAAAGATAGGTTCAGTTACTTTTGGATTCAAGACTGCAGAACAATACAGTCGTATTAATTTTAAGATTTTACTTTCAAAGGATTATGGCACTACAATCCAAAGGGATTCATTCAAGTTCCGTCAATTCCTTGGTAATGTACATTATAACCTCAATGCCAAAGGTACAATTTGTACACCTAGCTTCTCCAACCAATAGTGTGGGTCGTAACATATATGGTATCCACACACATATGCTCGGGGTCTAGAATCATCCTTGTAATCAGACAATTCCTGAGAGAAGGCATGTGATCACTCATGCAATCCCTAGTTTAAGGACGAGTCTTTTCTAACTGGACTGTCCGTCAATGTCTTTTCTAACTGGACATTGGCTACCTTAACAAGTAAGTGGTTAACTTACGAGTTAAAATGAGAACATACTAAGGTACAAGTATGTGATACAAGTTTCAAACTTCGATACTTAGTAGATCGATGGGGACATCACTAAGTATAGATTCTTTCAAGGAACGTTCAATAACGCAGAGTTCATTCAAATACTATCATGCCATACTGTGAATACCCCTTTTCGATGAAGCGACGCATGGGAAGTATCTTGTGATTATTTTTATTTACAAAAGGAATATTCTTCAACGACATTAAAATTATGAGAGTCGCCACGCCGTTTTAATTAAAGCCAAAACATTGAAAAAAGCATTTTTAGTGGGTTCGGGGGTCAAATTACAACAAGAGAAGAATATTGAACGTTATCACTCCTATTGCCCAAATTGATCGGTCTTTCTATCATGATGAATGTGTTATTAGTGTGTTAGTGATTTAGACCGGATCCGAAGATTGCCTACGTTCCTCTCAATGTGAGAAGCTCAGGTCAGCGTAGTTCGCACATAATTAGAATAGTCAGAAGAATCGGGATCATGCCTAATGAAGGGGAATTTACCTAAAGATTAGGGTTTAGAAGTAGTTCCTAGATCATCCTCGGGTTGATGAACCCTCGATCATCATCGGCTATGAAATAACATGTAATTATGAAGATCGCAACCCTAAATATAGCATAAATAAGGTTTTAATCTATGAACACGATGAACATATGAAGAACATATATGAACATATGAATAAACATGCAAAGAATATGAAGAAACTATGCATAAACATGTACAAACATGAATATGAAAGATCTACATTAAAAATAATGCAAGAACACGAAGAAAAAGTTAGAAAACTTACCTATGTTGGCAAGAAATAAACCTTGGATCTTCTTGAAGGTTTGAATGCTAATTAGAGAGCAAAATATTGTTTAAGAACTCCAAAATTCGTACTTAGAGCTCTCAAAATCGGATCCTTAAACCAATAGCATGGGATTGGTTTATATAGTAAACTGAGGGGAAGATCTGATGGTCCAGATCATCCGGCACAAGGTTGGCCGCCTGGCCATGGTTGAAGACGGCGACAATGTTGGCCGCGTGGCCAAGATCAACGCGTAACAATGTTGGCCGCCTGGCCAAGTCCACAGGCTGACTTGATTTTCAAGCTAGGGTTTCACTGTTGCTTTATGGTAACCCTAAGTTGCCTATTTTTGATGGATTTTCTCATAAATGAGATATTTTGGGAATCCAGGACAAGTCTTTGCAAGGTTTCTAATTCCTATAAAGTCCTTGTATTTTTGGGAAAGTCTTAATAAACTCATTTTCAGGTCAGGTACTAACAGTAGCCCCTCGGCGACGCTTTTTGCAAGGCAATGTGGGGTCGACGATAAAAAGAAGGATCCGTCTGAAACATGAGTTTCAAAACAGATGAAAGGTAAGGGAACGGCTGAACCTTGGCAGGCGACCTACGTATCCGCGGGGGAATCAAGCCAAATGTAGTTCAAATCTGATGGGAAATTGGGAATAACTGTCCTCTGGTGGGGAGCAACGTCTTCCGCTGGGGAAAATGCACCTGCTGGGGATGAGAGATAACCGCGTCGGTCGGGTGGCTGGACCTTTTCAGGTTTCCTACGTATCCTCCGAGGAATCAAGCCGGTCGTAGTTCAGAGATCTACTGGGGATAAAACGAGATGTCGGACTTCTACTGCGGATAATAAACCTACGGGCACTATCCTGCATGAAGAACGAATCATTCGTAAGCAATGAAGTTATTTGGGAAAATTAAAGACTACGTTGTCTAAATAATCCCAAGATGGAATGATGGACGCAATCAGGATCGCCAGGGTTCCTGCCGATTGCGCTAAAGTAATCGATGTTGGATCTCTCGCGAACAGAAACGCCGAGGCTTCTGTTAACCACGATTGATCTAGGATGGTATGTTATAGAGGCGTCGAAGTCTCTACAACCATACGAATCCTAATAATAGATGCTGGATCTCTCGCAAACAGAAACGCCGAGGCTTCTGTTAACCACGATTGATCTAGGATGGTATGTTATAGAGGCGCCGAAGTCTCTACAACCATACGAATCCTAAGCAAATATTCGGTGAAGAATGGAAATTTTAAGGGGCTTTCCGTACCCAAAGGTAACGAATATCATTCAAAGTAGTGTTAAAGGCATTTAAAATGAATTAAAGGGAAAAGATCAGGGGCAAAAGTGGAATTTTATCTGAAGGGGCAAGGTTGGCTGCGTAGCCAAACACACTGAATTGCAAAAGTGGCCGCGTGGCCAAGGCCGCTGAGTGGTCAGATCTCCTTCACGCGGATTGCTGATCTGACGGCTGGGGTTGCACGGGCGAAAGTGGCCGCGTGGCCAAGGTAGCCGGCGGGCTGACTCTTGGTCACATCACCAGAAACCCTCCCTCTTCCTCTTCTTTTCTTCTTTCTTCTTCTTCCTTCCTCCATTGACGAGTTAGAGTGAGAAAATTGAGTTTTTAGAGAGAGAAAGCTCAGATTTTGATAATTTCGAGGCCTTCATTTCACATATCTCTTGAAGCTATGGTAGATTGGATCAATGAGGCGTTATTTAGAGATTTCCCGGGCCAAGGTGGGTATATGATTTCGCAACAAGAGCCACAAGGAGAGGGGCACGGTAATGCTCAGGGCGGAGGAAATGTAGGGGCTGACCCAGGAGCGGGCCTTGAAGCGGCGCCCTTGATTCCGCGGGGCGGTTTGAGACCACGAGCCGCGACTCGGAATTATCGCGATAATCTGCTGCGGTCCACGTTCGACCAAGATTACGATTTTTACATCGACTCTGAGCGTCATTGGTCGATGGGGCTTCCGGAGACGCGAGAGGTAAATTTCGAATTTTCATTCCTCTCCTTCTCGCACATTTGTATGTTTTATGCACATAATATGAAATGCTAGAATAATGGAATGCTAGAATTTAAATTGCTGGAATTGTAAATTGCTAGAATGGTAACATACCTGTGCTGTGTTTACCTGCAGAGGATCAAGGCTCGTGGGTCCACAGTGACTGTGGGCAAACTGTGGGCGTCCCTGCCAGAGGGACCGGGCGGTTTGCGTGCTCGGATCGAGGCTATGGGCTTTGGCCCATTCTTTGACAGTGTCCGCATGGTCGGGGCTACCTTGAAGGTGGCAGCGGTGATAGAGGTGTGCCGGGAGTTCTGGTGGGATACTACCCATACCTTCCACTTTAGTTGGGGAGAGATTACCATCACGCCGACGGATTTCGCGGCCATCACGGGGTTGAGGTTTACTGGTACCCCTTTGCCTTTTGATGAGAGCTTGGCGGAGCGGCGGGACTATAGACAGGCTCTGCTGGGAGTTGACACCGACCTGGGAGGAGGTGTCAAGGGTTATGGAGTGGAGGCCAGGAAGGTGAATCGCTTGGTGGAGGTGGCTATTGAGGCCTTTAGTAGGGGGGAATATGATTTGGATTGCTTGGTCCGGCTGTTCTAATGGTACAGCTTTTCAGAGATTTTGTTTCCCAGTGGGGCTACCGTCTGCCGGTACTCACTGCTAGGGGCTCTTGTGGACTTGGACTTAGTCGGTGGGATTTCTTGGGGTGGAGCCGGTTTGGCTGAGATTTATCGGGCTTTGGACCATTGCTCGAGGGCTAGCTCGTCGGCCTTTGACGGGTTCCAGTTCGCTTTTGAGGTATGCTCTTGACTACCCTTGTTTTCATTTGAGATCTCTGTTCCATCTTTTGGTCTGAAATGTCTCTCTCATTATATGCACAGGCTTGGGTGTACGAGGTCTTCGGTGTCGCCCCCTTTCAGTTGGTGATGAGTGTTAACAAGGTTGTTCCCATCATGTCGTACTGGTGCAAGGGCAACAGGGCTCCTTCCCGCAGAAACCGAGACAGGAAGACAGTAGATGCTGCTGATCTGAGGAGGGTGTTCGCGATGTCTGAGCCCATCGGGGTTAGATTTTACCCATGGAGCCCGGCCAATGAGGCTTCGGTGGGTCCTTTTGTAGTGGAGTTGACCGCTTCTAGGGTTCTGCTTGTGGGTCTCACCGGGGAGGCCATGTATCTTGGGGAGAGAGTGGTTCGTCAGCACAGGGCTGGTGCGTTACCGTGGGCTCCTTATGACCCTCCTCAGGATATGCTCCGTCCCGCGTGGTTGGCGACTTTCTTGGCTCCCACTCCGGCAGAGCATTACAGGGGGGGTGATGATTATGCCGGCTATGTACGGACGCGGCTGGTCAGTCCACAGGTACGGGCTAGGATGTTGTCTGGAGAGGGGTCGAGCTCAGCCCGTTATGTTGGTCGGAGTCGGCCTTTGGTTGACATGCCCCTTCGCTCGAGTAGCGTGAGAGTGATGAGGGGCGGCCGGGAGATGGAGCTTAGCTTGGAGACGACTGATGCAGATCTTGTTGAGGAGACATTCATTCCTCCGCCCGACGCTGGGGTACGGCTTTGTGCTTTATATGAGTCATGTTTGCACACACTTATTTCTTTCTGCATTGTAATCATTGCCTTGGTTTCACTTTCAGGTGACTCGGGAGGCCTATATCCGTTCAGCTCGGCGGGAGAACGTGTTGATGCGCTTACTGAGGGAGGCGTACCATTCATGTACTTGTCAGAGGGACGACGTTGCATCACCCCAGCGTCGGGAACGGTCTCCGAATGGCGCGGGCTCTTCTCATATTGTTGGTCGAGCGGTCCGGGGACGGAGTTCGGGTGCCGGTAGCTCACGGGCTTTAGCGTGGCGTGGAGACACCACGGAGGAAGATTCAGATTAGGCGGGGTCTACCTTTATTTCCTACACTGTTAGCTAGTAGAGAGCAGAGGGATATGTATGTACAGAACAAATATATAAAATGCATGTATGTAGATTATGTTCTAAAATGCAATTTTATTGTCGGAGCCTACTTGTGCAAACTAGTTATTTTACAAATGTTCCTAATTTTATACAATGCATGAGCCATGGAAGGGGGCAGGTACGTAGTTGCATGGATCCGTCACGGAGTGGGAAGAAACAAACTGGATTTCTGCATGGAGCAAAGTTGGCCGCATGGCCATGGCGAGGCCCAGAGCGATGTTGGCCGCCTGGCCATGGCAAGATCTGGAGCAACGTTGGCCGCGTGGCCTAGGACGAAGTTGGCCGCCCGGCCAAGGACAATATCGGCCGCGGGGCCAAGGGCATATGTGGCCGCGTGGCCAAATCATGCGCCGCCTCCGGTTTTCCTTTTCCTGGCAAGAATCGGGAGTTGTGCAATATTTAATGAACCCTTTGCAGCCATAAAAACGTACCAGCAACCTTTTGAGCAGTTTTTGAGTTCCTTTTAGCCAATTTTCTTGCTCTTTGCCATGGATCAAGAGGCTAGGATCACAATACTTGAGAAAAAAGTCTTTATAACCTCTTTGGAGAAGTGGGTTGCCAAACTTCCTGGTTCTAGTCGTAGGAAGCTTGATGAACGGTATGGGATAAAGTGTCTTTGGTCACTTTTGCACATGAACTCCAATACCAACCTCTTGCAAGCCTGTGGGAGATTTTGGAATGATACCCTCCATGTCTTCAACTTTTCATTCAACGAGATAACACCCACTTATGAGGACATCGCAGCATTATGTGGCTACGAAGGGAAGGGTAAAGTTGCCTTGCCTTTTGACTTCGTTTGCTTGAGGGACAAGTTGGTGACCTTTGGCGTACCCGCGGATGACTTTGATAGGTATGCTAGGGGCGGTTATGTCGACCTTTCCTGGATGCCACAACACTTCATGCATGCAGACGTGACATCTAACCGCTCCTTGGACCATCTTGCACTGTGCTTGTTCAGCTCTATCCTTTTCCCTTCTGAGGTGGGATTTGCCAGTGAAGGATGTTTGGGTATGGTGAACTTGGCTCGTTTGGGTTATGATATTGTACCGGCCATTCTTGGGGAGATGCTCTATGGGATTCCCCATCTCGCGGCTTATGGTGGGATGCCTTGTGGTAGTGATAGGCTTTTGACCATGTGGTTGCAAGAGCGGCTTCGAGTGAATAAACCGGCGGCTTCTCTGAAGGTGGCCCCATGGATGCACCGCATTAGAGGCATGGTGGAGCGGTTTGAGGGCATGACTCTCAAAGGTTGGGAAAAGTATTTGGCGGAAATGGTGACTGACGACATTCAGTGGGTGGTGCCCCATTGGCACATTCACTCTGTGAGGGAGAAACAAGTGGGACTTCACATGATCAAAGTTCCGACCCTTTCTGGGACTACCTTTTACTATCCCTCTAGAGTGCTTCGTCAGTATGGTTTGGTGCAGACCATCCCGGAGGGTTGGGACGAGGAGAGATATGATTTCCCCTTTGGGATACTTCAGTTGGATGATAGTACCTCAGTCCTTCTTTCTCAGATGTGGGGCGAGGCCGGCTTTAGTCGTAGGACCTTCCTCACACGCTCTAGCAACACCTTCCTGCCACGCGAGTATTTGGACTGATATATGGGGAGACTTGGGCATGCGGAACAGACTCTAGAGACCCTAAGGGGAACTATTTTGGGATCCTGTGCTCCAAGTTTTTCCTTGAGGATTAAGGAGGCTGAGGCTTATGAGAGGAGGATGAGTAAGAGCGTGGCTAACGGAGGCGGAGAAGAAGTGGGGGCGTCAAAGAAGAGGAAGGGTGAAGAGGCTCCTAATGGAAAGGCTAAAGGTGTTAGCGAGTTTGAAAGAAGATTTTGCGGGAATCCTAGCAAGAAGAAAGTTCGCCGTGGGCAAAGTAAGAAGAAAGAGACCGAGGGCACAAATGGCACTAAGGGGTAATCCCGAGCGTCTCTCCATGGTCGTTGCAGACACATTAGTTTAATTTAGTTTATTTTTGTTTTAGTTTCAATTTCAGAATAGGCTATTTATTCAAAAAGTATGTCAAGCTTAGACTCATCAAATAAGTGTTAACATGCAACGACTATGGGAATAAAAGTTTTTGCTTTCAGAAAAATACAACTTCTATCTTTATTTCTTTGTGACAAGATTTGGATGTTTATTTGTTTTTTAGACCGCACCTTTTTGAAAGGCTGCCTACGTTCCCCTTTTACAAATAGGACTAAGGGGCTCAGGTCACCGTAGTTCACTCCAGTCGGACTAGAATGATTTTAGAGAAAGGGAAGATAGAAGGGGGGATGCTCTAACTTTTGCCTAGATCGCCCTTGCGGGTTTTCGATCTAGCGAGCTTTGTACGCACCCTTATTTTGCATAGACCGCCCTTTGCGGGTTTTCAGTCTATCGGGCTTCTTTTTGCGTAGTAATAATTTTTTTATTTTTTTTTTTTTTTTTTTTTTTAAGAGGGGGAGTCTAGTCATAGTAGCGTCTGAGCTTGCTGAGGTTGACTGGTTCCTTGAACGGGTTGCCATCCAAATCTGCCATTCTGTCTAGTCTTGTGGCGCGTCCCTGACTTTGGTCATTGCGTCGACGCGTTGCTTTAAATCCCCTATTTCTCTTGAGATGTCTTGAATCGTTTCTGCAGCCAGGCGCGGGAGTATCTCTGGGCCGTTCCTCACATAGGGCTCGATTTCGTAGCAGCCGAGGAGTTCTAAGTTTTCGCTTTCTCCATAGAACCAAAATCCTCTTACGTCGGTGAGCATATTTTCGTCCATCAAGCCTTGGATTCTCCTTTGTAGAGCGACACAGTCATTGGTGTCGTGGCCTTCGTCTTGGTGGTAAGAGAAACTTTTGGTAGGTTCAAATGGTTGAAGGGGTGGTAATTCAGAGAGTAGTGAATGTTCCCCTAAAGGCTGCATCTTGCCCATTTGTCTTAATTGGTCGAACAATTTTGCGAAAGGGGTCCCTATTCTTGTGTAGCGGGGGACTGAGAGGGGGTATTTTTCCAAACATCTTTGCATTTTTTCACTGATTTTCTTCTCCTGGCGCAAGGGCCACGATTCTGTCGTTGGTGTTGGGGTCTGAAGTTCATTCCCATGTGCCGGGTGCAGGATTGGGGTATTCGCGAGGTACTCCTTGAGGCAGCATAACGCGAATTCACATCTCGAACTCCATTCTCGGTCGCGGGCCCTTTCTATTTCTCTGAGCATCGGTTCCCCCACTGTTGTAAAATGGTTGAGGTGTTGCAGTAATTTGACGAGTTCTTCCTTTTCGGCTTTATTCCGAGGAGACTGCATTCTCAACACGGCTCGAACTCGCCGACTGAAGGTCCTCCCCGAGGTTGTGGAGGGGGTTGCTTCTTGGTTCTCCTCAGTTGTCTCGACCTGGTTATAGCCGTCAAACCCATCAACGCACGACTTGACCTCATAGTGGGCGGTCGCATCCACCAACATGTCGATATTTGGCAAAGGGAAGTCATCCTTTGGCGTAGCTTTGTTGAGATCCCGAAAATCCACACATACTATGACTTTACCGTTGGATTTCTTGACAGTCACTAGATTTGATAACCAAGTTGGATACTCGATCACCCTGATGAAACCCACACGGAGTAGCTTCTCAATCTCTTCCTTCACTTGCAAAGACCATTCCGGCTTAATACGGCGCAGCTTCTGCTTGACTGGCTTAGCGCCTGGTGTTGTCGGGATTCTGTGCTCTACGATCGAGTTGTCGAGCCCCGGCATGTCCTTATAAGACCATGCAAACACATCCACATATTCTTTGAGTAGCTCAATCAGTGCTTCCCTTTCGGCTCCGCTAAAGAAACTCCCAATTTGCGTTTCCTTAGGCTCGGCTTTGGTTCCCAAATTCACGCATGTTAACACCTCATCGGCAGCTTGGGCTCGAGATTCTTTTTGATTAATAACCTGTTCTGAGATTTCTTTAATGTATTCATCATTTAATGTGTCTGTGTCTGCCTCTTCTAATGAATCATTATTAACTAAGTGTATATCATTAGTTTGATTATTAGCCAATTTATCAGTTAAAAGAGTGACTATGGAGGGATACTCGGAAAGGTCGAGGTTTTCATTCATGGCAAAAGGGAAAATAGCGTTTGCAACAAGATCATAGTCTTCAGACGTAAGGTCGTCAGACTTAGAGGAAGACTCAAATTCAAAATGTAAAACACTAGACTCTGGGGACGGGGATTTTGGGCGAGTGACAGGAGATGCTGCAGGAGTGGTGACAGGAGAAGGAGTAAGCCCCAGTGTTCCCACCATAAATTCCGGAGTAGCTATAGGTCCCCCAATGATGCACCAATTCTTGAGCTTGTCCCCCATGGGTACCACCAATGTCCTTGGGTCCACCTTATCTTCAGAATCATCCCCGATGACGGCAACCATGTCTTCGTGCAGCCCCAGATTACCCAGATGCTGAAGCAGATATTGGCCGTCCCACGTCTCAGTCAAACTTGGAGTTTCTGCGGCTTCTATTGCTGGCTTGTCAAGGGTTGCGGCTTCAAGTTGATCTGCCAAGTCGTCTGCAACCTTGGTGGAGTACTCATGCCTGATGGTTCTAACTCTGCCCGTGGCTTTGTCATATTCCATGTAAGTCAGCTTCATGTTGGACCGATCGAATTCCACATCTCTGAAAATCTCGAACCCTTTCTGCAATTTCCCGGCGTGGTCAATCCATGGCTCGGCGAACTCAAAACACGAAAACTCCTCGCCTTCCCTGACAAAGTAGCTATTCAGGGACAGGCGGTATGGCCGCATCTCAGGCTTTTTGTAGGGAAGCTTCATCTTTTTAAGCAATTCTATCCTCCGTTGCTCCATCTTGTCTTTAAGAGTAAGGGTGTATCCTAGACCGAACAACCCTCGATGATTAACCTCTTTAACCAATTCTGTGGGGCCTTGCAAGTTCTTACCTAGCCCCAGCCCCGGTATGAAGCCCATATTACGCAGTATCTTGACAACAGGTGCCACTTTATCCGTTGTTTTGGTGAGGTCGATGGTACAGATCTGTGCTTGAGCGACTATTTCGAAGCCATTGAAGAGTCGGCTCTCTTCCCCATGCTGAATCTGTAAGACAGGAACGCCCTTGGTGTCCGTCCCTTGGGCAGTTACGAGATCACTGTAGATGATGGTCACTTCATTACCGGATTGAAATTTCACACACTGGTGCAGGGAAGACGGGACAGCGCCCGACTGATGTAACCACGGGCGGCCAAGGAGGAGTGAGAAGGTTACGGGGATGTCTATGACGTGGAAGTCGGTTGGCAGGATCTTTGTTCCGATGTTAATGGGTAAGGTGGCTTCGCCTACCACGGCGCGGCATATAGAGTCATAAGCTTTGATGGTTTGCTTGGATGGGCGTAAATCAACACCATGAACGCCGACCACATCCATCATCCTTGAAGGTAGGATATTAATAGCAGAACCATTATCAATGAATACACGGGGAATCTTCTTGCCATTCACCTCGACAGTGATGTATAAAGGCTCATTATGATCAACTCCGAACACTGGCTTGTCTAGCTCTGAGAAAGTGATGATGTTTCCATAGTGGATATTACCAATCATGTGGGTGACGTCCTCCGGGGTGATAGTGGATGGTACCATGGTGGCGGCGAGGTTTTGCTCGAGCATGAGGCGATGGGCTAGGGAGGAGGTGAGTAGGGACCATAGTGAAATATGGGCTTGGGTTTGTTTGAGTTGAGTGAGGGTAGGGTCTTCTTTGTCTAGGTCGGCTTGCTCGGGTTCCTTCCCAAAGACTTTCTTTGCACCCTTCGGGTCAGATTGGTACACTTGACCGGATCTTGTAAGGAGACAAACTTCCGCACGTAGCTCTTCCAAAGACAATGGAGAGTCATGACAAGGGGGCGAAACTTCGGTCTTTTCGGCCTCCTCGAAGATTTCGGCCCAAGAAAGAGGTTGAGAGGGCTTGGGACTCTCTTCCTCTAGAGATTCGATTTCACTCACTAGTTCTTCTAAAGACAACAAGTAGCAAGAAGATTCTTTATTATTAGTCATTGAAATACAACCCATCTTATCACAGTCCGTCACAACAGGCTCGGCCGGATCAGTGATCTCACTAAGTTCTACCATGAGTACATTGCTAGCTACATAATCTCTAGGGTCTTCGACTACCCCCTTGTGGATGAGCTCTTGCACGGCTTTCTTGAGTTCAAAACATTCTTCGGTAGTGTGACCGGTGCACTTGTGGTAGTGGCAAAACTTTGACAAATTTCAACCAAGACGGGGGAGATGTCCTTCCAATGGTTCGAGTATTTCTAACGTCACTAATGCCATGAAGATATCCACCATCGTGAGCCCTATCTTGTTGAAGGCATCCATGAGCTCGAGGATACTGATCTCGCAGGTTTGCACCATATTCACCCCACCCCCATTGTTAGGAAGAGGGTTATTCACCACATTAGGACCCTTCTGCTTCTCAATCTTCTTGTCATTGATCAACCCTTGTACTACGCGCTTCAATTGAATACAACCATCCGTTGTGTGCCCGATGTGCTTGTGATACTTGCAGAACTTGGAGGCGTCCAAATCACTTCTTGGGTAGGCAGGTTGGTAATTCTCTAAAGGCTTGATAAGACCCCTCTTGACTAACACGTCAAAGACTTTCCCCATAGGCATACCAAAATCATCAAAGTGCTCCCTCTCCCTTTGCGGCGGAGCCCCGTTTCTTGTTACAGCTTGGACATCTAGCGGGACCTCTTTTTGGACCATATTCACTTGGCCGACGGCCTCCTTTCCACCCCTAGGAGGCGCAGGCGCAGTAGGACCCTTGTAGCGGAAGGAGTTGTTGTTGTTAGTCTTCGGACTTTCTTTTGGCGGCACAATCCCAGTGAACCCTTCTTCGTACCTTACTCCGGCGTCAACCATTTCCCGCAAATCAGGGAAGTAACCATTACCTATAGCTGCTTTCATTTCCGGTAGCAAGCACTTGTAGAAAATCTGTTTCTGTTCCTTCGCTTTTGGTGGGTATTGGACCTCGCACAACCGATGGTTCCACCTTTTGTAAAAATCATAAATAGCCTCGCCGGGCTTTTGCATAGTGTTCTCAAGATCCGTTCGATTCACATGCCAATCCAAGTTAGCTTGATACTTCTCACAGAAAATGGCACTGATTTGATCCCACGTTTGCCTCTCGCTTGGTTCTAGCCCCAAGAACCAACGCAGAGCTATACCATCCAAAGTGCTATGAAATACGCGAGCCATTTGTTCGTTGGTGCAGTCACGAGCCCTCATGGCCAACACATAACTATCCAAATGAGTCTTAGGACACGAGTCACCATGAAACATTGCCACCTTAGGCATCTTGAAATCCTTGGGGAGAGCCCCCACTTGGCTAGGGTTGATTGTCTTGGTAGTCGGTGCACTTTGCTTATCCACGGTCTCGATCAACTTTCGCATTTGCTCTTGCATGGCCATAACCACTGGGTGATTAGAGATGTCGGGGATAGTTTCGGACAAAATGACGGGAGGAGTAGTGGAAGCAGTAGCAGCGGCCATCCCAATACTCAAAGGCAACGAGGGTGCGGGTAGTTTGCTAGCGGAGAGGTAGCCACCAAGCAATTCAGGGGAAGGTTCATAGACAGCCTTGTTCTTGCTCATGGTAGTGAAACCTTGTTGGGTGTAGAGAGATGGAGGCGGAACATTGCGGTAGCTTGGGAATGGGAAGGCAGTAGCATTGGTGTTGGGGGGACAATTGGTATTGACCTCTTCATCCTCGACATAAATGAAATTCTCTCCATCGGGCACCAGTTTAGTTCCCTTTTGTTGAATGTGACCCTTCAACTGTTGGTTCTGGTCTTCCAGCATCTTGTTGCTTTCCTCGAGATTCTTGATCTTTGCTTCGAGACCGGCGAGGAAGTTCTGGAGGCTTGGGGGAATGCCATTGAGAGGAGCCTCGGTGTTGAGCTCGGCGGCACTGGCAGGAGGAGCAGAGGCTGAAGCTGAAGCGGGAGTTGACATTGCTGATGACGAGACTGAGAACGTGGACGGAGTAGAAGCTTCACGTTGTAGTCGACCACCCGAACGGATCCAAACTTGCTTTGCTGAAAGGTTGAAGGGTAATGAAGCTTTAGGAGAGGGGGAAGGCTCATGCAAAGTATATTTTAATTTATAAAAACATACATTATTTATATCCTAATTGGTTGGAAGGGGTACCCCTTTTTCGCAACTAGTTAGAAGACTACGATCAGTGGAGGCCATCATTACGTCTATAGACCCCTCGTTTTTCACCTGCATTGCACACCCCCAAACGGACAATTTGGGCGAGGGTCCTATAGGGCAAGCGGCTTCCACCAACCATCGGATCCTACGACTAACCCTTCTTTAAAGGCATTTAACGTGACGTCTATGTTACATCCTACGCAAGTTAATGATGAGCGGAGATCTTGACAATAAACACTCATCTCACCATGGCACGTCCCTTATAGGGAAATCACTTTTTTTTGTGCACTTTCTCTCAAAGATCTCGATTCATCATTGACTTGGGGATGACTTGACATAGACAGCACTTTAATTGACTATTAAGAAAAAGCTAGCCAAACCAACCGGTCAAAACCTAGGTGTGTTACCTATACTAGTGTGGGTTGACACGGGTTAGGTAAAAGGTTCCCACCGCTCGCGGAACGTACACGGTGAGTGGAGTAGACGAGTGACTCGAAAAGAGGGCGACAGTAGCGCACAAATTCCTGCACATCGAATACTCCGGGTAATGGGGACCTGTGCAGTGCTGACACGGACTATTGGTAGTGTGTGGCAAGAAACTAATTCTTTTTAAGGAGAAAATAGAGAAGTTTTTGATGTTAGGATGATGCAATGCAATGCATGAGAGAGAGAGAGAGAGAGAGAGAATAATGTACAAGGGAGCATAGCAGAGTTTTGTTTGACCCTAAAACTAACGCGAAGATAACAAGGGTACATGGTACAAGGTACAAGGTACAAGTATTAACATGGCGGAGTGCGCGGGTGCATGTGTAAACATGGCAGGTGTGTGCATGTGTAAACATGGCAGGTGTGTGCATGTGTTAAACATGGCAAGTGTGAGCATGTGTAAACATGGCAAGTATGTGTGCATGTGTAAACATGGCAAGGTGTGTGCATGTGTAAACATGGCAAGGTGCGTGCATGTGCAAACATGACAAGTGTATGTAGGGTGCATGTGTAAACATGGCAGGTGCGTGCATGTGTAAACATGGCAAGTGTATGTAGGGTGCATGTGTAAACATGGCAGGTGTGTGCATGTGTGAACATGGCAGAAGTGTAAGGTGCATGTGAGAACATGGCAAATGTGTAAGGTGCATGTGAGAACATGGCAGACATCATGATGTTAACGAAAGTTAGACCCACTAAGTTTGAAAAAGTTTCAAAGCAGTCCCCAGCGGAGTCGCCACTGTGAATACCCCTTTCCGATGAAGCGACGCATGGGAAGTATCTTGTGATTATTTTTATTTACAAAAGGAATATTCTTCAACGACATTAAAATTATGAGAGTCGCCACGCCGTTTTAATTAAAGCCAAAACATTGAAAAAAGCATTTTTAGTGGGTTCGGGGGTCAAATTACAACAAGAGAAGAATATTGAACGTTATCACTCCTATTGCCCGAATTGATCGGTCTTTCTATCATGATGAATGTGTTAGTAGTGTGTTAGTGATTTAGACCGGATCCGAAGATTGCCTACGTTCCTCTCAATGTGAGAAGCTCAGGTTAGCGTAGTTCGCACATAATTAGAATAGTCAGAAGAATCGGGATCATGCCTAATGAAGGGGAATTTACCTAAAGATTAGGGTTTAGAAGTAGTTCCTAGATCATCCTCGGGTTGATGAACCCTCGATCATCATCGGCTATGAAATAACATGTAATTATGAAGATCGCAACCCTAAATATAGCATAAATAAGGTTTTAATCTATGAACACGATGAACATATGAAGAACATATATGAACATATGAATGAACATGCAAAGAATATGAAGAAACTATGCATAAACATGTACGAACATGAATATGGAAGATCTACATTAAAAATAATGCAAGAACACGAAGAAAAAGTTAGAAAACTTACCTATGTTGGCAAGAAATAAACATTGGATCTTCTTGAAGGTTTGAATGCTAATTAGAGAGCAAAATATTGTTTAAGAACTCCAAAATTCGTACTTAGAGCTCTCAAAATCGGATCCTTAAACCAATAGCATGGGATTGGTTTATATAGTAAACTGAGGGGAAGATCTGATAGTCCAGATCATCCGGCACAAGGTTGGCCGCCTGGCCATGGTTGAAGACGGCGACAATGTTGGCCGCGTGGCCAAGATCAACGCGTAACAATGTTGGCCGCCTGGCCAAGTCCGCAGGCTGACTTGATTTTCAAGCTAGGGTTTCACTGTTGCTTTATGGTAACCCTAAGTTGCCTATTTTTGATGGATTTTGTCATAAATGAGATATTTTGGGAATCCAGGACAAGTCTTTGTAAGGTTTCTAATTCCTATAAAGTCCTTGTATTTTTGGGAAAGTCTTAATAAACTCATTTTCAGGTCGGGTACTAACACATACTGATAGCTAACTTTAGAAAAATACGGAATTCCAATAAACAGGAGTTCAAATACTGTAAGGAACGTAATCCCTTACCTGAATTGCTTTTCCTCGCAATCTTCTCTCTATGCAAATATACAAGGCACGGAGGAATTTACTTTAGTACTCTCAACATTGTTAACTATTTCTACTTAGTTAACTGAGAGATGCGGTTTAACTTTTTTACTTCGTTACTTCTTTTCTTACGTTCAAGTTCCTGACTTTGATGTGCGAGTCAGCCCTTTAACTTTAATATAATTGTAATTAGGTCCTCTAACTTTGGGTTAATTACAATTTGGTCCCTCCACTTTGGGTTAATTGCAAATTGGTCCTTTAACTTTGGATTAATTGCAATTTAGTCCTTCAACTTTAGTTCAATTACGATTTAGTCCTTCAACTTTAGATTAATTGCAGATTAGTCCTTCAACTTTAGTTTAATTGTAAATTGGTCCTTCAACTTTGGATTAATTATAATTCAGTCCTTCAACTTTCCTTTAATTACAGAAAGGTTCTTTGACTTTGGTTTTGTTCATAAGGTCCCCCAAGTTTCTCTTTTTAATCACTTAGGCCCCTCTAACTTCAAAGTTTCCCATTTTATTTCTTTTAACCTTAATTCTTTTTCAGTTTAGTCCTTTTCCGTTAGGAAACTAACTGAAATTTCTAATCTTTTCCTTTCTCGTTAACTTTTTAACTCCCATGGTCTTCCAAGTACTTATTCTATTTTCTCAAGTTAATTTTCTAACTTGTTAACAATCCTTTTAACGATTTTGTTTACTTTCCATTAGAAACTTAACGAAAATACTAACTTTCCGTCCCAATTCTTAACATCTTCAATCAAGAATTAACACCCAAGTTATGTCACCATTGCCGAATCATGTAGCTTCAATATCAATGATTTTGGTCAGTTTTTCTTGATCTAAATTTTCCATTGTAATTCCTAACATCAATTTATTCATAACTTAATAACAAGGAAAATCATTAAAATCAACAACATCATTCTCAATCCTCTAGGGCCATTCGGCCGAATGAGGTTTATGGGGAAAACCCATATTTTTCTTTCTTTTGATAAACCTAATTCAACTTCAATGATTTAATTGTTCAGTCCCCAAGCATTGCATAGTATCAATCCATTCAAAACACGATTTAAAAAATCAAACTTAAAAATACTAACATGGAGGTCATCATATTCTCAAACCTTTAGATCAAATCCATTGTCCTTTTTAAAGTTTTTGTCATTGAATCACTAACATGCAAAAACCTTAATATTCGTATTCTTAAAACATGCATAACTTATGATTTATTAATCTGAATTCAATGAAACAAATTTTGGAGAGTAGGATTTAGCATTACCTTGAGAATGATCGGATTACTTCTTCCAAAACGATGACAAAAAAAATCCTTCTTCCCCCTCCTTGATTCGGCCGGCGGCTGCTAGGTTGCTAGGGTTTTGTTTTTTTTTTTTTTTTTTTGAGTTTATGATAATAAAGAGTTCCTAATTTGACTAACTCAAGAATTTATACTTTGGATTGATTCCTAATTGGGTTGGGTTTACTAATACAAATTTCGGGCCAATCCAAATTCTTCGGCCCACTTCTTTCAATTGCTTTATAACTCTAATTATTGTTTAATTAAATTAATAAAACCGAATTAAAATAAAATAAATAAAAAAAAAATTCGGTTATTACAAATATACTCCAAGTTAAAGAATTACGAAACAACTATGTTGAGGAATGAGGAAGTAGACTTTGGGGCAGGGGCGGATTTACTATTGTGCCTACTATTGTCAGGGCAATGGCTAAAAAAAATAAAATTATTATTATTATTTTTTTTTTTTTTTTTTGCAAAATAGCATTGTTGTTATATAAAAAGCCTCAAATTTGAACGAGACAACTTGTATGGCACAGTGGTTAAGTTGTTTGTCTAAGATTCCAAGTCTGTTTGGGTTCAAACCCCTTTAGTAGATTTTTTTTTTCTTTTCTCTACACTCCTAGCATTCGTCTCATTCTTTTAAACATGGCTTTTCCCATTTATTAAAACTTAATTAGCCTAATTTGAATTTTTGTCTCTCAATATTATGAGCTTGATTAGTAACAAGATTTTTCTCTTATTTTTATTGGCTTAATTGTCTTTTTTGAACATAACTTTATCCCTAAAAGTTTTTTTTTTGAATTTATTTTCACCAGTCTCTTTATACGTGCAAAACTAAATGTTTGGAAAGGAGATTACAAGATTATATATGAATCTATGCCACCATATTGTACAAAGAGATGAGATTTTTAGATGTCCCTTAAAATGAAATTTGAACACTCATTTAGGAAAAGTAGTAGTAGTAATATTGATTTTCTTTTTGATATTATTACAATATTTTTGAAACATATACATTTTTCACTAGTTTTGGTGAATTATTTTTTCGTTTTCCTGTTATATTTATGTATGTAAACGTATTGAATATTAGTTTCACGCTATATTTTTCCTTAAAGAAGAGGCAACACCAAATATTTTGGTGTAGATCCGCCACTGCTTTGGGGCACTAACGTTGCACCCCTCTAATTTATATTTTGGGCAATTTGCAATTTGGTTCCTGACATTTACAAACTTTTGCAATGTTGCTCCCAACTGTTTTTTTGTCTCTCAATATTATGAGCTTGATTAGTAACAAGATTTTTCTCTTATTTTTATTGGCTTAATTGTCTTTTTTGAACATGATCCCTAAAAGTATTTTTTTCACCAGTCTCTTTATACGTGCAAAACTAAATGTTTGGAAAGGAGATTACAAGATTATATATGAATCTATGCCACCATATTGTACAAAGAGATGAGATTTGTAGATGTCCCTTAAAATGAAATTTGGACACTCATTTAGGAAAAGATGTAGTAGTAATATTGATTTTCTTTTTACTATTATTATAATATTTTTGAAACATATACATTTTTCACTAGTTTTGGTGAATTATTTTTTCGTTTTCCTGTTATATTTATGTATGTAAACGTATTGAATATTAGCTTCGCGCTATTTTTTTTTTTCCTTATAGAAGAGGCAACACCAAATATTTTGGTGTCGATCCGCCACTGCTTTGGGGCACTAATGTTGCACCCCTCTAATTTATATTTTGGGCAATTTGCAATTTGGTTCCTGACATTTACAAACTTTTGCAATATTGCTCCCAACAGTTTTTTTGTCTCTCAATATTATGAGCTTGATTAGTAACAAGATTTTTCTCTTATTTTTATTGGCTTAATTGTCTTTTTTGAACATAACTTTATCCCTAAAAGTTTTTTTTTTTTTTTTTCACCAGTCTCTTTATACGTACAAAACTAAATATTTGGAAAGGAAATTACAAGATTATATATGAATCTATGCCACCATATTGTACAAAGAGATGAGATTTTTAGATGTCCCTTAAAATGAAATTTGGACACTCATTTAGGAAAAGAGGTAGTAGTAATATTGATTTTCTTTTTACTATTATTACAATATTTTTGAAACATATACATTTTTCACTAGTTTTGGTGAATTATTTTTACGTTTTCTTATTATATTTATGTAGGTAAACGTATTGAATATTAGCTTCGCGCTATTTTTTTTTCCTTAAAGAAGAGGCAACACCAAATATTTTAGTGTAGATCCGCCATTGCTTTGGGGCACTAATGTTGCACCCCTCTAATTTATATTTTGGGCAATTTGCAATTTGGTTCCTGACATTTACAAACTTTTGCAATGTTGCTCCCAACAGTTTTTTTATCTCTCAATAATATGAGCTTGATTAGTAACAAGATTTTTCTCTTATTTTTATTGGCTTAATTGTCTTTTTTGAACATAACTTTATCCCTAAAATTTTATTTTTTTTTTTGATTTTTTTTTCACCAATCTCTTTATACGTGCAAAACTAAATGTTTGGAAAGGAGATTACAAGATTATATATGAATTTATGCCACCATATTGTACAAAGAGATGAGATTTTTAGATGTCCTTTAAAATGAAATTTGAACACTCATTTAGGAAAAGAGGTAGTAGTAATATTAATTTTCTTTTTACTATTATTACAATATATTTGAAACATATACATTTTTCACTAGTTTTGGTGAATTATTTTTTCGTTTTCCTGTTATATTAATGTATCTAAACGTATTGAATATTAGTTTCACGCTATATTTTTCCTTAAAGAAGAGGCAACACCAAATATTTTGGTGTAGATCCGCCACTGCTTTGGGGCACTAATGTTGCACCCCTCTAATTTATATTTTGGGCAATTTTCAATTTGGTTCCTGACATTTACAAACTTTTGCAATGTTGCTCCCAACTGTTTTTTTGTCTCTCAATATTATGAGCTTGATTAGTAACAAGATTTTTCTCTTATTTTTATTGGCTTAATTGTCTTTTTTGAACATGATCCCTAAAAGTATTTTTTTCACCAGTCTCTTTATACGTGCAAAACTAAATGTTTGGAAAGGAGATTACAAGATTATATATGAATCTATGCCACCATATTGTACAAAGAGATGAGATTTTTAGATGTCCCTTAAAATGAAATTTGGACACTCATTTAGGAAAAGATGTAGTAGTAATATTGATTTTCTTTTTACTATTATTATAATATTTTTGAAACATATACATTTTTCACTAGTTTTAGTGAATTATTTTTTCGTTTTCCTGTTATATTTATGTATGTAAACGTATTGAATATTAGCTTCGCGCTATTTTTTTTTCCTTATAGAAGAGGCAACACCAAATATTTTGGTGTCGATCCGCCACTGCTTTGGGGCACTAATGTTGCACCCCTCTAATTTATATTTTGGGCAATTTGCAATTTGGTTCCTGACATTTACAAACTTTTGCAATATTGCTCCCAACAGTTTTTTTGTCTCTCAATATTATGAGCTTGATTAGTAACAAGATTTTTCTCTTATTTTTATTGGCTTAATTGTCTTTTTTGAACATAACTTTATCCCTAAAAGTTTTTTTTTTTTTTTTTTTTTTCACCAGTCTCTTTATACGTACAAAACTAAATATTTGGAAAGGAGATTACAAGATTATATATGAATCTATGCCACCATATTGTACAAAGAGATGAGATTTTTAGATGTCCCTTAAAATGAAATTTGGACACTCATTTAGGAAAAGAGGTAGTAGTAATATTGATTTTCTTTTTACTATTATTACAATATTTTTGAAACATATACATTTTTCACTAGTTTTGGTGAATTATTTTTTCGTTTTCTTGTTATATTTATGTATGTAAACGTATTGAATATTAGCTTCGCGCTATTTTTTTTTCCTTAAAGAAGAGGCAACACCAAATATTTTGGTGTAGATCCGCCATTGCTTTGGGGCACTAATGTTGCACCCCTCTAATTTATATTTTGGGCAATTTGCAATTTGGTTCCTGACATTTACAAACTTTTGCAATGTTGCTCCCAACAGTTTTTTTATCTCTCAATAATATGAGCTTGATTAGTAACAAGATTTTTCTCTTATTTTTATTGGCTTAATTGTCTTTTTTGAACATAACTTTATCCCTAAAATTTTATTTTTTTTTTGATTTTTTTTTTCACCAATCTCTTTATACGTGCAAAACTAAATGTTTGGAAAGGAGATTACAAGATTATATATGAATTTATGCCACCATATTGTACAAAGAGATGAGATTTTTAGATGTCCTTTAAAATAAAATTTGAACACTCATTTAGGAAAAGAGGTAGTAGTAATATTGATTTTCTTTTTACTATTATTACAATATTTTTGAAACATATACATTTTTCACTAGTTTTGGTGAATTATTTTTTCGTTTTCCTGTTATATTTTTGTATGTAAACGTATTGAATATTAGCTTCGCGCTATTTTTTTTCCTTAAAGAAGAGGCAACACCAAATATTTTGGTGTAGATCCGCCACTGCTTTGGGGCACTAATGTTGCACCCCTCTAATTTATATTTTGGGCAATTTGCAATTTGGTTCCTGACATTTACAAACTTTTGCAATGTTGCTCCCAAAAGTTTTTTTTTCTCCAATTGATTCCCAACATTTACAATTTTTTGCAATGTGGTTATAAAAGTAAATGGGCGTTAGTTTTTCAAACAGATTTTATGTCATGTGACTAGCACATGACGTTTTAAGGGACGTTTTAAAATATTTGTAAAGCTACACATATCCGATTGATATGATTCTTTTTTAATATTGAAACTAATATTTAAATCTACAACATAATTTTTTTTTGGAAATTTGTTGGGTACCTAAATTATTTTTACATTTAATCTTAATTTTAAATATTAAAAAAATAAAAAACACGTGAAATATAATCTTAAAAAGATATTAGTCCAAGTATGTTTCATATGAAGTAATTTCTATATGTATCTTTCCTAAAGTTTATTTTTCTCCATCCCTCTGCCACTTTCCCGCAACACCCATTCCATATACACACTTCCCTCGATTCATCGTCCTCTTCTTCTCCCTTTTTTTTCTATCAAACATTTTTACAAACTGATAATCTACATATAGAATTTACTTCATATGGAACATATTTGGGCTAATATCTTTTTTAGATTATATTTTACGTGTTTTCTATTTTTTTTAATATTTAAAATTAGGATTAAATGTAAAAATAATCCAACTACCCAATAAATTTCCAAAAAAAATATATGTTGTAGATTTAAATATTAGCTTCAATTTAAAAGAAGAATCATATTAATCGGATATGTGTAGCTTTAAGGATATCTTAAAACGTCATGTGCTAGTCACATGACATAAAATCTATTAGAAAACTAGCGCCCAATTACTTTTATAGCCACATTGCCAAAAAATGTAAATGTTGGGAACCAATTGGTGAAAAAAACTGTTGGGAGCAACATTGCAAAAGTTTGTAAATGTCAGGAACCAAATTGCAAATTGCCCTTATATTTTCATGTACACTTTTTCACTATGTCATACATCTGTCCCTAAATGTGTGTCCAAATTTTATTTTAAATGACATAATTTTTTGTACAATTTGATGACAAAATTCATATATAATCTTGTAATCCTCTTTACAAATATTTAGTTTTTGCAAGTATAAAGGGACCTGTTAAAATAATTTCTTAAAAAAAAATAACATTTAGGGACAAAGTTATGATCAAAATGGACACTCATTTTGGGACAAAAATTTTCTAAAAATGGACACTCATTTAGGGACAGAGGGAGTATAATTTCATAAATACTCATGTGAGACCGTCTCACATGGTGAGACGGATCCTCCATGGGTCAAACCCATCAACCCGCTCAGTCATGCCCCTTGTCCTTCCAGCGCGTGACACGTGGCGCATTTTAAAAAAACCCCAATAACTTTAAAATGCAATATCTTGTGATTTTGAAGTCGTATTTTTTTTAAAAAAATATATCGTTGTGTTTGTCTCGACGAGACGAATCAAACTGGATAGGTCATGATATGGTTTCATTTTTTGTTAAAAAAATATATTTTTTAACACACAAAAAAACTGGACTGCTCGTATCCTGAGATGTAACACTTTGTTCTGATAAAAGTAACAGCTCAGTCTTAAAAAAGTAACACTTTATTGCAAGATGTAACAGCAGTTTTGCAAAAAAAAAAAAAAAATCGATTTTGTGGTTAGAAAAAGTAAAAATTGAAGTGTAACACAGTGCATATTTGATTGTAATTTGCTATATAGATGAATGTAACAGTTTTCTAGATTAAATGTTACATTTTTTCTTTAAAACAAGAGTAAAAATTCATGTATATAATCGATTTTTGCATTTCAATTGAATGTAAAACCTAGAAAAGTGTTACAATTGAGAAAATAAAAGGTTACATTCATTTATTATAAAATGTAACATTAGTTTAGCTGTCAATCTCATGTTATCTTTAATCTATTTCAGTAAATTTGTGGTACACTTATGAAGAAAAAAAAGTGTTACATATGAGAAAAAAGTGTTACATTTCTTTATCAAAAGTGTTACTTTTGCTGGCGAGCAAAAAATGGCAGGGAAAAAAATATTGGAGGGCAATTTTTTTTTTTTTTAAAAAAAACCTCAACTCGGCTGGCTCGGAGGAGCCGTCTCACGCCGTGAGACGATCTCACAAGAGTCCAGCCCGTATAATTTTGTCTCAAAATAAAGTTTAGTTTTTTGTTATTTAAGTGAGATTATGAAAAAAATATTTTTAAAGAATTTAATAGCAAAAATGTATAAATATATTGTTATCAATTTCTTATATTTTTAGTTTTTTTTAAATATATAATGAAATATGAAGAATCTTTTTTAAAGATAATTTAAGGATGAAGTTTTTCGTTGTTTTGGAATCATTTAAGGACAAAGTTTTTTTTTTTCCTTTTTTTTATTTTTTTAATGCAGAATTTAAGGACAAAGTTTAAGAAATAAAAAAGCTACTTTCGTATCATTGAAATCGTTTTTAACATATAAATGAGGGTGTCAAAGCCTAAAAACCAAATTTTGCCTATTGCTAAAAAAAACAAAATTTCTTATAAGATTTTATGTTTTTTTTTTTATTATTATTATTACCCCATACCATGATTATGTCTAAATGAGCATCCACATTGGTAGAGCTCTTTAATTTTTATTTATTTTTTATTGTTCCTAGATGCCAAGTCAACAAATAAGAAGTTCAAAGCTTTTTCTACAATGGTAGAGCTTTTTAAATTTAATGGCCTAACATGGGTAGTTGGGGAAAAGTGATGAAAATGCTCATGTAAAGAGATATTTCTAGAAAGAGTTGCTCTTTACTAAAGAGCTCTTTCATTTTCTCACAATGGTAAAAAGCTTGAAAAAGTTCTTTCATCAAAATAAAAAGCTCCAAAAAAGCTTTCATTGTGGATGCTACCATCATACTAAGACTTTTCAAATATTTTCACCATAAATATAAAAATGACCACATAGTAGTATCCATTAAATATGAGTTCTATTTGGAGAACATGGGTTTGCCATTCTCGTGAGACTTATCCTTCATTGACACTTTAATATAATTAAATTTACTTGCCATCTTTATTCATGTTAGATGCATAAGTATATTTAGGAATATTTCACATGTTCATTTGCTGCACCTAGCTCTTGTTTCTGCAGTTTGCACCAATCTAGATGTAGTCTACCCCCTCCAAACTTACTATAACATCAACTGTATTTATGTTAAGTCGAATAATAATACCAACCCCACACGAGGGGGGGGGGGGGGGGGGGGTTTCTTACTATTCAAGAATTTTTCATTTTATCTTATTCTATACCCGAATATCTCTGCTTCTTGCTTTTCTGTTTTCCTTTTTTGTCTTGGTTTTATTTTACCCTGTCAACAACTTTGACTGGCATTGCTCAAAAAAAAAATAAAAAAATAAAAAAATAAAAAAATCTTTGACTAAATCCTAGTACTCATATGTCCACTTTTCAGAAATGTCAAAGAATTTTTATTATTTCTCGCATATTTTTTCTCTCGTACTTTATTTTTATAGGCACAACACCAATCAACTTACTACTTCCTACCTCACATTCTCTCTCTTACCACACTTTTCATACTTATAACATTTACATCACTCCCATAATTTCTTAATTTTCGTGCAAATGGAAGGGTAAACATATACTCTAGGACGGAGTGGGTAGCAAACATTATCTTTCTTATTATTTTTTTTTTTTTGAAAGAATCTTTCTTATTATTAGAGACGACATCTTTTGCACAATTTTTTACAGTGACACATTGTATTCCTCAAAATGTTAAATATTACTCTGTTTAAAAATACATGTCGTTTTATACTTATTCACACATATTAATAAATACAATTAATTCAAATAAAAAAAGACTTATGTGCCCCTAAAAGAATTCAACTACCTAGATAATTAAATGCTTAACAAGAGATAATCCACAATTAATGAATGAGGGTATAATTGGAAAATAAGAGCAAAGATGTCTTGGAAATAGTAAAACGTCTAATATTTTGAAACAAAATTTAACTCTTAAAACATCATGTATTTTGAAACAGAGTGAGTATTAGGGCTGACATCATCATGATAAATAATGTGTAACGCTAGATTAGTAGTGGTATACTCCCTTCGTTTCAGGTTAGTGTGAACAACTTATTTCCTTTTTTGTTTGTCCCAACTTAGTGTGAAATGCTCAAAATAGTAAAGAATATTTGCTATTACTCCCACTCATTTTCTCTCATACTTTACTTTTATGTTTGGTTTATTCTATTCTGGTTTGGATTTCATGTTTCCCTAAGTTGTCTAATTCGTTAATAGTGTATGATTTTTCCTTGTTAGTGATACAAGAGCAATATGAAGCACATTTAAATCCGAGACAAGTTTATTCAATCTGAATCTGAGATAGATGGAGTTTATCAATCTGTGCTGGATAGTTTAGTATCAAAATCTGGTGGTCTATTTGATGTTCATATGTGTTCTAGATAAGCTGTGTAGAACATAAAATACGTCTAAATTTGAATCTGATCATCTAAAAATTTTGTACACAAACTAAGTCTCTAAATCTGTCTTGGTTCCACAGTAATAAATTTATTCTCTTTATGTCGGTAGATGTAGCTAACGGATTTCGAACCACTGCACCAATGCCTTAGCTGCACCGCTGCACCGATGTGAAAATTGTACAACGTTTTGTAAAACGTTTTCTACCTAATGGAAAACGTGTACTTGCAAATATAAAATGTTTTTCAGGAGCTAACTGATTTCGGTCGTTTTTACGTTGTGTAGTGCACTAAAAACGTTGTGTAAAAAATATTTTACATACGTTGTGCAATTTTTATTAGGTGCAGCGGTGCACCTAATTTCGGTGCAGCGGTTCCATACCCTTGGCTAACATGCTATTATAAAATATGAACCACTTATCTATGCGTGTGCTGTCTTACTATCATTGTATATTTAGTTAGTTATCAAATTATCAAACGCTTCTTTTCTAACAATACAATATTACCTACCCAAAAAATTGTTCTATTTTGATTTTCATCATAAATTCAATTGAATACGACAAATAATTAATTAAATTTATCTATTCTCATAAATTTATAAACATTATTAGTTATAGTATTTGTAGATACCCCGGGCGGAGCCCACGGCTTGGCTAGAGCGCGTGGAAGGATCCTAAGATGTTTAATTGGTTTTAATTGTTAGAGTCGCCACCTATGTTTTAGATGAACATAAGAAATACCTAAAGATAGCGTAATTTATGTTACGAAAACCAGAGATTCCTGTATTGATGTTCGGGGGTTAGGTTACGAAATGAGAAGTACTTAAACACCCATTTCGCCCAACTAAAGTTGGTCTTGCTTGTTCATAATCTACATAAAAAAGATGTGTTCTTCCTATTCTTTGAAAATGAGATTTAAGGGGTTAAAAGAGGGGTTGAATATGGGGAGATAACTCCTTGGCCAACTTCAATCGAATGAAGTAGCCTTTGGTGTCATGTCCCAAAATGGTTTGGGTGATTTCACACTTTGATAAAATAAAAGAAGAAGAATAGAGATGAAGTAGAGAGAAGAGAGAAAGGTAATGTTTACCTAAACTTCAAGTAGCCTCAAGTACTTCTTTGGAGAATGCCTTGAAAATACATTTTAAAAGTGTTTGTGTATAATTTTCTTATCTTCCAAAAAGTCCCCCTTTCAATGGTGAAGAAGAGGGATTTTTATAGGTAGAAATGAGTTATTTTTTGTGCCAAAACGAAGTCACAAAGATAAAATTCCCAGGCAAAATCATGTAAATTGAGCAAGGGAGGGATTCTTGGGCAGAATCTGTAACTGACGCCCAGATGCGCACGCTTCCGGCCTATGGAGGTGGAAGGCGCGCGCGTCTGACCTTTAGAGGAGGAGGCGCGCGACTTTGAGAAGGCCTTTTTGACAGAATGGACTGGAAAGTCATAACTGTTATTCAGTTTAGTCCCTGAACTTAACGAAGTCAGTCAGGAACTTAACAGGAGTAACAGAAACTGATGAAAAACACTTAAAACAAAAAGAAACATAAAATCAAATGTGCAATCGGGGTGAGCGGTCCAAGGCGGGGTGTCTACAGAGCTCCTCGGCGGCGTGAATTGCGAAGCAAAATGTGCCGACGAAAGAAAGACATCCGCCGAGGACATCACCAAGAAAAAGCAAAGACTCGATGAAAGCAGGAATTTGAAATTACGAGGGATAGAAGTTCTCTCCCTGTGTGAGCGGCTTTTGCTGATAGAAGAGGTACGGTGATGTGAGACGGCCCACCGCGGCCAAGGTTTAAAGTCTGGTTAGAAGACTGAGGCTGGAGCCGTTTAGCGGTACCGTTATGCCTATTTAGAGTCCGTTGAGCGGACTAAAGCTGAAATCCGTTTAGCGAATCTCGTTTGCTGATTTTGAGTCTGGTTGGCAGACCTGAGTTGAGCTGAATCCGTTTGGCGAACCCGTTGTTTGCTCGTTTAAAGTCCGATGAGCGGACCTAGGCTGAGTTCAGTGTGTCGTACCCGTTATGCCCGTTTTATAGTCCATTGAGCGGACTGGCTGAATCCGTTTAGTGAATCTGTTCGCCAATTTAGAGTCCGTTGAGCGGACTGGAACTTGATGAAGAGGTGGTGATTTCAGTGGTTCGCCATGGACTAAAATTGATGTTTGAAGCCGCATTTACTGGTGTCTGCTGTTTGAAGCCGCATTTGCTGGTGTCTGCTGTTAGAAGCCGTAATTGCTTGTTGTCTACTATTAGAAGCCACACTTACTGCTTGTCTGCTGTTTGAAACCACACTTGCTGGTTGTCTGCTGTTAGAAGCCGCACTTGCTGGTGTCTGCTGTTAGAAGCCGCACTTGCTGGGTGTCTGCTGTTTGAAGTCACACTTGCTGGGGTTTGCTGTTTGAAGCCGCATTTTCTGGTTGTCTTCTGTTAGAAGCCGAACTTGCTGGTGTCTACTGTTTGAAGCTGCACTTACTGGGTCTGCTGTTTGAAGCCGCACTTGCTGGGTAACTTATGTGGGGTGCAGGCACAGTTGACTGTGGACCACAATTTTTCCTTTTTGAGGGAATGTTGAGGTAGGCTTTAAATGATAAGAAAGACACATCCTACTTTAAGCTTAGTGGGAGTTTCTATCTTATTTCAATTTAGACATGCCTTAGGGGCGGACCAAATTAATGTGTGCCCAACTGTGTGTCCAAGGGAGGAGCTTTCGTCATGATCTTGCTGATTCTGCGAACGTCTGGACTTCTTTTCTCTCGTGGCCATCCTCTTTGACCAGGGCCTATTGACACATTTCTGAAATGGGGCGCGGGCGCCTCTGCTTGTGATGCCGGAAATAAGTGAAACACGGAGGAAAACACAAGTGAAACACAAGGAAAGGGATAACACTCGCTACTCTAAGGAATCCACCAAAGGGTATCGAGTAAACGAAAGAAGACACTCTTCTTTATTTTAAATTGCCCAAGGCTAAAACAAAATCACAATCTGAGTTTTTCCCATCACAATGGGGTTTATATAGGCTGAATGGAACATCCTTCCATTTCATACGAAATGAATCATGAATAAAGACAATACATGAACTAAGAAGGCAGAAAGTTGCTGCTGCAGTCTGTTCAGACCACCTGTAGAAAAATTGCAATTTCTCCTTCTAGAGACTTCCAAACGCTGAACCGGTTTTTTGTATGAAACTAGACTCATAGACCTTTCTAACGACTGCTTCCACGCCTTCTGTTACATTTTAGGTCAATACAGTTTATTCCCCAAAGCCGACTGAAAATCTGGTTCTGCATTCTGAACATCAGGTACTTCCAACTTATTTTCTGGACTTCTCTGCCATTCGTTGGATTTGTTCCTACCTTTATCATTCTCCCCCGGTTGAGGAAGACTCGTCCTCGAGTCAGAATCATCATTGGCACCATGATAAGGAGAAAGATCAGCCACATTAAACGTTGTTGAGACACCATAGCTTGCTGGAAGCTCAATCTTGTAAGCATTTTCACCAATGCGCTGCAACACCTTGAATGGACCATCTGCCCTAGGCTTGAGTTTCCCATGACGTCCCCTAGGAAAACGCTCCTTTCGAAGATGAACCCATACTAAATCTCCTTCCTTAAAAACTGCAGACTTCCGATGCTTGTCAGCACTTGCCTTGTACTTCTCATTATGCTTAATTATTCTGTCGCGAATCTGCTCATGCAACTTATTTATGTACTTGGCATGGTCCTCTGCATCTCCGCTGAAATGATGAGTAGTCGGAAGCGGAGCCAAATCCAGTGGGCTAAGAGGGTTCCGACCATAAACAACTTCAAATGGACTAGCACCAGTAGTTTGACTTACTGACCGATTGTATGCAAATTCGGCCTGTGCTAAAATTTGATCCCATTGGCGAGGGTTGCTCCCAACTAAGCTCCTTAATAGGTTTCCCAAGCTCCTATTAGCAACCTCCGTTTGTCCATCAGTTTGTGGATGGTGGGAGGAGCTAAACTGCAGAGTAGTTCCCAGCTTCTTCCAAAGCGTACGCCAAAAATGGCTCATGAACTTTGAGTCACGATCTGAGGTAATGGTCTTTGGAACACCATGAATTTTCACTATCTCCTTGAAATAAAGGTCAGCCACACGTTTCGCATCCAAAGTTTTGTTGCAAGGAACAAAATGTGCCATTTTTAAGAACCGATCGACAACCACCATGATCGAGTCTTTATTTGTTTGTGTTCGGGGCAATCCAACAACAAAGTCTAAACTCACATCCTCCCATGGTGCCACCGGTACGGGCAAGGGAGTATACAATCCTGTATTTTGAGCATGAGACTTAGCAACATGACAAACCTTACAACGCTCTACATGTCGGATGACATCTCGGTCGATTCTAGGCCAATAGTACTTCTCTTTCACTAGAGAAAGCGTCTTATCTCTACCAAAATGGCCAGCTAGTCCTCCGCCATGAGCTTCAATGATGATCGCTTCTTTTAAAGAGCAGTCTGGAATACATAATCGGTTGTCCTTGAAAAGAAATTCATCTTGCACAAGGAAATGATCATTTGGTCCTTTCAAACACCGCTGCCATATCTTCCCAAAAAATGGATCTTCTTCGTAAAGATCTTTAATTACTTCGAAACCCAATACTTTAACTTGCATTGTAGCCAACAAACAATGTCTGAGACTTAGTGCATCTGCCACTTTATTGAGAACTCCCGATTTGTGTTTGATGTGAAAAGAAAAGGCTTGAATGAACTCAACCCATTTAGCATGTGTTGGGTATTTATGTACTTCAAAGCTTCATGGTCAGAAAAGAGAATAAATTCTCTGCCCAAAAGATAGTGTTGCCAATGGTCTAAGCTTCGGACAATAGCGTAGAACTCCTTATCATACGTCGAGTAGTTCTTGCGAGAGAGATTCAGCTTTTCACTAAAGAAAGAAATAGGTCTTCGTTCTTGACTAAGAACGACACCAATACCCACACTAGAAGCATCACACTCCACTTCAAATACCTTTTCAAAATCTGGTAGTGCAAGAATGGGAGCCTCGCTTACCTTTGCCTTTAGAATTTCAAAGCTCTTTGTGGCTTCATTCGACCACGCGAACTTTCCTCCCTTCAAACATTCTGTGATAGGTGAAATGATGGTGCTGAAATTCTTGATAAAACGTCGATAGAATGATGCCAAGCCATGAAAACTTCGAACATCATGAATAGACTTTGGAATGGGCCAGCTTGTAATTGCCTCCACCTTGCTTGGATCCATCTTGATTCCATCCGCAGAAACAACGTAGCCTAGAAACACAAGACTAGTTGTGAAAAAATGACATTTTTTCAAGTTAGCGTATAGCTTTTGCTCCCTTAAAACTTCAAAGACCTGTCGAAGATGCTCCAAATGTTGATTAGGATCCTTGCTATACACAAGTATATCGTCAAAATAAACTACAACAAAGCTGCCAATAAAAGGTTTTAAAATGTGATTCATGAGACGCATAAATGTACTAGGAGCGTTAGGAAAACCAAAGGGCATAACCATCCACTCGTAGAGTCCGTCCCTTGTTTTGAAAGCCGTTTTCCATTCATCTCCTGGCCTCATTCGAATCTGATGGTATCCACTTCGAAGATCTATCTTGGAAAAGATGATTTCACCATGGAGCTGGTCCATAAGGTCATCAAGACGCGGTATAGGGAACCGGTATTTGATTGTAATTTTGTTCACAACTCTACTATCAATACACATTCGCAATGATTCATCCCTCTTAGGTACAAGAAGTGAAGGAACATCGCAAGGGCTCATACTCTCCCTCAAAATCATTTTAGCCAAGAGTTCATCAACTTGTCTTTGAAGCTCCTCATACTCCTTCGGGTTCATTCTATAGGCTGCCTTGTTTGGAATGATAGAACCCGGAACAAAATCGATGCAATGTTGTATATCCCTCATTGGAGGAAGGCCTGGTGGAATCTCTTCTGGAACAACATCATAAATTTTTTCAAGGAGAGACTTAATTGTGGAGGGACATTATACACTTTTTCATTTTCTTCAAGAACAACAAGGGCATAAACATCCATACCTTCTTCCATCACATTCTCAATTTCAGATTTAGAAAGAAAGTTATTTCCCTCCCCCTTTGAAGGTTTGTGAGAATTCTCCATCTTCGAAGGACCCAAAACGACTTTGACTCCATCCTTTTCAAAAGCATAGGTGTTTCTAAAACCATCATGCTTTGTTTTCCTATCATACGCATTCCCTTTGCAAAGCCATGAAAGCTTGTATGGTCGTGGATGAGGCTCCGTTTTAAGCTTCAATTTTTCCACCATTGTCGTTGCTACTACATTCTCGCAGCTCCCTCCATCAATAATAACATCACATACTTTTTCCTTCGATGTGCACCTCGTATGGAAGATGTTATTTCGCAGCCATGTACCATTCTCCACTTGGGTTGCATTAAGACTTCGGCGAACAACTAGAGATTCCCCATGATCTTCATATATGATGTCACCTTCTTCCACTGATTCTTCTTTGCTGCATGCATATTCTTCATGTTCTTCTCGATCATCTTCCTCAATCAAAGAAACAATCTTACGATTTGGACAATCGGAAGAGATGTGGCCAAACCCATGGCATTTGAAACATTGGCGCTGATTAGAATTAGAAGATGTATTTGGCTTTGTCATACCGTCTTGTTTAGGGGCTGTTTTGGAAATAGATCCCTTCTCAAATGAAGTTGATTTGGACGGTGCTGCACTCCCCCGGTTAGATGAGCCACCATACTTTGTACACCGATAATTGCTCCCTTTCGCCTTTTGTTGTCGTTCCACCTTGAGTGCTAATTTGTAAACATCATTATACGTCCAAAAAGGCTGCAACTCAACAACCTCACAAATTTCATACCGCAAGCCACCCAAATAACGAGCAATGGTCTGCTCTTCCGGCTCTTCAAGATCACAACGCATCATGAGATGCTCAAACTCAGCAGTGTACTCTTCAACGGACAACGCTCCCTGTTTGAACTTGTGAAATCGAAGGAAAGAATCTTGTCGGAAGTTTTCCGGCAAATACTTTCGCTTGAGTTCTTTCTTCATCTTTTCCCACGTCACTATCCGACTTTTCCCGTTACGAGCTCGTTGATTCTTGAGGTGCTCCCACCAAATAGATGCATGCTTCTTTAATTTTATGGCAACAAGCTTGACTTTACGATCTTCCGCTACATCCTTATAATCAAAAACTCTCTCAATGGTGTTCAACCAGTCGATAAAGTCATCGGGATCATTCTTGCCTTCAAAATCTGGAATTTCCACTTTGATATCATCTCGGTGGAAGTGACGGTGCCTTTGTTCTCGATGACGAGGAGAGGCCTCTTCACTCGACGCCCCATCATGACGAGCGTGGTGGAAGGGGTTAATGTTCTCCTCTTCATTCGCTGATCCAACATCTGAACCATGATGTGATTCATCATGATTAAGAGGCTCATATTGCTCCAAGCGTTGTTGGAGTTGCTGCACTTGTCTCCGGAGGTCATCCATTTCAACATCACGTAGGTTTCTCATACGAGCAGGTTGACGCTGCGGAGGCATATCGACCAAAGCTCTGATACCAATTTGATGCCGGAAATAAGTGAAACACGGAGGAAAACACAAGTGAAACACAAGGAAAGGGATAACACTCGCTACTCTAAGGAATCCACCAGAGGGTATTGAGTAAACGAAAGAAGACACTCTTCTTTATTTTAAATTGCCCAAGGCTAAAACAAAATCACAATCTGAGTTTTTCCCATCACAATGGGGTTTATATAGGCTGAATGGAACACCCCTCCATTCCATAGGAAAATGAATCATGAATAAAGACAATACATGAACTAAGAAGGCAGAAAGTTGGTGCTGCAGTCTCTTCAGACCACCTGTAGAAAAATTGCAATTTCTCCTTCTAGAGACTTCCAAACGCTGAACCGTTTTTTTGTATGAAACTATACTCATAGACCTTTCTAACGACTGCTTCCACGCCTTCTGGAACATTTTAGATCAATACAGTTTATTCCCCAAAGCCAACTAAAAATCTGGTTCTGCATTCTGAACATCAGGTACTTCCAACTTATTTTCTGGACTTCTCTGCCATTCGTTGGATTTGTTCCTACCTGTATCAGCTTGTGATGGCGGGGAGCGCGCGCTTCCTATATGGGTAGCGGGAGGCGCGCGCTTCTTGGGAGCGAATTCTGGGGCTTGACATTTGCTTGACAAAAGATTCCCAACAGCTATAAGATCATCCTCTGCTCAAAACCTCTTCCCCAACAGCTATTTTATGCCATTCTTGAACTCCTTTTTTTGCTCGTAATCCAAATTTTCTATGGCTTCCAACCTTTTCACCCTTGATACCAAAGTTGTTGGTGACTACGAGAAGGACTTGTCGACCTTTGTTTACTAGTTCAAGACCCATCCCAAGAAGGCTTTTGTCAAGGATTTTGGATTCCGCATTCTTTTTACGTTACGGACTTTGAAGCTGGATTGAGATTTACTGAAGGCTGCTGCAGCCTTTTGGGATTGTGACAGTCACACCTTTAACTTTTCAGCGAATGAAATGGTGCCGACTGTCGATGACTTCGGTGCCATTCTTGGCATGACATTGGCAGGTCAGATTTCCGTCCCCAAGTACCATCGGGGCATGATTGATTCTTGGTCCAATTTGTTGAACCTCCCCATTGAAGATGTGAAGAAAATGTTTCACTGTACTGTGATTGACATAACTAAGTTGCCGATGTTCTTCAGTTTGCATTCGTAGGACATAGCGGTTCAGTCCTTTAAGAGGAATGCCTTGGCAGTTTGTCTTTTCAGCGAGGTCTTGTTCATTACACCTCTCAGTACCGCAGATGCACAGGTGGCTGAGATCATTTTGCAGGCAAAAGGGCAATAGTTCAGCATAATCCCTCTTATAGTGGGGGAAACTTTACATGGTCTGGACGAGTTGCATCGGACGGATGAGATGCGTCGGAGAAGCCCCTTACTTTTGACCATATGGCTTCGGGAGCATTTCAGGATTTACTCTCCGGATGGTGATCTTTGTCCTTTCGCTATTCATAGGAGGAGACTGCTGATTCGAGACTTAACTGAGGACGATTGGAAGAAATTCTTTGCATCTCGATCATCGGCTGACATTGAGTGGTGTCCCCCTTCTTGGGGACTCCGTCCCTTTGTGGAATGGACTTTGGATTTTGAGCACGTGGTCCTTCCGGGTCTCAGAGATTCTTCATTTTATCAGCTGGAGCGGGTTCTAAGACAGTTTGGTCATCAGAAGATAGTTCCTTTTCCGAGGAGTGGAGTGCTTCGTCCAGTTTTGAACATGGGTCCGGACTTTTCGAGTAAACTTCAGTTGTCTTGGGGAGGCGACCGTCATCGGTGGGCTTTGGTCCCCACTCACAGGGATAGTATTTTCCTCCCCGAGAGTTACTTGGATTATCTGTTCGGCACACTTTACCGCGGCATCACTTGGGTTGACAACACTCTTCGGGCTGAGTTGTTAGGGAAGGATTTTGAGCCTAGCAGTGCTTTAAGATACAAGGAAGCTGCCACTGATTCGAACAACATTTTGGCTGACCCCTTCGGCACTCACTTGGATAACTTTTATGCTCGGAGACGCCTTGCTGTGAAGAAGGTCGTGGTCCATCTCAGTGTTCCTAGGCCGACCAAAAGGAGTAGGAGTGATAGCCGCTCGGGTGGTCCTTCAAAGGCTAAGAAGAAATTAGATTTTTCCTAGTACCCCAAGATTGCAATCAAATAGGCCACTTGTTAGGATTTTAATGTTTTTTATGTCTTTTATTGCTCAACAAATGTCCATTGTAATGGTGAAAATGATTCATGGAATGAATAAAAATTGCATCTTGTTTATGAAATGATTGGGTAAAAAGATTGTTTTAGACCGCACCCGAAGGTTGCCTACGTTCTTCCAGTATGGAAGCTCAGGTCTCCGTAGTTCAAACAAATGAAGACCATTTTTTTCGTGCACCCTGTTTTTTGCCTAGACCGCCCTTGCGGGTTTTCAATCTAGCGGGCTTCTTTTTTGCACTTTTCTCTATTTTTTGCCTAGGCCGCCCTTGCGGGTTTTCAACCTAGCGAGCTATTTTTTTTTTTTATGGTCTTTATTTGTTAAGCGTAGAACTTCTTGAGCTTGTTGAGGTTGACCTCCTTTGGCAATTGGTCGCCATCCAAGTCTACGAGTCGGACTGCACCGCCGCTTAGTATCTTCTTGACCACGTACGGACCAGACCAATCCATCGAGGTCCCCATTTCCCGAGGGGATTCATGGCATTGGGAGGATGCTGTCTGTTGGGTTTCCTAGTAACTTGCGCAGCGGAATTAAGCATTTAAAATTTCATGAAACCCAAAGGCCATAGATCCATTCATATGATTAAGTAAAATACATGCATAATGAATACTAGAATACTAACCCTTGATGCCTTTGATTTTGCAACATTGAATCTTGGTGGAGACTTGAAACTTTAATCACGAACAATAAGCTTGAACCCGAACTATTGAGGTGATAAGCTTCACCCTCTATTGGTATCCACACCTTCGAACGAATATCAAGAACACTTGATCTGGGCTGCTAGACCGAATTGTGAAACACTCTTTCACAATTATAAGAACTATATGGAATTTATTATGTGTGTGTATTATTGTTCTTCACCCAAGAGATTTTAGATCAAGAATATAATCCTCTCAAACCCTTGGAGGCACTCACAAAGCTATGGACAGATTAGGGAAACTAGAGGGGAGTTTTTATACTTGTTACACCTATTCCAAATAGGTAACAAGTGACCAAACCCGCAAGAAAACGGAATAAAGAAAGTCCCAGGTCGAAGCCCTAGGTCCGCCCGGGTCATAAGACTGGTCCGGCCGGATCCTACATAAGGTCCAACCGGGTCCTTGTGCAGGTCCGCCCGGACCTCCCCTTTTCCCATATTCCTTGTTTTCTCCTCTAAAGTCCTAAAATCCCTCAAAGGTCCTTCGACCCAAATTCCAATTAAGTCCTTTACGATTTGTTCTATTTGTGTGTGACCCTATAGGATTACACTAAGTTGGAAATGAGTTCAATCATAAACCCATAAGATATGATTAGTTTCTAGCAAACCGTCATACCTACCTAAATAGTGTAACTATATACAAGTTCACATTCCTTTATAGAACATGTCACAATCCCTTTGTCCACGATGTCATTGAACACAAGTCATGGTCAACAAGTCAACTTGTATTGTTCAATACTTTCTCGATACCGAATATGTTGATAATCCAAATGACATCGATCTAATCAATTCACTTGAGTTTGGCCAAACATTTCATCAACATCATTCTACGAGGTGCCCAAGCTTTACATATCTCCGAAGAGGGACAAATCCAACTTAGCTTATTATTATTCTCTACGTGAATCCGATTATGCCAATCATACCCTTTATAACTTCCTGGTTAAAGGTAGCGTTTGAATATGTCAAACATAATGTTCATCAAGTAGAAGAATATAATAACTTCATGTATAAGGATTCAAATGACATAACTAATATGAGATCTATATATGACATTTACCATGACATAAATCTCATAGAGCTGGTCATGTCCGGTACCTTGTTCCAAACAAGTACCCATAAATCTAACATGATCATCCTATGATCATTTAGCCTTTATACTAGTGCTTTCCAAGTACTAGGGACGGAGATTATTATAAGTAAACATGAACAACAATAATAATCAAACATCTCTTTATTAATATGAATATAATGATAACATATACAATGTTTAACAAACGTGCCTAGGGCACCAACACTAACAATATCCCACTTGCCCTAGGCCCAATCTCCCAGGTATCTAATACCCATGGACCTAACATGACCATCATGTTTAGCTTGTGGAAGTCCCTTTGTTAGCGGGTCCTCTATGCATCAGATGGTACTTTGCATATATTCACGTCTCCCCTATCAACGATTTCTCGAACGATATGAAAACGACTAAGTATGTGTTTGGATTTAGGATGTGCCCTTGGCTCCTTTGCTTGAGCAATAGAACCATTATTATCATAATAAAGGTCTATTGGATTATCAATACTAGGAAACACCTCAAGTTCACCAATGAACTTCTTAATCCAAACAGCTTCCTTTACAGCATCTAATGCAGCAATATACTTAGTTTTAGTTGTAGAATCAGTGACTGTACTCTACTTGGAACTCTTCCAACTTACAGTTCCACCATTCAACAAAAACACAAAACCCGATTCGATCTACTATCATCTTTTTCAGTTTGGAAGCTTGCATCTGTTTAACCATTTACAACGAGATCATCTTCCATTCCTCCATAGATAAAAAACGAATCTTTAGTCCTTCTCAAGTACTTAAGAATCGCTTTAAAAACCATCCACTGACTCTCACCGGGGTCAGATTGATATCTACTCGTCATGCTCAAAGCATAAGATACATCCGGCCTATTACATATCATGGCATACATGATGGATCCAATTGCCGAAGCATAAGGAATCTCACTCATTTTCTCATGCTCATGTTTTGTCTTAGGACATTGAGTCTTTCTTAGAGAAATTCCATGTAACACTGGCAACTGTCCTCTCTTAGAGTTTTCCATACAGAATCTTCTAATGACCTTGTCAATGTATGTACTTTGGCTTAAACCAATTAGCTTCCTTGATCTATCTCTATAGATCTTAATGCCAAGGACATATGCGGGTTTACCCATATCTTTCATTGCGAAACACATTCCAAACCAAGTCTTACAGACTGAAGCGTATGAATGTTGTTTCTAATGAGCCATATGTCATCCACATATAAATAAAATAGCACTATGCTCCCACTAATCTTCTTGTATATACAAGGTTCATCTTCGTTGTTGATGAAGCCAAACTCTTTGACTGATTCATCAAAATGGAGATTCCAACTTGCACCTTCCCATCCATATCAGTTCCTTTCGAAGACCCATTTGCATCCTATGGTTTTTACACCTTCAGGTGCATCAATCAAGTTCCAAAATTGATTATCATGCATGGATTGTAATTCGGATTCCATGGCTCCAAGCCACTTATTCGAATCAGGAGATGACATCGTTTCTTGGTAGGTAGTCGGTTCATCATTCTCAATGATATCCACCTCATTACTATCCGTTACGAGAAACCCATATCTCTCAGGCTCGGACCGTAACCTACCAGATCTGCAATTTACTTATGTATCTTGAACATGTTCCACAACTCCTTGTGGGACTTGTTTTTCTTCCACTATCGGTTCAATATAATTTTTTGGGTCTCGAACCTCTTCGATATTTACTTTACTCCCACTGATTTCTTTGGAGAGAAACTCTTTCTCTAGAAAGACACCAGTTCGGGCAACAAACACTTTGTTGTCCATTCGGTTGTAAAAGTAATATCATTTAGTTTGCTTAGGATATCCCATGAAAATACATTTATCAGATTTGTGTGCAAGTTTGTTTGAGACAAGTCTTTTGACAAAACTTCACAACCCCAAAATCTTCATGAAAGACAAACTAGGTTTTCTTTCTGCTCCATATCTGATATGGATTCTTTTAAACTGATTTACATGGAACACGATTTAGTGTGAAAGCAGCGGTTTCTAGTGCATAACCCCAAAAGGATAAAGGAAGATCAACTTGACTCATCATTGATCGAACCATGTCCAACAAAGTTCGATTCCTCGATACACCATTCCATTGTGGTTTTTGTTGGAAATTATGCCTTAGGCCCTTGAGAAAGGCCTTATGTTACATCTTGTTCTCATTTGTTATGGAGATAACAACCCTGGACTATTATATGTTTACATGTTTATTATAATAATCCCGTCCCTAGTACTTATGAAGAACTAGTATAAGTTTAATTGATGATCATATGATGATCATGTGTATATGATACAAATTAAGCTTATGGGTACTTGTTGATGAACACGTACTAGACATGACCCGCTATGAGATTTATGTCATGGTCAGATGTCATAATTAAATCTCATATAATTATATCATTTATCCTTAGACCTGAGATTAACATAGTCTTCCACATGATGAACATTATGTTTCACGTACTCAAACGCTACCCCTAACCGGGTGGTTATAAAGGCTACGATTGGTATAATCCGATTCATGTAGGGAAGAATGATAAGTCAAGATGGGATTTGTCCCTCTCTCAAGAAAGATATCTGCTTGGCCTCTCGATGATTGAGATTGATGATAGTGTATGGACATACCCAAATGAATTGAAGTGTTCAATGTCATTTGCTCATATCAATCTACTCGGGATCGAGAAAGCATTGGACAACATAAGTTGACGTGGACCGTGACTTATGTCCAATATGATATCGCGTGACAAAAGGATTGTGATATGTTCTATGAGGATAACGAACGTCGTTAAGTTATATTAATTGGGTAGTCATGATGGCTTGCTAGAGTCCGCTCATGACTTATGAGTTTGACCTTGGTCGGACTCATTACCAACTTAATATAATCCTATGGGGTCACACACAAAAGGACGAATCAAGAAAAGGCAAAAGTTCGATTTCTGGCTGGCACGGTCGTGCCAGTTATAAAGCATGACCGTGCTGATTTGCACGGCTGTAAGGATCCCGCCCCGCGTCGAACGAAACGAAGGGGTCTTCGTTTCGAAGGGTGAAAAACCAAACACGGTTATCACACAAAACATAACAGAGTCGCCACATTTGTTAATTATTTAACCCAACAAATGGAAATGTTAGAGATTCTATTAGTTCGGAGGTCAGGTTATGCCTTGGGAAGAGTTTTACGTCACCCAAGTCGCCTCGGATAGGACCGAGTCTTCCTAACGTTAGTTAACAAACGTGCATGTGTGTGTGTGTATTTCAAAAATGGGAGAAACTGACATTTTAACAAAACTGGTTAATTATTTAACAGAAAAGGGTTATTTTGCAAACAATCCAGTCAAAAAGGGAAGAGACTGGAAAATTTGCTCCCTGGACAAAGTAGCCGTACGGCTAGGGAGAGCATTCCAGGGGTTTTTGACAGTTTATCAAAAAACTGTCCAGTTTCAGGCAAAACAGAGTGTTCTTGCTGAAACTGGACTGAAATGATCATTTTCATTTATTTTCTTCAACAAAAACATGGATTTAATCATCCCTATGCCGTTGATCACAAATTAGACACCAAAAAGAAAGGTTTTTGGTGTGATCAAGACAATCATTGGGGAAATTTTGAGAAAGGTGATGAACATGCCCTTTGGGCCAAAATTGCCATTTTATGAGTAAAGATTGGAACTTTACCATCAAAATGGACTTTTTATGAAAGATTAACCTTGAGGGACAACAAAAACAACATAAAGATCCAATATTTATGACCCAATCTTAGGGATTTTTGGCTAAATCAAGGTTGGGATGATAAAGATTGAGCCTTTATCCCCCAACATGATCATCATGGCCTAGTTTGTGTAATACCAACATAAAGACATGAACTTTCACCTTGATGAAGAGATCTTTAAGCTATTTAGAACAAGAAATTAAACCATGATCATCCTTAGGTTTGAACCTCTTTCACACAAGAGTATGAAGGGCACCTTGAATCATGCTCATGGTTTAGTTCACATTATATGTATATATATAAGATATATATGCTTGCAATGGACAAGTCTTGTAGTAATATAATATATGTATGCTTGAAATGGAAAAGTCTTGCAAGAATGTAAATTTGCTTGAGAGGACAAGTCTTACAAGAATTTAAACAAGAACAAGTAATGTGATTAACAAAACAAAATAGAATTGAGATGAAGAGAAGATGGGGGAAGGGGACCTCACCTATGATGGTTCTATTCTATCTTCCTTTCCTTCACTCAATTATAAGGGTGATTTCTCTCTCAGACACGATTTCTGCAGAGTTTCCCCTATCTAAACAATATTCTTCCCCCCCTGAAATGATCAGCATGGGGTTCAATTTATAGGGACTGAGGGTGGCCAACATAGCCGTACGGCTCAACCCCTCAGGTACCCAAACCATTCGTACGACTCGACTTGGCGAGCTTCTGGATTTTTCTAAGTTTAATTCCAGTTCAGTCCTGGAATATTAGGTTTATCCTATTGAGGTCCTGGCCCATTGGTTTATCCCTAAATGGTACCAAGAATTCCTCTAAAGTAGGTCAAATTCAGATTGGGGTACTTACAGAGCCCCTCGGCAACGTCGCTTTTGAAGAAAGCGGGGTTGTCGACAAAATAAGCATCCCAATCTGATGGGAGGATGGCTTGGCCGATTTGTTCTATGGCTGGACCTAGAGGTATAGGATTCCTACGTATCCTTATTCGAGGGAATCAAGCCTAACGTAGTTCAGGTGAGAGATTTTAAGGCTACTCAAACCTATGGGCCTTAGGTGGATATTCATTCATCCCTTCCTAAACAGGCATGGCTCAAAGGCCGGACTTGGTCAACTTGGCTCTATTCGGAGAGGGTTGACTAAGGGGGCTGCCATGGCTCAGAGGCTCAAATAATGGGCATAGCTCAGAGGCTAGACTTGATCGACTTGGCTCTATCAGAGAGGGTCGACTCAAGGAATGGGCATGACTCAGAGGCTCAAATAATGGGCATGGCTCAGAGGCTGGTGTAGACACCCCTCCTTGGACCTCTCACGTCCCGATTGCATACACATTTCTTTGTCTTCCTCTTTTCTGTTAAGTTTTGTTACTTTTCGTTAACTTTCGTTACTTTTTGTTAAGTTCTCGACTTACTCCGTTAGTCTTGGATTTGACTAAGTGACAAAGTCAACCTTGAGTCTTTGTTTCACTTGTTTTTCGTTGACTTTCATGGTGTTCATTAAGTTTCTGACTGATCTCGTTAGTTTTGGGACTTAACTGCATAAGGGGGTTAACTTTTGGGCTGAAATTTGGATTTCCTGAAGATGGGAGGAGCGCGCCTCCGCCCTGCTTTATGGGATGCTCGCGCCTCCCATAGGGGGGCGGGAGGTGCGCGCTTCGCACCTCCAGAATCCCAGATTTTGCCAAATTTCCCTCCTTTTCTGATTTGTAACCCCCAAAGCCATTATGGCTTGGCTTGATCCGGGGAAGGGCCATCTTTGTGACCACAAAGACCTTACCTAACACCTATAAAAACCCCTCCAATCCATCATTGGAAGGGGACTTTTCCTTTTCACTCTCTTAACAAAAAAGAGGAAGAATTCTTGAATCAAAAATACTTTAAAACACATAAAATCCATTTTCAAATAGTGGTCACTATAGACAATTTGGTTCTTCCCCATTCAAGCACAAGGTACAATGTTCATTCTCTTATAAACTTTTAATCTCATCTTTATTTTCTCTTCTTGTTAAAATCTTTTTATTACACTCTTCATCTTTAATGTGTATGCAATCTCCATAAAAGGGATACAACCAAAAGGCCACTTCACTATTGAAGTTTGGCCAAGGTTATATCCCAACATTCCAAATTCCACTTTAATTTTCATTTCATTTCTTCATGTAATTGTTTGGCATAATTGTTACATGTAATCTTTTAGCATAAATTAATAAATAAAAACAATTCTCTTTTATTTCCTTTTAATTTTCCCCTTTATTTCCATTGTAATTGTTAGCACTTCTTACATTAATAATTGAAGGACTTTTCTTTTTAGTATTAGAACACCAAAAGTAGCAAGACCCGCTTAAGTGGGGTGGAGTGGGTGTTTAAGTATTTCCCACTCCGTCACCTAACCCCCGAACCCCTCATCTCAAGAATCTTTGGTTTCGTAATCACTAAAAAAAGCTATTTTCTTAGGTTTTCTCGCGTTCCTCTAAAACGTGGGTGGCGACTCTTAAAATCAATTAGACATCCTAGGTAATTCACCGCTCTAGCCAAGCCGTGGTTTCCCGGGGTATCTACAGTGGCGACTCCGCTGGGGACATAGAGGGTTAAACTTGCATTTTCTGCTTTTGGTGTTCTTATATCTGTTTTCTGGGCATTCTGGTTAAAAGGGTAGGAAGCGCGCGCCTCCGGCCTTCTTGGCCTAAAGCGCGCGCGTCCGACCCTTATTACCAGAATCGCTCACCTTCCATCTTGTCCTTCAAATATCATATTTCTATGCTAACAAGTTTCTGCAGGGGAAAGTTACATAATTTGGGACCAGGGCAATCCCCTGAGTCCGCGGTTTCTTCTGACATTCTGACAGGTACCCCAGATGCGCGCGCCTCCCACATTCATAGCGCAATGCGCGCTCTTCCCACGTAACAGCCCTGAGTCGCGCGCTTCTGGGTCATTTTCCAGAATAGAACAATAAACAGAACAGTGAACAGAATGGGCAGTTTTAACAGTGTGTGGGCACCGGGCCTGCATACACCCCCTTTTACTCTTGTTTATTCATTTTTATCGGTCACACGGGTGATTCGAAAGTTGTAAATTACGTGCTTATTTGTTTTTTTAATTTCCTTTGAAAAAAAAATATTTTGTCACTTGTTAGACCTCACACTACGCGCACAATTCTTATCAACTGCTCACTATCGAGTCGCACAAGTCCAACCCCAAACCCGTCGAGGCCCGTCCTAGGAAGTTTCAAGCTCCACTCGACCTTGACTCTTTCGAAGCGGTAAACCTCAGCCCGTGGCGTAGTTCACGACTACATGCCGGGGGTGACCTTTAAGCCTCTCTTTAGCCGAGCACAAACCACACAATTCTAGTTAGGGTCTAACACTCCGTGACTCAAGTCGGTTTCCATATGCCGAGATTTCCCTAAACTAATGTATTCAAATCATACATGCCACTCGTTGTTTTGGACGAAATAAAACTCCGTCCCCAAGTGGTTATTATGGACGAAAATAAAAATCTGTCCCCGCATGTATGCTTTACTACATTAATTTAGTTTAATCCCGACACATGTAGGATTCACAAGCGTGGTGGAATCCGATGAGTATATGGGACCACGAGAAGGTCTATATACTAGTGTGACGATTCCACTATATTTTTAGAAACCCCAAAAAGGACCACGTCCTTCCGACTTTTGTAAATAAAATAAAAAAAAAGAGTCATTTTTCTTATGTGGTAAAGTCTTTTTCCTTTGTTTGTGGGTTAATTATTTTACTCAAAATATGTTTGTGGGGCCAACCTAAGATCGACCGTGTTCTCTCAATAGGTCCAATGGCTTCCAACAGCAACAACAACAAGGGTGAGAATACTTCCGTGTCCAACGAAAGGCTCTTCAACATAATAAGAGCCATGGGGGAACAAATGGATAGACTTGTCGAGGATGCCCACCGCAAGGATGATTTATGGCAAGCCCGTCTTGATCTCGAGAGGAGAATTCATAAGGAAGAAGTGTCCGAACTTAAGGCCCGTTTACGGGAGTTCACCGACAACAAGGCAATGGTCAACGGTAAGGCATGTTCAAGTGGCTCGCCTCTTAAAAGTCACAAAGGTTCTACCAACGACCGTGTCTACACTCCCCTCCAAGGTATGACCATCACCAAGGCCTATGAAGATCTCAAAGCAAAGGGACAAATTTCTCCTCTCCAAGGGCACAAGCAACCACAATCATTGCGTCGCAACCATGCCCACCACAAGTGGTGTGACTATCACCTATGCAGCGGTCACCTCACCGAGGATTGCTTCTCCATCCGCAACATCATCCAAGACTTGATTGACAATGGTGAGTTTACCGTGGTTGAAGAACAACAGTTAGAGAGTGAGAACATGCAAGAACTCATCAAGGAAGGGGTTTATATTTGAAATAGGGTCTCAACAAGAGATCATGCCGCAAGGAAGGCTACAACGACAATGGGGACTACAGCAACAATCTCCGTTTCTCTTTCTCTACCTAGTAATAGGAATAATAAAAAAAGAGTCAAAGTCCTCTTTAGTGTGCATTAAAGTTTTCTCTCGTCCCATGTTCAATATCGAGTCTTATTATCAAATAAAAGTCGTTCTTGTCCTCATACACTCCTCCAAGTTGTTCAATTTAATTCTTGGCAAAATGATGAAAAAATGTCTAAACACGTTTTAGAATGAAGGCTATCGCTTGAACGCCTAGGGGCTAAACATCAACGACGGCATCAACAACGAAGACATCAACAACGACGAAATCAAGACAAAGAAAGGTGGAGCAACGATCATGAAGCAAAGTTTTCAAAAGGGGATAAAAACAAAAAAAGGCTCGCTAGGTTGAAATCCTCAAATCAACCTAGGCAAAAGTTAGAGCACAAAAAAAAAAAAAAAAATCCCCCTCAATCAAAGAAGTATAAGATCAACATCATTCCACCGATGAAGGACGAAGCAACAACCATCTCAACGAATGGAGCATCTACAAGAACTATGGTGACCTGAGCCTCTACACTGGAGGGACGTAGGCAACCTTCGGGTCCGGTCTCATGCAAGAAAGAAGATATGTTTAGCCCTAGCACGTTATGGTGATCGGCCTTCCTCTTTAACTTGTCATGACATCTTTGTACGATTCATTTGCCAATGAATTAATCACCAAAAGATTGAACAACTTTCTTAGATTTGGAATCGCTTTCACATTCCTTGTCGAGTCTAGGGGCTTCTTGTCTTTCAGCATACTCCCAGTTTCTGGCAATCAAACTGGGGATTTCTTTCTCTTCTCTCTTAATGACTTACTTGCCTTCGTGAGTCATTCAAAAAAAAATCTATACATACATGAAGTCAATACTAGGGACACTTCCTTAGTCGAGTCAATGTCACTCATCTTTAGTGACAAGAGGTCTTCACCGCAAAATCACATGTCTCTCATCCTCCGCTAGAGTCAATGCACACTTCCTCATCAATTGAGTCAAAAAAAATGAAGACGCAAAAGAGATGCCCGCTAGATTGAAAACCCGAAAGGGCGGTCTAGGCAAAAAATAGGGTGCGTCATAAAAAAAATGAGAGAGTGAGAGAGAGAAGGGAAAGATAAATAGAGATCCCCGTCCTCTAAAGAAGACAACTGCACAAGTTCTACTTTGGGTCTCCTCAGCAAGTCAATCCCCACCAAGACAACTTTAGAATTGCAAAAGGCTTGACGAGATATGGCACCATCAAAGGTCATTTTGGGTTATTGAAAGATTGTTCTTGCAATGTGCATCTTTGGCCCCATGAGAAAGAAAGCCCGTGGTAACCAAGATCCGTCCGAGAACGAGCCTATCATTGAAGGGGTACGAGGTTTCACAAAATAATCCCTAGCTAGTCAATTGGCTTGGGCAGCAAATAGCAACAACATGTGTCTCAGTTTTCAAAGCTTCTTCAAGTATGTGCTTCTAAAGTACGCCGAAAGGCTCCCAATAAATGGAGTATCTCTTGACATGTCCTCTCATGTTTGTTCCCTCGAACGAGGATGAGTCACTCTTGCTTTGCTCAACAAATGGTGACGCCCTAGGGGCTATGTGACTCAAGAACAAGGGTATCTTTTGCTTCATTTGACAATCAATAAGCCCTAGGGGCTATGCTCGAGAAAGATGTGTGAGACTATCCTAAAAGTCTCTCAAAAGGGATGTCAAAAATCCCTCTTGTCATGTGTGCCCATGTTCGTTCCCCCAATCAAGGATGGACCTTTCTCGCAATCAGTGATGGCACTCTAGGGGCTACGGTCAAGTCTTAAAGGCTCCCTCGGCAAGAAGCAATTCACTTCAATATCCCCAGCAACATTTGAAGCTCCATACCGAAAGGTCTCAAGGGGCTTCGCAATCTACAAACCTTTTGGGCCACTGCTTTACAGTAATTCAAGCAAAGGGCAATATTGGGGCTTCACGACCAACAGTCTTTTGGGCAACAATACTCGAGCAACGCAATTTGGGAGTAGTCTCCATGAAAGGGATCAAGCTTCAAAGGTCTCTCAACGCTTCAAGTCAAAGGCCTCTTGGTTTTAAATGAAGGCTCCGATGATATGAATGAATTTAACGATTCTTGTTAGAACTCACAGCGAAATTATGAAGGAAGTCTTAGAGAAAAGGAAAAAGATTCAATATGATAGACTCACCCGGCTGAGTTATAGCGGGCAATGCCAATATGTTAACTCTATAAGCAGAGTTACGGCCAATCCCAATGTTTCTGCAATACAGCACCTCCTTCTCCAAGATCAAAAGCACAGGCTGCATCCGAAGATCCGTCGCCGGTTCAACTCAAGAAGACTCAAGCAAACATACCGTTTGAGACTTTATCATGTCAAGACCTTATCATCTGTAACAACATCACCATCTCCCATGAGATGTCTCCTAAAGACCCTACTGCATTCTCAACATGGACCCTCCGCCATTTAGGTACCAACCATAAAAAAGGCCCATTCATCTCCGAACAAGAGAAAGGAAGAGATCACTTTCAAGAGTCCTACCCAACGTGACATCCGCTCTCAATACAGAGCTAAGCCGATTTGGGGCTTCGAAAAGTCCTCGCATCCCGCCATCTTAAATCCCACGACATTTGGGGCTTAGCAATCTCTCAAAGCTTGGTATCAATGATCTTCTCTTAGGGCTTGCCCACGTCGACAAACAAAAGACAGTTTATTTGAATGGGCTAAGAGTTGATCCATCTTGAGACTTCATAAGCCACTCAAAGTTCAGCATTCGAGGGGCTTTACAATCAGCAACCCCTTGGCATCTCGACATCAATAGTCCTTTTGAAGCCCCATAAACGACAAATCTCTTGGGGCTAGACATCAATTTTCGTTGGACAACGCGGCGACAACATTCAAGCGAGGCAATCCGGACTTCGATCGAACATGACTTGATCTTGGGTTGACTTTACAAACACACAATGGTCAAAATGGTTCACCCACGAACTAAAAAAAAAAAAACTTTTTCCCACATGTGTACATATTCTATTCCTACAAAAAGACAAAAAGATTTTTCTTTTTCTTTGTCTCCTTATTTGCGCAAAAATATGTGCATTATTTTATCTTGCTCCTAGCATTCCCCAGCATCCTTGAACTACGCTGGTCTGATTCTCTTAAAGGGATACGTAGGCAGCCTTTTGGCACGACCAACCCATCACCCAGAATACCATCTCACTGACACTCCATCAAAGGCAAAAACAATTCATCATCACCAACATCATCATTCTCCATCCAAAGCATGGACATTCTTCATCAAAAGCATCAATGCATCCACCACCACAACACTAATCCATCCAACGGCAATGGTAAGTGAAGGTATGAATACATTCGAGGCTTTCCTCAAATCACACCGCACACAAAATCACTTTCTCCAATCTTACAAAAATTCTCCCTCATGCAAAACTGCCTTCAAATCACATCACACCACAAGCACAATTTCTCTCATAACTGCCATTTCACATCTCATACATGTCACAAGCACATATACCTGCAAAGCACACACTTAACAGGTACCACCACAAGGTCAACAGCATTTGCAACTCAAGGCACTTCATCCCCAGCAGAAAGTGATCCGCCGTCAACTACGCCTGCATCCCACAGAGTCAAACAATTACAGTTCAATGACAACAACTCGGTCCATGGTGAGCCGAAAAATCACCACCTTTCCATCAAGCAACACAACAATATCAGATATAGGCAGACGGAGCCTCGGTTCCCACCATCCGCAAACGGATCCCGCTTCAGCAAATAGATCCCGCTTCAGCAAACGGATCCCGCATCAGCAAACGGATCCCGCGTCAGCAAACGGATCCCGCGTCAGCAAACGGATCCCACAGCAAACGGATCCCACAGCAAACGGATCCCGCTTCAACAAACGGATCCCGCATTAGCAAACGGACCCCGCATCAGCAAATGGATCCCGCATCAGCAAATGGATCCCGCATCAGCAAACGGATCCCGCATCAGCAAACGGATCCCGCTTCAGCAAACGGATCCCGCATCAGCAAACGGATCCCGCATCAGCAAAACGGATCCCGCCATATCCTTTCTATATCAATAAATCCGCTCAAGGAGCGCACCCCTATCCTTCGCAAATTTCAAATTCATGTTTTATCGAGTCTTTGTTTTCTCTTGTCGATGTCCTTGGCGGTTGTCTTTCTTTCGTCGACGCGTTTTGCTTTTGCAATCCACGTCACCGAGGGGCTCTATAGACACCCCGCCTTGGACCTCTCATATCCCGATTGCATACACATTTCTTTGTTTTCCACTTTTCTGTTAAGTTTTGTTACTTTTTGTTAACTTTCGTTACATTCCGTTAAGTTCTCGACTTACTCCGTTAGTCTTGGATTTGACTAAGTGAAAAAGTCAACCTTGAGTCTTTGTTTCACTTGTTTTTCGTTGACTTTCGTGGTGTTCCTTAAGTTTCTGACTGATCTCGTTAGTTTTGGGACTTAACTTCATAACGGGGTTAACTTTTGGGCTGAAATTTGGATTTCCTGAAGATGGGAGGAGCGCGCCTCCGCCATCCTTTATGGGATGCTCGCGCCTCCTATAGGGGGGGCGGTAGGTGCGCGCTTCCCACCTCCAGAATCCCAGATTTTGCCAAATTTCCCTCCTTTTCTGATTTGTAACCCCCAAAGCCATTATGGCTTGGCTTGATCCGGGGAAGGGCCATCTTTGTGACCACAAAGACCTTACCTAACACCTATAAAAACCCCTCCAATCCATCATTGGAGGGGGGACTTTTCCTTTTCACTCTCTTAACAAAAAAGAGGAAGAATTCTTGAATCAAAAACACTTTAAAACACATAAAATCCATTTTCAAAGAGTGGTCACTATAGACAATTTGGTTCTTCCCCATTCAAGCACAAGGTACAATGTTCATTCTCTTATAAACTTTTAATCTCATCTTTATTTTCTCTCCTTGTTAAAATCTTTTTATTACACTCTTCATCTTTAATGTGTATGCAATCTCCATAAAAGGAATACAACCAAAAGGCCACTTCACTATTGAAGTTTGGCCAAGGTTATATCCCAACATTCCAAATTCCACTTTAATTTTCATTTCATTTCTTCATGTAATTTTTTGGCATAATTGTTACATGTAATCTTTTAGCATAGATTAATAAATAAAAACAATTCTCTTTTATTTCCTTTTAATTTTCCCCTTTCTTTCCATTGTAATTGTTAGCACTTCTTACATTAATAATTGAAGGAATTTTCTTTTTATTATTAGAACACCAAAAGTAGCAAGACCCGCGTAAGCGGGGCGGAGTGGGTGTTTATGTACTTCCCACTCCATCACCTAACCCCCGAACCCCTCATCTCAAGAATCTTTGGTTTCGTAATCAATAAAAAAGGCTATTTTCTTAGGTTTTCTTGCGTTCCTCTAAAACGTGGGTGGCGAATCTTAAAATCAATTAGACATCCTAGGTAATTCACCGCTCTAGCCAAGCCGTGGTTTCCCGGGGTATCTACAGCTGGGCTTGATCGACTAGGCTCTATCAGGAGAGGGTCGACTCGAGGGTAACTGGTCTTATGTCCGACTAAGGACTGCCGGGACACATTGGTCAATTTGGTCAACTTTTCTCATGGTGGAGGGTCGACTACACAAACTGGTCAACTTATCTCATGGCGGAGGGTCGACTGCACAAACTGGTCTTACTGCCATCACAATGATAGGCTTTCTCTAACCTGGACATTCTCGGGGGACAAAGGTTTTCTTAACTTAATTATGACTATACTGGTCTTACGCTCTACCAAGGGCTGCCGGGGCAATAACATCTTAACTTTCATCCTGGACTTATGAGGTACGGTCGGGACTTTCACGATTTCACTTTCTACCCTGGACTTACGAAGTACGGCCGGGTCAACAAAGTCCAATGGTCTTACGCCACGCCGGACGGCTCAGGACGAATCTGTCACGACCCGAAATCTAGGCTCTATTTATTGGTAATAAATAATTATTATTTATTATTTTGGATTATTTATTTATTTAAATTATTATTTATTTAAATATTTATGTGTGCATTTTATGTGTTATAATATTTATGCCTAGCATTTTATTCGAGTTATTTGGGCTAGTGTGGAAGTGTTGAGTCTTAGTTGTTAGTAGGGAGTGTAGAGTTTGTGTGTAGTGTAGTGGAGGGGGCCTAAGAGTAAATCTTTTAAATTATTCCCCTACTCCCTCCCTACTCCTCCCCTTCTCCCTCATACACTCCACCCCCCCCCATTCCCATTCCCTGGAAACTCTCTCTCTCTCTTCCATGTGTGGTAAGTTTCTTCTCCTCTTCCTTCTCTCTTCATTTTCTCCATCTTCCTCTCTTAATCTCTCGTTTCCTAAAACATGAACCTTGTTTAGATCGTCGATAGGATCGCGTAAAACCAAAAAGAATTGAATTCCGTCAACTTTGAGATTTATCAAGTAAGTTACTTTTCCCCCATTTTTATGCTAAAATGTTCCTTTCATGTTCATAAAATGCTTTAGTTGTTATATATGAAGTTTGATTGAGTTTGAGATTTATTTGGAATTTATTTGAGTTTTTGGGCAAAAATGGTGATATTATGATTTTGGGATTTAATCTTGGACTGGAGTTGTTAGATGATGCGATTTAAGGTCCCCTCTTAGCTTAAATGTGGTTTTGGTTCATTATGCAACTTGTTAGAAGGATTGGTTTGGAGTATTTTAGAGATTGGGGTGATTTTGGTTCGAACTTAAGGAACCCAGCTCTGTTTTCCCGACTGGAATCCAGACCAGGCGCCCGCCCGACCCCCTCCAGGCGCCCGCCTACATGTCATTTTCTGATAACCATACCTTCTGGTCATTCAGGCGCCCGCTCGCCCCATTCCAGGCGCCCGCCCGCTCACTGTTCCAGGATTTTGTCCTTTTTGCTTGTTTAAACTAAATGGCTTAACTAGTTTAGGGTACCTTCTTCTAATTAACTTAAGATAACACCGTGGAGAACTTTAGTAATTGAAATTGATTCCTTGGTGAACAATAGTGTTATGTAACTTGATCAAGTATTGTTTGGGCATCTTATGATGTGTTCGTGTTTGTTCCAACCGGATTGAATTTCGCGTAAGACTTGGTCTAGGTTTTAGGCGATGACCTATAGTACCTAGGGGGTTGTTATTGAACACCAAGGTGTAGGGTTTAGTCCTGTCGTGATCATGTTCTAATAAGTGTAACCTTTTGTATTCGTTTGGGATGTTTAGAATTGGTTCGTTACGAACGGAGGTAAAGCGTGAATTGGTAATTGGGTACCTACGGTTTGATTAACCTTAAGGTGTTTTCATTCTGATTTCCTACTTTGGAATTCCAGGTGTGATGAGATGGTTGAGTTCATAGTCCTAGTACATCTTTATGAGTAAACGTTTAGGATAATTTTGGGTTATAGTCGTTGTACTATTTGTGAGCGACCGTTTGGGTTGTGTGCTTCATGATTAACTCGTGGGTATTATCTTTGGAATGTATCTGGTATGGTTCCTCTTTATGATATTACTGTAGTCTAATGATCTTTGTTGTTGAGCTCCTTATGAGCAATTCCGTTTATCGTTGTTGTGCTCTTTATGAGAAATTTCGTTTATCGTTGTTGTTAAACTCTTCATGAGTAACCGTTGCATCTTTATGGCGATTAATTGGTATGGTTCCCTACTTTGGAACCCTAAGTTGTTTAATTAAGCTAGTATTTATTACTTAGCATTTATCTGAAAGTCCAGCTGGTTATTTGTGTATCGAGTCAGGCAATGGATAATGCTATAATGGCACGAGCCAAGTCCAGTATAGCATCGCCCATTAGTCCTTCTGTCCTCATCCAGATTGGCCTTAGTTGGGATGAGCTAGCTCCGTTGTGGGTATTCTAGCTAATCGTTTTGGAGCATGACTTTGTGGCATGGCTCCCGCCCTTTGTGGCACTTTATTATTGTTATTGGTTCCGGTACCGGGTTTCTCTTCAGCTTTTATGCTACTACGAAGATGGTTTGTTTGATTGATGGGTTGAGTGGTCGCTTCTGACCGGGGATTCCTCTTCAGCTTTCATGCTATTATGAAGATGATGAATTGTTGGTTATTGAAGCTGCGCAGCGACCTTTATTTGGTTCTTTCAGTTGAGAAACCTTGTCTAATATCCTTTGTTATGTGTTTACTTTCCGCTGCTATCTGTTGACTGTTAATTGTTACATGCTATGTGATATTCATCATTGCTTATTGCTTATTGCATTATAGCATGTCATGTAGTTGCATTAGTAACTTACTGAGATTTTATCTCACCCCGTTTATTTCCATCTTTGTTTTTCCTTAACCCCCCCCCAGGAGGAAAAGGATTAGGATTCGCGGATCGAGGAGGACGTCAAGAGGTTTGAGATTTTGGGGCAGGTTGTTATGGATCGGTTTACATTATTTAAATGTATAACCTTTTGGGGATAGTTTTACCATTATTGACGTCATTAAGAATTGTATATTTTATTCTTTTGGGTATAAGCTGTGGAGCTTATGTTGGATGTACTTTATTGATTTAAACTTGGATTTGTAAAACCTTGTGTTATCATCTTTTGGTTCTAAATGGAATTTTTAACTTCCATATTTTAGAGTTTTGGTTTTAAGTCGACGTCCAACTCGCGGTCTCGGACCCGCGGGGTTCGGGGTCGCGACAGTTGGTATCAGAGCTATGGCATTGGCTCTAAGTATAAGTCTAGGTGGATTAGTATGACCTAGGTGGGTAGTAGTGTGCGGAGTGATTAACGGTTGATATCTTATGCAGGTAATTACTCGAAATGTCCAGAAGAAGAAACAGAAGAGGTATTAGTGGGGCACAGAATCAGAATGATACAAGGGAAGAAGCACGTGCTATGTTTCAAGGCATGTTCGAGGCGGCCATGAAGGCCATACATGATCAAGGTCCGAGGGTAGAGCAAGCACCACCCCGCTATGGATTGGAACAATTTCTGAAATTGAAACCGGTTGAGTTCAATGGGGAACCCGATGTAAGGAAGGCCGAGCTATGGATTGAGTCGATGGAGAAAATTTATGATGTCTTTGGTTGCACCGATGAAGACAAGGTCCGGTTTGCGGCTTATAAACTTGTGGATGCCGCCGAGCATTGGTGGAAGGGTGTTAAAGCGAGTTGGGATGATACTCACACAGTGTATGCATGGGAATTGTTTGTGCGAAAGTTCAAGGAGCATTTCATTCCGGTAGTGGATCAAAACCGAAAGGAGATCGAGCTTCTCAACTTGGAGTAAGGTTTGTTGTCTATAGCTCAGTACTCGGCTAAGTTCATAGAATTAGCCCGGTATTGTGACTATCTTGTGAGGACCGAAGAACAGAAGGCTATGAGATTCATCCGGGGTTTGAAGACTTCTATTCGTACTCAACTTATAGCCCAGAGGATTGTGACATTTCAGGATGCGGTAGACCGGGCATACTTGATCGAGCAAGATATTGGGGAGCATAAGAGGAAGACCGAGGTTGCAAATACGGGTAAACAAGTAAGCCATGCTAAATCTCAACCACAACACCGTTCAGATAACCGAGGTAATTTGGGAGCACCATCTCAGTTTAAGGGACAAACCGCGCTAGGGAATCCGGGTACTACCCCGGGGAAACAAGGGAAACAAGGTAGGTGGCTTTGCACTTACTATCAGAGGGAAGGCCATTTGGAGGATAAGTGTTGGAAGAAGCAAGGAAAATGTATCAATTGTGGTCAACTGGGTCACTTCATAAAAGACTGTCCGAGGTTTAAGGTTCAAGCATCAGGAACAGGAACCAGTACTTCACCGGGTCAGAAGAGGGATGCTTCGGGAAACCCTGAGGTATAGGGCAGAGTAATTGCGACCAATCAGCACTCACCAGGTAACGGATAAATTTCAGGAGGTATTATTTTGCGTCGTGAGAGCGAGCGCGTGCATTTTAGGATCATCGCATTTATGTGTTTCTATGCATTAGTTGCATTTATTTCTCTTGAGTCTTTGACTTATGTGTTGTAGGTGTCTACTCCTATGGAGGAGTTTAGGGTATCTGATGAAGTCTTATGTGCTTATGATGTGCTTAAGTATGGTTATGTCTCACCTGCTAAATTAGCCATGTTGCTATTACAAGATTTTGATGTTACTATTGCTTTAGTCTATTTGTTGCAGGGGGATTGATGTATTCTCCATTCCTAATTTCTTAAAACTGTTTGAGATCGTTCATTTGGGTAGAGTTATACCTATCTTTTCTTAATTGAAATCCGAGTATTTAGTTTCGGTCAATTTGTTGGGTGTATTTATCATTCGTAAGATTTTCATTTTCTTCCGAATAGTACCTAGTGTTTGAGGAGAAGCTTGGGGTTAAATTGCATTGTGTGGTACAAGGTTGTAGTACCGATAATTAGATCAATATCTATATTGTAACGGTTGAGTTGTAAAAGTTGAGGATTCAACCGAGGGTTTCTTGTTAAGAGATTTCGTTTCCTTTTAGTACATCTCCGTGAGTACATCGAGATTGATTAGCATGGAGGGATGCGTGAATTGTTATGGGTAATGAGTGTATGGTGGAATGTATAATCGATAATGGTGGTAAGCGTGTTAAGTTAGAAAGGACTAATAAGTACATTGTGGGAGAGTAACAATTTCTCGATCTATGTTAAAGGCATTTTGAATTTGGTTAGATAGTGGTTCTATGGTCCTAAATCTCTCCTTGGTGGCGTTTCGCGATTCGGACCAAGAGTATGTGAAGAAAGTCGAGTATCAATATTTGGGCATAATTAAAGAATATTGTGATTGGGTAATGGAGCTATTGGAATGAGGCTAGCTAATTAGTTTATGATTTTGGTAGTACCATTGAGCCTAAGTATCATTAGGTTAATAAATGTATGCGTGAGAGACTAACTTGGGTTAGCTATTGAGGATTTGTGATTTGTTGATTTCCTTGGGTCTATGAGCACGGATTATAATTTAAATGAGAGTTAGAGAAAATCTTTGAAGATGAAATTTGGATCGTTTTGCGGACTATTGAGTATATTGAATTGTTTAGGCTTCAAGACCGGATTAATGAAGGGATGAGAGTATAACATAGATTAAGTGGACACTTTGTACGAGAAATTTTGGGGTTGTATGGTACTAATAATTTAAGGTGTTAACTCAAAGTGAAAGCACTATAATGGTAATCCATAGAGATGTAGCCATTTCGATGAATATTGTAGAAATAGAAATTTATTTAGCCTTTTTATATTTTAAAAGCTAATTAGGCTCGGGATGGTGATGTTTTGAATTTCTGGGGAATACTACTAAGTATGTGATTTACAAAAAGGAAACACCTTTGTAGTGTAATTAAGGTTATGAATAAGATGAGCTTAGGATATCTCGAGAGTCATGTTTGGGAGCAATTGGGATTCCCCAATTTTGATTATGGATTCTAATTAGTAGTGAATACTACTAAGTATGTGATTTACAAAAAGGAAACACCATTGCCCTTAATGACGTGGAAGCGGGGTTCTATAAGTCCCTTACCGCTCATTTATGCCATGACCGAGTTGTAAGCCTTCTTTCCCACTCGATCTTTGTCAATTTTGTGCACTCCCTAGTCCTAGGGTTCATGTTCATGCAATTTGGGGTTTTCGCCTTCCTAGGTGCGATTCTACAAAATTGGCTTCATTTTCACGTTATTGGGATCACTAGGAACATGGGCATGTGTTCATATCATCATTTGGACATGCCTAGCTATACTTTCTAAAATCAAAGTGCATTGTCCCGCGATTTATGCATAAACTACTTGTACCTTAGGTTCGACTAGTCATTTTGACACATTCAATTCCATGCTAGAATTTCCTAGGATAAGTTGGTGCATGTTTGTGGAAATTCAGGACACTAAGTCTCAAAATGGGGACGGATTTTATTCATTAGGACATGGGGAAATCCTTTCAAACAAAACCTCACACATTCTTTTCATAAGAAACACACCCTCAAATGCCCAACGCAGTTTAAAAGGGGACAACACATTTTTTTTACAAAAGACACCCTCAAACGCCCAACGCAATTTGAAAATGGTAAAATCACATTTTTTTTCACAAAACACACCCTCAAATTCCCAACGCAATTTAAAAGGGTAAAATCACATTTTTTTTCACAAGACACACCCTCAAACGCCCAACTCAATTTGAAAAGGGTAAAATCACATTTATTTGCAAGACATACCCTCAAATGCCCAACGCAATTTGAAAAGGGTAAAATCACATTTTTTCACAAGACACACCCTCAAATGCCCAACGCAATTTGAAAAGGGTAGAATCACATTTTTTCACAAAACACACCCTCAAATGCCCAACGCATTTTGAAAAGGGTAGAATCACATTTTTTCACAAAACACACCCTCAAATGCCCAACGCAATTTGAAAAAGGGTAAAATCACAATTTTTTACAAAACACACCCTCAAACTCCCAACACAATTTGAAAAGGGTAATATCACATTTTTTCACAAAACACACCCTCAAATGCCCAACGCAATTTGAAAAGGGTAAAATCACATTTATTTGCATGATTCATTCATCATATCCATTTATCATACGCATTGGTATCTTAAAACTGTGTTATCCATACCTTTGTTGTGTTTACCTGCAGGGCGGTGATCCCAAATCTTGAGGATCTCCCGACATGTGATGTTCCTTGTGGGAGGCCATGCCCGAGGCAGTCGGTGATGGTCCTGGTCCGAGTGAGTGGGTATAGCGCACCGGCTTGGTGCCATTCATCCATGCCGTAGGCCAGCTGGTTAGCACTAACAGGAGCCTGGGACTCATCTCTGCCTTGGGCGAGCATTGGTGGGATACAACCCACACCTTTCATTTGAGTTGGGGGGAGGTGACCGTGACTCCCGCAGACTTTTCTGCCATTACCGGGCTCTCCTTCGGCGGCCGACCAATTATCTGGGCCGACCGGCTCTCAACCGCAGACATTGAGGCACTCATTGGCTTTTCGGGATCTACCAAGGGCTTGGGGATCCTAGTGCAGGATGTTGACCGGGCCATTCGGGCCAGAATTTCAGAGTATTTGACGGGTTTGGTGATGGCAGAGCAGCTCGAGCGAGCTTACGTGTGGCTCCTTCTCAGCAACACCATCTTTGCCAATGCCGACACCACATGCATGTTCCCCCTACTTGGATCATTGTCCACTCTGGAGACCGTCTGGAGTATTTCTTGGGGAAAGGCTGGGTTGGCTGAGCTGTACATGGAGCTCGATAAATTCAGCCGGAAAGCGAGCAAATCCTTGGCTTGCTTCCAGTTCGCCTTGGAGGTACATTCTTTTCCTTCCCCCATTTTTCTGTTTTCTCCTTCTCATTCACCTTTTCGGTTTTCGGCATCTTAATGATTTTTGGCCTTTTCCTTTCAGGCTTGGTACTACGAGATCTTTGGTGGCTATCCATGGGAGCTGACCGTTGATCCCGCCATCACATTCTCGGCCATGGTCTGTTGGGCTCGAGAGGCCTGAAAGAAGAGGGGATCCAAGGGACGGGTCTCCGTTCGTCATGCCGATGTCAGGGCAGTGCTAAGGGGAGCTATGCCGGATGAGCTTAACCTCTTTCCTTGGTCAAGGTATGAGGGGCAAGGGCTAGGCATTAACCTGTCTGATGCTCTGCGGGTAACCCAGGAGAGGAGACTGCTCGTAGGGTTCTGTGGAGAGGCCTTTTACTTGGGAGAGAGGGTGCTCTGGCAGCACGGGCTCGGGCTCATGCGGAGGGCTCCTGTCGACCCTCCTGACACCATGTTCGTAGCAGACCGAGGGGACGACCCCTACCTCATAGGGGCGAATGCATCCCATTTTATCACCGATGAGCCATACGGACGTTTCGTGGCCCGGAGGCTGAGATCACCATAGGTAGTGGCTTCTGGGGTGGCTCCTCCGATGTGGCAGGACTTCTCATACATATACTCAGATAGTCGGGTCCACATGGTGGCCACATCTGTGGCGGGAGAGGGGTCCCCACCTGAGGATGCTCCTGAGGGCGTGGTATGTTTTCATTCCTTTCTCTCACACGCACTCATCCCATATCCCTATCTTTTCCACTGAGCAGTTTAATTTCCATGTGCAGGTTACAGCGCCGGCTCTGTTGGATAAACCCTCCCTCATGAAACGGGCCAAAAGGTGGCTGAAGAGGTTTATTGGTCGCTCTTCCAAGGGGCCTCGGACTGAGTCCAGTTCACGCCGGGCAGGAACTCGGTGAGTGGTGGGGAGAGGTCTTTCCGACGGGCCTCGAGTGTAGAGCTACCCCCATCCTTTGTCCGTCGCCATACCTTAGGCGGAACTGATTTGGAGGCCTTTCGGGATTCTCTCCGTGACCCTGGCTTTCACGAGCTCGCCCTGGATCCTTTTGCTCATTTGGCCTTGGAGCGTGTGGAGCCCCAGCCGACCAGACACCCCAGTCCTCCTTCCCAGGTTCCTCCTTCCTTCTTTCCTGGCCAATCCTCTTCGGGTGAAGGCTCGAGCTTGGCAGAGTCCGTCTTCTTATTTGACCCCAACACGTGCCCATCTCGTCCCTTGGAGAGGGTTCACTCGCCTCCGGAGGATCCTTACCCAGATTCTGATTAGGATGTACCTATGTGAACAATTTTTTTTTTTTGTTTCATTTTATTAAAAAAAACAATGTATGAAAATTTGTTGTCTTTGGTGTTTAAAACTTTGTCCCATTTATTTGTAAATCCATCATTTATGCACGCTTGGGCCTCGAGAGGGCTTTATGGTCATTTCTGGACCGTCGGGGATTCTCGAAATGTGTTTGGACTCAATTATTTGGACCTTGACACGTATCTGACAGGTTTTTGAACAAGTGAAAATGAGTTTTACTTGTGGGAAATCAGCTGATACAAGCTGCTGATATGAAATTTTTCACATGGAAAAACCAGCCGTCCGGATCATACAAGCATGGTTGACTTTTTGACCAAACTTTCTGAGGACTCTTAGGGAATTTTGACAAATGGGAGACCTTATTTGACTCAGACCGTTTTACTCAAAGCATGACTCTTCGTTGGTCCTTCCATTGCACGATTATGGCTTGCCAGCCCCAGTGCGTTGCCTTGCCGGAACTACTCCTCGGGTTTCACGGTCATGGCTTACCAGCCCCAGTGTTTTGTCTTGGCCGGGAACTACTCCTCGGGTCTTACGGTTATGGCTTGCTAGCCCCAGTGTTTTATCTTTGCCGGGAACTACTCCTCGGGTCTCACCCTATTCTTTTGGGTGCGTATCCTCCTTGCCCGGGACATGGTCCGCCTTTGCACGGGTTTCCTCTTCCTAAGCAATCCAAACACATCATTTCTCCCTCTTCCACATATCCCATCATCTTCTCTTCCTAGGAGTAGCCTAGTTGACTCTGACACGGACAAGAGCAAATCATGCTTGCTCACACGAATAGACATACATAGGCATTTATGGGAGTGAGTCCCTTTTCTGAGGAAGGAAGCCTATGGACAGAAATTCAAGTGTTTGGCTCTTTCCTAAGATGTGGAAAAGAAGACTTGTCGAGGCATTCGAAATCGGCCTTAGTTAATGTCATCAAAATGATTGCTCGAATGAACCGTGTCCAGCATTAGGTCAAAATTCAAACAATTAGCCTTAACATGCATAAATGTTGTGATCATTTGAGATTCATATTCGATCAATGGCAAGATCGAAGTGTGTTTAGGAGGGATTAGTCATTATCCGGGAGATTGGTCATTGACGGGACCAAGGGAAGAGAGCCGGGTCATTTTGGGAGGACCGAGGCTTGATGGATTCATTTCATGCTATGACCGGACCCGAAGGTTTCCTACGTTCCCCTCAATGTGAGGAGCTCAGGTCGCCGTAGTTTTTCCTTTGGGCAGCTTTTGCCGGGATTGGTTTCCTTTTGCTGTCTCGGAGGACGTTGTTGCTCACTTTCCTTTGAGGCGATCTTTTTGAGATGGACCTCTTGGGATGAACCCTCTTTGGTGTGGATGGGTCTCTTGAGGCAAGCATTTCTTTTTGCTATTTCCTCTCCTCCTTTCCATTCATTCATTTTCTTTTCTCATCAATCAATTTTTTTTCTTTTTTTTTTCCTCTTTTTTTTTTCCTTCCTTTTCCTCTTTTTTTTTTTTTTTTTTTTTTTTCGGAGGAGGAAAACACTAGCCCTAGCTCGCTTTCTCGGGTATTAGCTCCTTTGTAGCCCCTTGGCGGTGTGCCTGTCACTTTGGGCTGACTTTGAAAGTCCGGGAAGCCCTTTGCCTGATTGCGCACATGTGATCACGGTTAAACCTTGGTGGTTGAGCAACAACGCCCTCACTTTTTCACTGTCTCGGGATGTCTTTGGCGTGTATCAGGGATTTATCTCAGAAAGATGTATGGGGTTGTGTATCCGGAGAGTGTATGGGGGAAGATTTGCCATTAATGGTTTTCTTCATGCCAATTGATCACAACATTCATTCACATCAAGATTAATCGTTTGAATTTAGCACCCTTTTATGTTTAGGTCCATTCATCCTTTAATGAGTCGTTGTTGACTGTTATGTTTGGGGAGTCAACTCGTCATTTTGGGGACATAGCAATCATTTGGAAGCATTAATCAAAGTGATTCCGAGAGTTAATGTAATTTTCAAATAATTCCTCAAGTCTAGAGAGAATAGAAGTAAAAATGATTCATTTCGGAAGACTCAATTTTTATAACTTTACACTCGACTATTAATTACATTGACTCGACAATTCCACCATTCATTGGCTCAACCATGGCCAACCCCGTGGCTCTTTACATACTCTTGCCTCGCAGGGCCTTTTGGGAAAGCAAAAAAGACAAAAGACTATGTCCACAACGGGCTTTGGGGACCCTCTAGAACCTAGACACTAAGCCACTCCTAACAATTCTTTCTTTCCTTGCTCCAACTCCTTACGCTTCCTCCTCAAACCCATTTGTCTCCTTGTTTGGTAATGACACCTTCGTCGATGAGTTCTTGGATTCTGTCTTTCAAGGCATCACACGCCCCGGTGGAGTGTCCTACCCCTTGGTGATAGCGGCAAAACTGATTTTCATCAGACCGCTGGTTGGGATGCTCGGATGGGATCACACTTGGGTCAAGTAATGTGATTTTCCATTCTTTGAGCAATTTATCAAGTAGCGAGGTTCTCGGGGTTCCCAACTCGCGAAAGAGGCGGTATGGGGCGGCCCTTTGACGGTGAGAGGGTTTGGGAGCTATGGGGCAAAGTCGGCTGTTTCTTGGTGGCAGGCCTCCGCTCGGGTTTTGGTTTTGGGGAGGTAGACTTCCCTGGCGTCCCGCAGTCATTTGGGCATTGATGGGAGCAACGAAGGAGGGGTCATTTGAGACGGTCCCGGTGGGGGGACTTTTCAAGTATGGATGAAGGCTTGGACGTTCATCATGTCTTCCCGCTGAATACGGCTTTGTGAGTCCATTTCATCCCTCAAACTTTTCCTTTCCTGATGCCAATTGTTTTCCCGATCTTTTAGGAGCTCGCGAAGGCAAGGGTGCACCATTATGACCCACATCTTCTCAACTTCTCCTTCTAGGTCTGGAGTTTACCTTTCTTGCATCCTTGCAATGATCCCTAGCAATCGACTCTGGTCGTACTCCAATCTTCTAATTACTTGATGCATGGGACCCATAGCTCTTTCAATGTTTTCAAAGCGGGCTTCCATTATTCCCTATAGCAAAAAGGACCGTCAAGCCGTAAGGGCACCGAGGAAGGGTTTTTGAAAACCCTGCTTTGAGTAAGACGGGGACTTGACACAAACGAGATTTTGACTCATGGGGGAAATGAGTTTGACCATTGGGGGGGGGGGAGGAACAGGCCCAAGCCATGCATTTTGGATGAATTTAACGATTTTCACCTTTTAGAAAAGGATTTTTGTTTATTCTTTTGATTGTTATTAGGCAATCTTGTCACACGAACAAACGTTAGTGCACAGTTCAAAGGCTTAGCATTTATTGTTCATGTTTAATTAAAACACATTTCATTCCTAATTGGTTGGAAAAGATTTCTGTTCTTTTTCGCAACTACTCTACATCCTGGATCAGTGGAGGCCATCACTACGCCTATAGACCCCTCATTTTTCACCTGCCTTGCACGCCCCCAAGGATGGACTGTCCCGGGCGAGGGTCCTATAGGGAAAGTGGCTTCCACCGACCGAAAGAAACGAACCTATGGTCTAGTGCATCGCAAGGTTCCCAATGCGCGAACCATTCCAATCATGATTAAGCCCCAGTTAAGATCAAGATTCGTCTTAGGGACTTAAGGGACTTCCGATATAACCTCATTTTTTATGAGGGCTCTTGAATCTTATCCTTGGGCTTAAGGATGATTAAAATGACCCCTACATTAGGGCTTGACAACACAGTGTCACCCTATCCTTAATACATAACTTAGGTTAATTATAGCCAATATGAACGCATAAGTCAAGCACCGGGTCAAAGTTGACCATGGTCACACTTGCTTTCACAAGGAGTCGTGACTCGGGCATTAACTTGACCACAATTAATCTCAGACATGTATTAGGGATGTGGTAACGTGAGCTAGACCAAAAACCAACCGAAGTCACGGTATTTGTGTGTCACGGACAAGTGTGGTTGACTCGGCTCAGAAGGGGAGGTGGAATGGACCCGTGCGTGCTAGAAGGGCACAAGAGCACCAATCAAGCTGCTTCTGGCATCCATCCCGGGTTTAAAGGGCATTTGGAACGTGCAAGGTCAAGTGCACGTAGTGTGAAGCCATTCTATGTTCTTTTTTGAGTTAAAATAGAAATTTTCGATTCGTCTTAACATCATGAACAATGTATAATCAACATATGAACAAGCATGAATAAGCATAATCAACAAAAATGAGCAAGCATGAATAAGCTATTTACACTGTTAGGCCCAATTGGTAGGAAAATAGGCTAGAGGGGGGGGGTGAATAGCCTAATTAAAACTTTTTCAAAGAAACACTTTTATAAATGCAAAGTCACTTATCAGATTGCAAACTATTATCAGTAAGCGCAGCGGAGAAGATATGACTTGTTTTAACTCACACAAAATCAGTTTATAAAAGGGTTTTGAGAGCTTGGTTTAAACACAAAGTAGTTTCTAAAAGTTCAATGCAGTTTCAAGAGATTGGTCAATGGAAATGATGATGAGTCAGCAAGAACAGTAATGATTTGCCGGTGATAGAGTTCCAACCGGCAAGGACAGTAAGTAACAGAGGACACAGAGATTTGGAGAGGTTCACAGTGTAAATACTGCTACGTCCTCTACCAAGTTTGGTCAGAACTTGGATTTGGGTTAAGAGCACTATTAAATATCCCTAGTCTATTACAAGAGCGGCTTTGCCGGATACAAAGACTAAATTCTAGAGATAGTTTAATGAATCGTAAAGCAAATATCTGACCAAGTGTATTTAAGCGGCAAGTTCAAAAGAACTTATCTCACTCAGGTGGGTGTGTGAAAACTCAGACAACGTATTCCTTAAAATAATCTAGTTCGGGAATACTAACAGTGTTGTAGAGTTTGTGCACAAGTGTATGTCCTATTAAATGATCTAATGTTTATCTGGACAAGGAATGTTTGAGCTTCAATGAATGCTGCAAACAACCAACTCTCTTCAATGCACTAAAATCACCAACCTTCTTCAATGCACTGAGCCCTATATATATAGGAGGAGTTAATGTTTTATCTTGTTGAAGAAGGATAACATTTGAATTTCCAGCTGGGTAGGTGAGGAGCATTTAATGCAGTATCCTTGGCATTAATGGCGAAGATACGCGTGCCTTAAAAGTCTGATGGGTAAAGACCCCTTTGTCTCAACCGGTTACCTGCAAAAGCAAGTAGAGACAGAGTATAGCTAAAAGTAGCTATGTGTCAGACGGCGTAGAAATCATTACAGAGCAGGTAAACTACTTTATGATAAAACAGTATAGAGACAATCAGCAAGGTTGACTTTAATGAAATGATGTCACCTGACTGATAGTGCAGACTGTCTATCATATCGGCATGTTGTGAATGGAGTTGATCGGTAACTTCTTTAATAAGTTGATCGGCAACTTCTGTAGCAAGTTGATCGGCAACTTGTTTACTGGTCTGCTGATTTGCTTCCTCTTGCTGGTTTGTCTTGAATGAAGAGTTGAAATACACCTGTGCTGGTCACAAAGGATCCTAAGGGTACCTAAAAAGGTTCTAATAAAATTGGGGGACCCTAAGTGTAGACATGATTGGGATTAAGTAATTCTAGGACCTAGGTATCTATTTGAACAACATACACAAGCAATAAAGAAAGAATCATATGAACAAACAAAGCCAAAACTTGTACATACGACAAATTGTGCACAACCAAATAATTCTTTGAAATCAAAACTTCACATGAAACAATCCTTTTGAAAACCATTTGCAAAACAAGTTGTGCACAACAAAAGATTCAAAAAATTTTATAAAATGGGTTATGCACAAGGAGGCTTTGAAAACCCAATTTTATGTCCAAAAGACTTTTGCATAACCAAGCTTTAAAAACCAAGTTTTGGCTAAAAAAGAAGAAGGTAATGTGCACAAACAAATCTGTAAATTTGGAACCTGGATAAGCAGAAGCAAAAGGGACACAGAATGTTTCTGCCCTGCACAAAATTGTCAAATTTTGAAACATTCTATTCCCTTCCCAACATAGCCGTATGGCTATAGCATCCTGGCAATTATTTTTTGCAATTTTTCAACTTCTGATCATCAAGCCCCAGTTTATTGCATTTCCAGAATAGTTTCCACTCCAGAAGGTTCAAACAGAAGCACAGCACACACAAAACAAACACAAAGGTTAACGAAAACGGGGGACGGGAGTTTGACCCACACAAAAGTGTCCTCAAAGCTTCTAAAAAGAAGTTTGCAAACACTTTACTCCCCAGCGGAGTCGCCACTGTAAGGATCCCGCCCAACGTCGAAGGAAACGAAGGGGTCTTCGTTTTGAAGGGCGAAAAACCAAACACGGTTATCACGCAAAACATAACGGAGTTGCCACATTTGTTAATTATTTAACCCAACAATGGAAAGGTTAGAGATTCTATTAGTTCGGAGGTCAGGTTACGCCTTGGGAAGAGTTTTACGTCACCCAAGTCGCCTCAGATAGGACCGAGTCTCCCTAACATTAGTTAACAAACGTGCATGTGTGTGTGTATTTCAAAAATGGGAGAAACTGACATTTTAACAAAACTGGTTAATTATTTAACAGAAAATGGTTATTTTGCAAACATTCCAGTCAAAAAGGGAAGAGACTGGAAAATGCGCTCCCTGGACAAAGTAGCCGTACGGCTAGGGAGAGCATTCCAGGGGTTTTTGACAGTTAATCAGAAAACTGTCCAGTTTTAGGCAAAACAGAGTGTTCTTGCTGAAACTGGACTGAAATAATCATTTTCAGTTATTTTCTTCAACAAAAACATGGATTTAATCATCCCTATGTCATTGATCACAAATTAGACACCAAAAACAAAGGTTTTGGGTGTGATCAATACAATCAATGGGGAAATTTTGAGAAATGTGATGAACATGCCCTTTGGGCCAAAATTGCCATTTGATGAGTAAAGATTGGAACTTTACCATCAAAATGGATTTTTTATGAAAGATTAACCTTGAGGGATAACAAAAACAACATAAATATCCAATATTTATGACCCAATCTTAGGGATTTTGGCTAGATCAAGGTTGGGATGATAAAGATTGAGCCTTATCCCCCAACATGATCATCATGGCCTAGTTTGTGTAATACCAACATACAGACATGAACTTTCACCTTGATGAAGAGATCTTTAAGCTATTTAGAACAAGAAATTAAACCATGATCATCTTTAGGTTTGAACCTCTTTCACACAAAAGTATGAAGGGCACCTTGAATCATGCTCATGGTTTAGTTCACATTATATGTATATATATATAAGATATATATGCTTGAAATGGACAAGTCTTGTAGTAATATAATATATGTATGCTTGAAATGGACAAGTCTTGCAAGAATGTAAATTTGCTTGAGAGGACAAGTCTTAAAAGAATGTAAACAAGAACAAGTAATGTGATTAACAAAACAAAATAGAGTTGAGATGAAGAGAAGATGGGGGAAGGGGACCTCACCTATGATGGTTCTAGTCTATCTTCCTTTCCTTCACTCAATTATAAGGGTGATTTCTCTCTCAGACACGATTTCTGCAGAGTTTCCCCTATCTAAACAATATTCTTCCCCCCCCTGAAATGATCAGCATGGGGTTCAATTTATAGGGACTGAGGGTGCCCAACATAGCCGTACGGCTCAACCCCTCAGGTACCCAAACCATCCGTACGACTCGACTTGGCGAGCTTCTGGATTTTTCTAAGTTTAATTCCAGTTCAGTTCTAGAATATTAGGTTGCCCATTGGTTTATCCCTAAATGGTACCAAGAATTCCTCTAAAGTAGGTCAAATTCAGATTGGGGTACTTACAACGGCCACGCGAGTTAACTGACTCGACCGTGCTAATTTTGATCTGCGGCATGTCGGGCTCGACACAATTGGCATGACCGTGCCTAATTGTGAGCACGACCGTGCCAAAGCTCCTGGGGCCAGTTTTGGACAGTTTAATTGGTGACGGGGTTTAGGTCTTCTAGGTCATTAAGGGTTAATGACTAGGGACTATAAATATATCTTTTCACCAGCCATTAAACTAATGCAACCTAGTATGTTTGAGAAACATAATTCTTGATCTAAGATTAAGAATCAAAGATCAAGAACACCAAAATTCATATAGCCTTTGAAGATTAGAAAAGAGTTTTCTAATGGGTCTAGCAATCCAGATCTAAAATGGTTCTAGATATTCGTCCGCGTATGGATACACATAGAGGATGTTTGCTTTAACATCTCAAGTTCATGTTCCGGCGATCCTGATCCGAAGAACGCGAAGAACGAGGAGATCAAATCTTAAAGCTTGAAGACTTGAAGATTTGGAGATCCGGAAAAATTTAAATGCACAACAACGGTTGGTATTCTAAATTCATCTTGCTATTAATTTAATCATCATGAATGGATCTTAGGGCTTAGGTTTTTGTTAATTTCATATTGCTTTATTCCGCTGCGCAAGGTACCTCAAACCCAACAGTGGTATCAGAGCCCCGTTCATGTATGGTTATTTTAATATTATCATGTTTAATATATAATTTGATTATATGATCTAGCATGATAGAATTTAGAATAAGGGATTTATGTGAATTGTTTGGTGAGGCAATTATATATTTGATATAGTATGATTATGAACAAGGTTTTCAAGATGCATGATTAATATGATTAATCTATTTATCGGATCATCAATTTCTTTAATTGGATTATTGAATTGACGATTCTTGATCTTGAAGAACAAATTGTTTGTTCTTAAGGGTTTGATGTTTATGATAATTTGATTATCATAAATAGTTGAATTCTTAAAGGATCAAGACTTGATAAATTGCGATCGTGCGGTTCGCGTGCAATACACGTTTTGTGCAGAATTTTCGCCCAGAATTTTCATGCAGATTACGTGCAGCGCACGTGCAGTCCAGAATTTTATGCAGAATTTTCGTGCAGTTCGCGTGCAATGCACGAATTCGTGCAGATTTTTCGTGCAGTTCGCGTGCAGTGCAGATTTCTGAATTCATGATTTTCAGACTTGGAGATGCATTGTAGAATACGTATTGTTCATGGAATTGGATTCTATGAAGTAATGCATTCTTAAAAGAGTTGGGCTCTATGAAAGAAGTCATTATTCAATATGTATTATACCAAGAGTAGGACTCTATGAAAATCTAAAATTCATAATTATATTCACATAGTATCCATTCATTAATTAATTGGATTAATTATACCTTTGTTATGCGCGTTGCTATATGAAATAACCTTCTTAAAAATTTAAGTCATGTGCCAATCCATTATTAAAACACATGTGAGTACACCGGGTATTTTTATGCGGGCTCTAACCATCGCGAGGCGCATTAATTCTATCAGTGTATGAGCATGATGAGTGAAAGAGTGGTTCCTATGCGTTTAACGTGGTTTGACTTAATTAGGCTATCATAAGAGTTATGGGCCTAAGGCACAAGATGAGAATAAAACATGTTTGACATTGGATGTCTAAAACCATCTCATAAAAGATCTAAGAGTCACATATGATGTGATTGATAAGGAGTTATCTACCTAAATAGCTTGGTCTTATGCATCTTGCCCTCGCGGACGTAAGATCAAGCAAAATATGGATCTTAGCCCAATTAAATTATATTATACAATTGTTGTATATGAAGGTTATATAATTTAGTGGGAGTATTTATGAAATACAAATAATTTATCTCTTAAATGATTGGTATAAAATATAGGTGTATATTTATTTGCATATTTGGGTAGAATGTTATATTATGCTTTAATTATGTTTGTTGCTGTGATTTAATTTTAAAATGATAAAGTTAAAAGAGAATGAAATTAATTTCTTTGATTCGATCATGAGCTTAAGAATTGTTCTAGAGCAAGAACGGAAATTATACATTCTTAATAATCTTAAGTAACCTAAATTGCCATATTAATTTGATTAATATGTTCCGTAGGATCATCAAAATTTAATTTGATTAACTTATTGATGATCTTAGATTTATGAATAAATTTTTTATTCTTGGTTTTGATAATTATGATGATTGGATCATCATGAAACACGAAATCCTAATTGAATCTAGGAAAGCAATTTTAAGGTAAATTTTGGAAATTTGAAATCTACCGCTTTTATGATAAATATTTTGAGTTGAATTTAATTGTCAGATCGCTGGTTTTAGAAACCGTGTTTCTTAAAATTAAATGTCAGTTTCAAAATTAATCTGGGATTGAATCTAGTTTCAGATGGCTGGTTTTCGAAACCGTGTTTCCTGAAAAGTGATGTCAATTCAAAAGTCAGAATCATGAATTGTTCTTGATTGCTGTTAGTTAAATTGGTGAGACATGGAATTTAGAAACAAGACTACAGATTCATACGGAAATGTGGATGCATTTTGACTTAGTTTCGGCCGTATGGACTGTTCTCTAAATTTCTGAATGATGTACGGAATTGTGGATGCCTTCTGGCTTAGTTTCGGCTGTACAGTTTGTGCTCTCAATATCTAAAGTAAAGTGGGGAAAGATGATGATCTAAGTCAAAAATTTGATTTTTGACTTAATGAATTTCTAAAAGGAAAGAGGATTAAAAGGATAAAGGTAAGACAAATGTTGTCAAACCTAAAGAAAATAATTGTGGCTAAAGTTATAACTCTAAATAATGCAAATTTGTAATATTGCAATTGGATTGACCATTTAAAATTGCAATCTAAATTCTGGATGATCAAAGAAAGTGAATGATAGTGAGACTACCACTTCGGACATTTATGTTATAAAATTAATCTTTCTACTTTTAATTATTGGGTATTGGATACCGGATATGGATCCCACATTTGTATAAATGTGCAATAATTAGTAAATAGTAAGACTACTTATGAATGGTAAAGTAAATCTATGAATGGTAATGATGCAAGAGTTGCAATATTGTTCGTAGAACACTTGTGAAATGACTTTACTCATTAAGTAGAAGTATTATTTTGTTATAAGATAATGAATGATATTAATTTCTTATTGAGAATAAGAAAGTGTTTTATTTATTATGATTTGCTTTATCGTATTAATAAATCATATAAATAAATCTAATATCCTAAATCTTGAAGAACAAGATAATATATATAAGGCTATAACATAAATAATTAAATTCTTAAGGCATTATTGTTTTGATCAAAAAAAATGAGAAACGCATATCTAAAATTCCATGGGACGGAGTTTTAAAGTCATATGATTTTGAATCATATGATTTATACAAGTCTTATTTACTTGGACCAAGACATCTTTTACTAGGAGTAGTAAAAAGCTAACATCTTATTATACCTAATACATGTCGATGTATATGGCCCATTAAGTAGCAATACTAAAAGAGGATTTTGGTACCACTTGGTAAATCTATTCAAAGATTCCGATTCGATCGAGATGATGAATAATTAAACCAAGATTTTGACAATCATCTTTAAGGTTGTGAAATTGTTTCACAATGAACTCCACCAAGAACACCATTTTGGAATGATGTGTCTACGTGGAGGTATAGAACTTTATTGGATATGGTTCATTAGATGATCAAGTCAAATTGATCTTCCACTATTTATTTTGGGGTTATACATTGGAAACTGCTATACTTACACTAATTTGAGTTCCATCAAAATAGGTTCAAAAGGGTCCATATGAGATATGGGATGAAAGAAAACTCGGTTTGTCTTTCATAAAGATTTAAGAAAGTGAGACTTTTGCGAAAAGACTTATTTGGAACAAGCTCACGCTTAAATCTAATAAATGTATTTTCATGGGATAACTTAAGGAAACTTGAGGATATTATTTTACTTCTAAGAAACAAATTGTTTGTTGGTAATGGTATTTTTCTAGATATATTGTTTATCTCTAAAAGAACCAATGGGAGTAAAATATATCTTGAATTTTTCGAAATGCAGAAAATTACAAAGAACCTTTGATGGAAGTTGAACAAACTTTTACAAGGAGTTGTAAAATTCGTTCAAGTTACACAAGTTACTTGCATGTATGATAGGATACATTCTATGACAAGAAATATTGGATTTCTCGAAATAGAAAGTATTGTGATAAAGTTCATTGAGAATGACATATCTACCACCTATCAAAATGCAATGTCCGCTCCATATTAGATTAATGTCTTGGAGTCATGAAATCTAAAAGGGCAATCCATGTATAATAATCAAGTTTGGAACTTGATCATTCTAACCTAAGGTGTAAAAACCAAAGGATGGGATTGAGTTTTCTTGGAGAAAACATACATGGGTAGCAAGGAACATACTAATTAAGCAAGACTAAATGCGAAAAGGTTGACTCATATTTCGACTATGATAAAGCTTTCTCACTTATAGTCATGCTTTAATATATTAGAATTATCTTTTTCATATCTTCATATTTAGAATATGAAATTTGACAAATGGATGTCAAAACAGCGTTCCTTAACAGGAACTAACTTAAGGATGTATTGGATACGACCTAAAGGTTTTGATAGTCTAGAAAATTATAATAAAGTATGTTTATTTGTGGAAATCCATGAAATGGATTGAAGCAAGATTCTTGGAGTAGAATTAATCATTTTGATGAAGTATTCAAATCGTTTGAAATTCATCAAAGATGAGACTTGTGTTTGCTAAGAAATTAGTGGGAGCGTAGGTATTATTCCTAGTCTTGTATATGTGGTTTACATATAATTCATTTTGAAAGAGTTTCTTAATGAAAAACTTAGGAATAAGTCGCTTACATCCTTGAAATTAATATCTATTGATATAAATCTAGGAAGTTGATTGATTTGTGTCAAAGTACTAATAAAGACAAAGTACTGAATTGTTCAGTATGCAAGACTCTTGGAAAAGAACTTGCAGGGTTGTCTAGTGACAATGTTCTTGGCAAGACTTAGTCTTAGTGGAAGACTAATGACCAAGAATACATGATTAAGATTCCATATGCTTCGGCAATTGGATCTATCATGCATGTCATATTATGTACTTAGACGGGATAACTCATATACTTGGAGTATGATGAGCACAAACTAATCATATCTTAGTGAAAAACACTAGATAGTGATCAAGAATGTCCTTATGTACTTGAAAAGAACTAACGATGCATTCTTGATGGTTGTTGACATGAAAGATGATCTAGTAAATGGTTACATAGATGCATGCTTCCACATCGACAAGGTTAATTAAAGATCGCAGTATGGACATTTGTTTAAAGTAAGTGCTATTAGTTGGAATAGTTCCAAGCAAATACACTATAAATTATTCTACGAATAAAATTGAGTATTTAGTTACAAGAGTTATAACTAAGGAAATTGTTTGAATATAGATGTTATTAGTAAAACTAGAAATAGTTTCTAGTAATACTAATCCTATGGACCTTTATTGTGAAATAATGATTATTGCACAAGTTAAGGTGCCAAAGGCTCATCCATGATCCAAACACACACTCAGACGTTTCCATCTCTATGAGAAATTGTTGAAATGGGAAATGTCAAAATATGCAAAATACTTTATGATGATAACAAGGATAATCTTCCTACATAAGATTCTCCACACACTGTTATGATGGTCATAAGCTAAGCTCAATGGTATTGGATATGCATTGATTGGGCCTAGTTCAAGTGGGAGATTGTTGGAAATTATGCCCTAGGCCCTTGAGAAAGGCCTTATGTTACATCATGTTCTCATTTGTTATGGAGATAACAACCCTGGACTATTATATGTTTACATGTTTATTATAATAATCCCGTCCCTAGTACTTATGAATAACTAGTATAAGTTTAATTGATGATCATATGATGATTATGTGTATATGATACAAATTAAGCTTATGGGTACTTGTTGATGAACACGTACTGGACATGACCCGCTATGAGATTTATGTCATGGTCAGATGTCATAATTAAATCTCATATATTTATATCATTTATCCTTAGACCTGAGATTATCATAGTCTTCCACATGATGAACATTATGTTTAACGTACCCAAATGCTACCCCTAACCGGGTGGTTATAAAGGCTACGATTGGTATAATCAGATTCATGTAGGGAAGAATGATAAGTCAAGATGGGATTTGTCCCTCTCTCAAGAGAGATATCTACTTGGCCTCTCGATGACTGAGATTGATGATAGTGTATGGCCATACCCAAATGAATTGAAGTGTTCAATGTCATTTGCTCATATCAATCTACTCGAGATCGAGAAAGCATTGGACAACATAAGTTGACGTGGACCATGACTTATGTCTAATATGATATCACGTGACAAAAGGATTGTGATATGTTCTATGAGGATAACGAACGTTGTTAAGTTATATTAATTGGGTAGTCATGATGGCTTGCTAGAGTCAGCTCATGACTTATGAGTTTGATTTTGGTCGGACTCATTAGCAACTTAATATAATCCTATGGGGTCACACACAAAAGGACGAATCAAGAAAAGGCAAAAGTTGGATTTTTGGCTGGCACGGCCGTGCCAGTTATAAAGCATGATTGTGCTGATTTGCACGGCCGCGCGAGTTAACTGACTCGACCGTGCTAATATTGATCTGTGGCATTTCGGGCTCGACACAATTGGCACGACCGTTCCTAATTGTGAGAACGACCGGGCCAAAGCTCCTGGGGCTAGTTTTGGACAGTTTAATTGGTGACAGGATTTAGGTCTTCTAGGTCATTAAGGGTTAATGACTAGGGACTATAAATATATCATTTCACCAGCCATTAAACTAATGCAACCTGGTATGTTTGAGAAACATAATTCTTGATCCAAGATTGAGAATCAAAGATCAAGAACACCAAAATTCATATAGCCTTTGAAGATTAGAAAAGAGTTTTCTAATGGGTCTAGCAATCCAGATCTAGAATGGTTCTAGATATTCATCCGCGTGTGGATACAAATAGAGGATGTTTTCTTTAACATCTCAAGTTCGTGTTCCGGTGATCCTGATCCGAAGAACGCGAAGAACGAGGAGATCAAATTTTAAATCTTGAAGACTTGAAGATTTGGAGATCTGGAAAAATTTAAATGCACAACAACGGTTAGTATTCTAAATTCATCTTGCTATTAATTTAATTATCATGAATGGATCTTGGGGCTTAGGGTTTTGTTAATTTCATATTGCTTTATTCCGCTGCGCAAGGTGCCTCAAAACCCAACAGTTTTCCGGGTGGAGTCAATTGTGAAAGTATTCCACAATTTTTTAGATGATCATCAAATTCTTGACTTAAGTATTCTCCACCTCGATCCAATCGAAGTGCCTTAATACTTTTGCCAAGTTGTTTTTCTACTTCATTTTGAAATATTCTAAATATCTCAAATGCTTCACTTTTATGTTTCATTAGGTAAACATACCCAAATCTTCTATAATCATCGGTGAAGGTTATGAAGTATTGAAATCCTCCCCTAGCATTTCTACTTAGTGGTCCTCATACATCGGAATGTATCAACCCCAATAAGTCGCTCACCTTTTCACCGAACTTGGTAAAAGGTGTCTTAGTCATTTTTCCAAGAAGACATGACTCGCAAGTATCATATGACTCAAGGTCACATGAACCCAAAAGACCGCCCCCACGGAATTTTGAGATACGCTTCTCATTAATATGATCAAGATGGTAATGCCACAAATAAGTATAATTTACATCATTAGGTTTAAATATCTTATTTATATGATAGACGTTATCATTATTTTCATTCTTGACATCCAGGATATATAGGCTATTAAATGAATTTGCAATACCATAAAGCACATCATTTAAAATAGAAAATCTCTTATTCTCAATAAGAAATTTAAATCCTTCATTATCCAAACAAGAAGTGGGAATAATGTTTCTACTTAAATCCGGTGCATAATAACAATTGTTCAAAACAAGTATTAGACCGGAAGGTAAAGTGACTTCATAAGTCCCTACTGCTAATGCAGCAACTCTTGCTCCATTCCCCACATATAGGTCTACTTCACCGTCTTTAAGTAGTCTCCTATTCTTTAATCCCTCAACATTTAGACAAATGTGAGAGCCACATTCGGTATCCAATACCCAGGAATTAGTGGTAGAAAGGAGAATATCTATCATATAGATACCTGAAGTTGACGCAGTCCAACTGCTCTTCTTCATCTTTTGCTCTTCCTAAAATTTTTGCAATCACATTTCCAATGACTAATTTCTTGACAATGGAAACAAATTGCATCCTTTTGTGCATCGGGTTTTGCAACTATAGCCTTGGCAACCTTTGCTTTGCTAATCTTGGGTTTGGCAATCATTGCCTTACCCTTTCCTTTGGCACTTAGCCCCTTTCCATCATGAATCATGAGCACTGGAGAACCTTTCTCTACTATCTTCATCTCCGCAGTTTTTCAGCATGTTATGCAACTCGGGGAGATTCTTATCCATTCCATGTATGTTATAGTTCATCACAAAGTGATTATAACTTTTAGGCAATGAACTAAGAATGATATCCGTGGCTAGCTCCAATCCAATTGGATAGACAAGTTTCTCAAGATGCTCTACGTAGCCTTTCATCTTAAGCATGTGAGGTTCCACTTGTTGCCCTTCACTCATTTTGCAAGAAGTGAATGCAACAATGGTTTTATACATCTCTTGCCTAGCTTGCTCTTGAAACATATCTCTCAACTCCACGCCTATCTCATAGGCTTCTAAATGTTCCAAACATTGTTAGAGTTTTGAGCACATAGTCGCGAGCATGAGACAACTCACATCCCTAGAATCATTCTCATGTTTCTTGTGATTGTCTCTTTCCGCCCTAGGGGCATGGCTTTGGGTTCTTCAGAAATAGGCCCATCAAGAATGTACAACTTATCTTCTTGCCTTAGAACAATTCTTAGGCTCAGGATCCAATCCATGAAGTTTGTACTATTCTCATGAAGCTCATTGATTGAGTGTTAGTTGTCATTATTTACAACTATGCAAAATTTCCAAAATTTTACAAGTACCAATTTCATTAAAGAAATAAACAATGTATTTTTCCAAAAAAAACTCCCACTAAATTATATAACCTTCTTATACATCCAATGTATAATATAATTTAAATGGGCTAAGATCCAACTTTAATTTAATTTCAAGTCCGCTATGGAGGACCGCTCAAAATAAAATTAATTAGGTAGACAAATATGTCAATCATATCCCATATGACTCTTATATCCTTTTTGAGATTCTTTAAGAAATCCAATTTAAAAAAGCATGTTTAATCTCATCTTTGCCTTAGGCCCAAAACTGTTTTGACGCCTAATTAAGTCCAACCATTAAGCATGTTTAATCATGGCATGACAAAAAGACTTAAAACTTTTAAGAAGGTTCATCATCATATAGCATACAACACATTTATGAGCATATAAGATAAACATGTTGAGCATCAAGTCTAGTCACTAAATTAATCTCCATTAATTTAAGCATAATATTTATGTGTCATTAGTTTCTCTATAATTATGAGGATGAGACTATTTGAACTTTGGTTATCATCTCCAAATCAAGACAACAAGAAGTGCGGCCAAACTAAGCCATAGGCAACCACAATTCCGCACTAATTCAAGAAACCAAGAAAGTAGTCCATGTGGCCGAAACTAAGCAATAGATGGTCTCGATGAACGTAGGCCAATTGCATTCACAATTCCACATGGATCTCCAAACTTGAATCAAGATCTTTGTTTCTCAATTTTAGAAATTATGAACTCTTCATAATGCTAACTTCGTTTTATTTTTGAATCTTTGATTGCGATCAATTTTGGGAAATACAGTCTCGAGAACGTAGGCTAGCCATCCAAAACTTGATCCAATCTCAAAATTCACAAGACTAAAACAAATAGGAAATCTAAACCATAGAGTCCACCCCAAACCCTAGGCACCCGCCCGCACCAAACCATGAGGTCCGGCCGGTTCAGTACCTAGGTCCGGTCAGACCCTCAGCGAAAATTCAAAAATTTTAAATTCAACAAAATCTCAAAATTGTTTTTCCCCGATTCAACTTGGATTTGGTGTTCTTGGTGATCCAATCACCATGATCATCAAAACCTTGAATAAACCATTTATTCATGAATCTCTAGATTATCAAAACTTTAATCCAATCAAAAATTGATAACCCAAACAATTTTAAATCCACCATAATTTTTATTGCGATTGAATAGTGTGATTAAAGTTTACAAAACAATAAACCACATAAAACGCATAGACTATATAAACATCATAATCCCAATATTCAAATCATGCTAGGCACATAAATAATTTATTTACACACAACATGATTATGTATTGAAATAATCAACATGAACGGGGCTCTGATACCACTGTTGGGTTTCCTAGTAACATGCGCAGCGGAACTAAGCATTTAAAATTTCATGAAACCCAAAGCCCATAGATCCATTCATTGGATTAAGTCAAATACATGCATAATGAATACTAGAATACTAACCCTTGATGCCTTTGATTTTGCAACCTTGAATCTTAGTGGAGACTTGAAACTTTGATCACGAACAATAAGCTTGAACACAAACTATTGAGGTGATAAGCTTCACCCTCTATTGGTATCCACACCTTCAAACGAATATCAAGAAAACTTGATCTTGGTTTCTAGACCGAATTGTGAAACACGCTTTCACAATTATAAGACCTATATGGAATTTATTATGTGTGTGTATTCTTGTTCTTCACCCAAGAGATCTTAGAACAAGAAAATAATCCTCTCAAGAGGCACTCAAAAAGCTATGGACTGATTAGGTCAACTAGAAGGGAGTTTTATACTTGTTACATTTATTCCAAATAGGTAACAAGTGACCAAACCCGCAAGAAAATGGAATAAAGAAAGTCCCAGGCCGAAGCCCTAGGTCCGCCCGGGTCATAAGACTGGTCCGCCCGGATCCTACATAAGGTTCGACTGGGTCCTTATGTAGGTCCACCCGGGCCTCCCCTTTTTCCCATATTCCTTGTTTCCTCCTCTAAAGTCCTAAAATCCCTCAAAGGTCCTTCGACCCAAATTCCAATTAAGTCCTTTACGATTCGTTCTATTTATGTGTGACCCTATAAGATTACACTAAGTTGGCAATGGGTTCTATCATAAACCCATAAGATATGATTGGGTTCTAGAAAACCGTCATACCTACCCAAATAGTGTAACTATATACAATTTCTCATTCCTTTATAGAACATGTCACAATCTCTTTGTCCACGATGTCATTGAACACAAGTCATGGTCAACAAGTCAACTTGTATTGTTCAATACTTTCTCGATACCGAATATGTTGATAATCCAAATGACATCGATCTAATTAATTCACTTGAGTTTGGACAAACATTTCATCAACATCATTCTACGAGGGGCCCAAGCTTGACATCTCTCCGAAGAGGGAGAAATCTAACTTAGCTTATTATTCTTCCCTACGTGAATCTGATTATGCCAATCATACCCCTTATAACTTCCAGGTTAAAGGTAGCGTTTGAATATGTCAAACATAATGTTCATCAAGCGGAAGACTATAATAACTTCATGTCTAAGGATTCAAATGACATAACTAATATGAGATCTATATATGACATTGACCAATCATACCCTTTATGCTTTAGTCGATTGTTGTAGGAGGATTGTTACATTCTCTATTCCTGATTTCCTAAAATCGTTTTGAGACCATTCCTTTGGGTAGAGTTATGCACATCTTTTCTTATATGGGATTTGAATATATAACTTAGGTAAGTGACAATGGGATGTCTATACCGAATTGTTGGGTGTATGTATCATTTGTAAGATTTCTATTTTCTTCTGAATAGTGCCTAGTGTTTGGAGAGGAACTTGGGTTAAATTGAGTTGTTATGATACAAGGTGGTAGTGCTAATAATTAGATCAATATCCATATTGTATCGGTTGGGTTATAAGAGCTGAGGATTCAATTGAGGATTTCATGATAGGAGATTTTTGTTTACTTTTAGAACATCTACGTGAGCGCATCGTAATTAGTTAGTATGAAGAAATACATGATTTGCTATGAGTGACTAGTATATTGTGGAAGTTATAATCATTAATGATGGTAAGCGCGTTAAGTTTGAAAGGACTAAGCACATTTTGAGAGGGCAAGAATTTCTCGAGAGTTATGTTTAGGAGCAATTTGGATTCTTCGATTTTGAGGATGGATTTTAATTAGTAGTGGAGATAATGATTGAAGGAAGTTAAGTGCGAGAGGTTGTTATGTTGTAAACATTATTTAAGGTTACCATATAATGGTTTAGAATGGACAATTGAGAATTCAGGAAGTGGCAGAACTATTGTATCCGTGGCTAATTGATCCTTCGGGTAAGTATTTCTAAAATTCGGGTTAATGAATAGAGCTATCTATGACTAAGGATTGATTGCAATTTTAGTGATATCGCCTTCAAATTATAGTTTGTTGTTATGGGACCAAGTTTAGAAATGATGATAATGGGTTACCAATGTTGGATAGTTTATGTTCTTCGAAAGGATAAAAATAAGTTAGTGCAATTGGGTTAAGAAATACCAAGACTACGATTGTATTATGTTTTATTACCTAAGGAAGATAAATTTAGTAGTGGAGTTGATTCCAAATACTATTGGGATAATGAAAAATAAAACTTATGGATGTTGATGATTTAAGGGTTAATTGAATCATGGAGACTATGTCTGAATTATCTAATAGGTTCTTGATTGGGATTTTGAGTGCTAGATGAGAATCGATCTTTTGTAGCCTCGATATGACTATGTGGTATGATTTTGATAAGTGAATTCGCGAGCGAATTCTTTTTAAGGAGGGTAGATTGTAACGACCCGAAAACCCGCCTCTATTTTTCTTAGTGATAATTATTTAATTATTTATTTATGGGTTATTTATTCATTTAAATTATTTATTTATTTAAATATTTATGTGTACATTTTATGTTTCATAATAATTTATGCCTAGCATTTTATTTGAGTTATTTGTGCTAGTGTAGAAGTGTTGGGACTTGATTGTAGTAGGGAGTTTAATTGTAATGGTAAGTAGTGGGGGAGGGGCCCTAAGTGTAACATTTTAAAACAATCATCCTACTCCCTCCATTTCACCTCCCTCCCTCACCTTTTTCTCCTCACACTCCATCTATCCCTGTCATTTCTCTCTCTCTCTCTACCATTGTTGGGTAAGTTTTCCTCTCCCTTCTCTCTTCATTTCCATCTTCTTCCTCTCATCTTTTCTTATTGCTCATTTTATGAAATGTGTTTAGATCGTCGATAGCATCGCGTAGAACCGAAAATATTTGAATTCCGTTATCTTTGAGAAATTTCAAGTAAGTTGCTTTTCCCCCATTTATATGCTAAAATTGTTCATCTCCATTTTGTATGATGATATATGAAGCTTTGAAGTGGTTATTTGATGATTGAGAAGGTTTAGAATTTATTTGGAATTTATTTTGGTTTTTGGTTAAAAATGGTGGTTGTTATGAATGTTGGGTTTGAATCTTGGTTTGGGGTTATAAATGATGTTATTTAGGTCCCGTTTCTAGTTCTAAGTTGTTTTGGTTCATTTTTATGCTTGGTGGAAAGTTGGTTGTGGTGGATTTTGAGAATGTGTGAAATGGGTAAGAAAAATGAAGAACCCAGCTGCTGATTCCCGGCCAAGAACCAGACCGAGCGCCCGCCCGGGTTGGACCAGGTGCCCGCCCGCCTTGCCTTTTCCTGCGGCCAAACCTTCTGGGCAATTAAGCGCCCGCCTGCCCCTATGCGCGCGCGCGCCCGCCCGCCTGCCTCTGGAAAATCTGCTTTTTGCTTGTTTAAACCAAATGGCTTCCCTAGTTTAAGTTTATTTACTCTAATTAACTTAAGATAACATCGTGGAACACTTTATTAATTGGAATTGGTTCTTTGTGAATAAATATGTTATGGAATTTGATTAAGTATCATTTTGGGAATGTGGTCCATCTTTGATGTGTGGATTGGATTGGTTTACCTTTATGGTGATTTATTTGGAATGGTTCCCTACTTTGGAATCTTTGGTTGTTTATCGAGCTAGTATTTATTATCTAGCATTTATTTGAAAGTCCAGCTGGTTATTTGTGTATCGAGTCAGGCAATGGATAATGCTATAATGGCACAAGCCAAGTCCAGTATAGCATCACCCATTGGTCCTTCTTCCTCATCCAGATTGGCCTTGGATGGGATGAGTTAGCTCCTTTTGTGAGTATTCTAGCTACACGTTTTGGAGCATGACTTTGTGGCATGGCTCCCGCCCTTTGTGGCAAGTTACTTTGTTATTGGTTCCGGTACCGGGGGTTTTCTCTTCAGCTTTCATGCTACTATGGAGATGTTGATTGTGGATTATTGAAGCTGCGCAGCGACCTTTATTTGGTTCCATCAGTTGGGAAACCTTGGCTACTATCCTTTGTTACTTGTTTATTTCTGCTGCTATCTGTTAATTGATAAATGCTATGTGCTAAGTGATATTTATTATTGATTATTGCTTACCGCATCATAGCATGTCATGTAGTTGCATTAGTAACTTACTGAGATTTTATCTCACCCCGTTTCCTTTCAATGTTGTTTTCCTTAACCCCCCCCAGGAGGAAAGGATTAGGATTTGCGGATCGAGGAGGACGTCGAGAGATTTGAGATATTTGGGCAGGTTATTATTGATCGGTTTGCATTATATAAATGTGTAACCTTCTTGGGGATAGTTGTACCAGCAATGACGTCATTAAGATTTGTAATATTTCGTGTTTTGGGTGTGAGCTTGTGGAGCTTACACTAGTTGTTTTATGATGTTAAACTTGGATTTTCCAAACCTTGTGTTAAAATCTTTTAGGTATAAAATGAAATTTTTATCTTTAGTATTTTTAAGTTTATGGTTGTAAGTCGACGTCCAGCTCGCGAGTTCCGGGCCCGCGGGGTCGGGGTCGCGAGAGGGCTAATTGTTCGTATCGACTTTGCATCCATTCAACCTTATTGACTTGATTTTCGAGCAGGACTCGCAAAGAGGGAACTTCAAGTTTGACCGGGAGTACAGCTTCAGAACCATAAACCAATGTGTACGGGGTCTCTCCCGTTGCTGTTTGGATTGATGTGCGGTAGCCCCACAATGCTAGAGGCAATTTCTCACGGTAGTGTAGACACCCCGCCTTGGACCGCTCACCCCGATTGCACACTTGATTTTGTGTTTCTCCCTCTTTTAAGTGTTTCCTGTTAGTTTCTGTTACTTTGGTTAAGTTCCAGACGGACTCCGTTAAGTCCCGGGACTAAACTGAATAACAGTTCTAACTTTCTAGTCCATTCTGTCAGATTTTGCTTCTCAGAGTGGCGCGCCTCCGCCCCTTGAGGCCAGACGCGCGCGCCTTCCGCCGCCTAGGTGGGATGCGCGCGCTTATGGGGCGTGTCATTTACAGATTCTGCCCAAGAATCTCTCCCTTGCTCATTATACATGATTTTGCCCGGGAAAGATTTCTTGGAGACTCCGTTTGGCTCCAAAAAAAGTCACTTTTCAATTATAAAAACCCCTCCAATCCATCATTGGAGGAGGACTTGGAAAATCATTACTTTCAAACCTTTTTACTCACTTCTTTCATAGACTTTTCTTGGGACTTCTTCAACAAAGTATTCAACCTCTTCGTCAAGGCTTTACAAGAGGTTCTTTTTGAAGGATACTATAGGTAAAGGTCTTAAACATTTCTCCTCTTCTTCTTCTTCTTCTTCTTCAATCAAATGTGCAATCACCCAAAAGCATTTGGGACATGACACCAACGGTCCTTTCATTACATTGAATTGGCCTAGGAGTCATCTCCCTACATTTCAAACTCAAAAACCCTTTTTATCATCATTTTAATAGGAAGAACACATTTATCTTAAAAGGTGAATTATGAACAAACAAGACCGACTTTGCTCGGGCGAAATGGGTGTTTAAGTACTTCCCATTTCGTAACCTAACCCCCGAACCCCTCATCCCAAAGAATCTCTGTTTTCGTAAATCAAACTTAGGCTCATAAACATTAGGTTTACTTACGTTCCTAAAAAACATGGGTGGCGACTCTAAAACATCAATTAGACATCCTAGGGTGATTTACGCGCTCGAGCCTAAGCCGTGGTCCCGCCCCCGGGGTATCTACAGTGGCGACTCCGCTGGGGATGCTTGAGGGTTAAACTTGTGTTTCTGTTCATAATTCACTTTTCTGGGCATTCTGGAAATTGACATGGGAAGCGCGCGCCTCGGACATTCATGGTCCAAAGCGCGCGCGTCCCGAGTCAAATTCCAGAATCGCCCACTTTCCATGTGTTCTTCCTATTCTTCCTATTATTTCGTGCTAACAAACATTGTAGGGGTTCCATTACATAATCAGGACCAGGGCAATCCCCTGAGTCAATAAGTTTCTGATATTCTGACAGGTGAGCCCAGAAGCGGGCGCCTCCCAGATACTATGCGCCAGGCGCGCGCTGCCCACAACACTAGCCTGAGGCGCGCGCTTCTGGGCCAATTTCCAGGGCAATAACAGGTTTCAGTGACTGAACAGAACAGTGGGGTGTGGGCACAGTTGCTTGCATCAGAACAGAATTGAACCCTTGGACTGTCTATTTTTATGTTTTATTTACCGGTCACACGGGTGATTCGGGAGTTGTAATTTACGTGCTTTTGTGTTTTTTTTTTATCTTTTCTTTTCAAAAAAAAAAAATAAGAAAATTTTGTCATGTGATGGACCTCACACTACGCGCACAATTCTTATCAACTGCTCACTATCGAGTCACACAAGTCAAACCCCAAACCCGTCGAGGCCCGTCCTAGAAAGTTTCAAGCTCCACTCGACCTTGGCTCTTTTGAAGCGGTAAACCTCAGCCCATGGCGTAGTTCATGACTACATGCCGGGGGTGACCTTTAAGCCTCATATTTAAGCTGAGCACAAACCACACAATTCTAGTTAGGGTCTAACACTCCGTGACTCAAGTCGGTTTCCATGTACCGAGATTTCCCTAAACTAATGTCTTCAAATCATACATGCCAACTTGTTGAAACGGACGCAATAAAAAGCCGTCCCCAAAAGTGGTTATTCTGGACGAAAATAAAAATCCGTCCCCGCATGTATGCTTTACTACATTAATTTAGTTTAATCCCGATACATGTAGGATTCACAAACGTGATGGAATCCGACGAGTATATGGGACCGCGAGATGGTCTATATACTAGTGTGACGATTCCATTATTTTCTTAGAAACCCCAAAAGGGACCCATTCCCTCCGACTTATAAAATAATAAAAAAAAAAGAGTCTTTTTCTTATGTGGTTCGAGTCGTGTGCCCAACTGTGTGTTCTCAACCTCTTCATGGACCGAAAGTGTGAACCGAGACTGACAAGGGCTACTTCTCCAATTATAGGTCCGATTGGTACTCTCCGCATCTACAGGGATTCATCCAACAGGCTTGTCCGTGAACCGATCACTCCAACAGCTTCTACATCATCAATGGCCGGCGACTCCAACACCAACAACGCCATGACTCTCGAACAGCTTTCTGTCATGGTTCAAACACTCCAACAACAAATCACCACTCTCAACAACGAGGCTCAAACCAAAGAAGCCTTGTGGCAAGGTCATGTCGACAGTCAAAGGGAGGCCCACGAGGCCGAGGTTGACCAATTGAAAGCCAAGCTCCTCAAGCTCTCCAAGAACAAGGGGGTTAATGACAATGAGGAATCCGAGTGGACCAAAGGTTTGTTTGAAAGCCCATATGTCAGCACCCGCACCAAAAAAGTGGGGGGACCAAGCACCGACAACAACGACCCCAAAATGGTAGATTCCATCATGGCCTACATTGATCAGAAATTTGACGGCCTCAACATGGGAAAAGACTCCAACACAAGCCTTTATCAGTCATCTATCCTCATGAGCACGATGGCCGCTCTTCCCGACAAATTTAAGATGCCCGACATTAGCAAGTTTAAGGGCAACTCATGCCCGATGGCTCACATCGAGACTTACATTTGGGCTATGGTTCCGAAGAAGGTCTCCCCAAAAGTTATGGCTCAATGCTTTCCTCTCACCCTCGAGGGGGCGGCCAAGGATTGGTATGCAACTCTCCCGCTCACTGTCCGTCTTGATTGGGATGCCTCTATGCTTGCCTTCAAGAATCAATATCAAGGCAACACCACTCACCAGCCCATAAGGAAAGAGCTCGAGAATACCACTCAAAGAGACAACGAGTCCTTCATTGACTTCACAAGGAGATGGAATGACAAGCTCTCTAAAATTGTTGAGAGGCCGAACACAAAAGAGCAAATGGACATCTTTCTCAAATGTCTCAAGATTGATCTCCGCACCCACCTAAGTGGGGCTTGCTACTCCGACTTCTCCCAAATGTATGAGGCGGGGGTACGCATGGATGACTTGCTCAAGGAGATTAAAAAGGCCACTCCTACTTACCGATACAAGGCCGCCTCTAGTTCAAACAAAGAGGCTTCTGTCAATGCCGTTACTACTGACAAAGGGAATTACAAGAAGGTTCCTCCACCACAAGGCAAGCGGTTCCAAAACGACCGTGTCTACACTCCTCTCAACGGCATGACCATCACCGAGGCCTATGAAGCTCTAAAGGCCAAGGGACAAATCACCCCTCTTCAAGGGTACAAGCAACCACAACCGCTCCGTGCCAATCATGCTCACCACAAATGGTGTGACTACCATCAATGCACCGGCCACCTCACCGAGGATTGCTTCTCTATCCGCAACACCATCCAAGACCTCATAGACAAGAAGGAATTCATAATCCCTAATGAGGGTGGTGTCAATGTAATAGAGATAGGAGAATTTGAAGGAACCACTCATTCGATCCCAATTGTGAATGAGGGCTCCGATGATATGAATAAACTTGATAATTCTTGTTATGTTGTGACTTATGATGAGATTATGAGGGAAGTCTTAGAGAATAGGAAGAAGAAGCTACAAGGGACCGTGAACGTGCTCACTCGCAGTGGCCGAGTAACAACGAGCACAATCCCTCCCAATACTGCAGCAACCAGCACCTCTTCTCAAACATCGCAAGCACGCGACATACCCAAAGATCCTTTGTTAACACAGCTCAAAAAGACGCAAGCCAACATATCCATCTGGGACCTTATTGCATCATCAAAGAAACACCGAGACCTCGTCATCAAGAACTTGGATGACACATCAGTCTCTCCCGACACGACTCCTGAAGACCTCACTGTTGGTAGTGGTGCCCTAGGCACGTTTAATAAACGTTGTAATTGTTATCATTTATTTCATATCAATAAAGAGATGTTTTGATTATTATTATTGTTCATGTTTACTTATAATAATCTCCGTCCCTAGTACTTGTTAAGCACTAGTATAAAGGCTAAATGATCATGCGATGATCATGTTAGATTTATGGGTACTTGTTTGGAACAAGGTACTGGACATGACCTGCTGTATGAGATTTATGTCATGGTCCATGTCAAACATATATCTCATATTAGTTATGTCATTTGAATCCTTAGACATGAAGTTATTATAGTCTTCCACTTGATGAACATTATGTTTGACATATTCAAACGCTACCTTTAACCGGGAAGTTATAAAGGGTATAATTGGCATAATCGGATTCACGTAGGGAAGAATAATAAGCTAAATGAATTTGTCCCTCCTCGGAGAGATGTCAAGCTTGGGCCACTCGTAGGAATGATGTTGATGAAATGTTCGGCCGGACTCAAATGAATTGATTTGATCAATGTCATTTGGATTATCAACATATTCGGAATCGAGAAAGTATTGAACAAAACAAGTTGACTCTTTGACCATGACTTGTGTTCAATGATATCATGGACAAAAGGATTGTGACATATTCTAAGAGGAATGCGAACTTGTATCTAGTTATACTATTTGGGTAGGTATGACGGTTTGCTAGAACCTAATCATATCTTAAGGTTTCATGTTTGAACCCATTGCCAACTTAGTATAATCCTAGAGGGTCACACATAATAGAACGAATCTTTAAAAGGACTACATTGGAATTTTGGAAATTCTGGACTTTCTGGGAAGTGGGCGACCGCACATAATGGACTGGGCGGCCGCACACTTAGCTCATTTTTGTACCAGTTTTGTTTCAGATAGTTGTGCGACCGCACAGAGGTTTTTGGGCCGCCGCACAGTACTGTCGGGTGGCAGATTCCTAATTTGATTAGGAAACGAATTTTGGACGGATTTTGACACAAGTTTCCTATTTGGAATAGGTCATACTTGTGTATAAAAGACCAAATTCGGCCAACACTCAAAGCTAATGTTTTTGTGAGTCTCAAAGAGTTTGAAAGAGGGTTTATTTTGTTCTAAGACACTCTTGGTTGAAGAACAAAATAATACACAAAATAAATTCCATATAGTTCTTTTGATTGTGAAAAAGTGTTTCACAATTTGGTCTAGCAACCAAGATCAAAGAAGCTCCTTTGATATTCGTTCGAAGTGTGGATACCGCTAGAGGGTGAAAATCATCATCTTCAAAGTTCGTGTTCAAGCTTTGTGATCGTGATCAAGTCTTCAAACCTCCACCAAAGACCAAGAGAATTTGATAGCCATCAAGGGTTAGTTTATTCCTTTATTCTTATGTTGTATTTGATTTAATCATATGAACGGTTCCATGGCTTTGGGTTTCAAAATTTTAAATGCTAAATTCCGCTGCGCATGTTTGATCGAAACCCAACAGTGGTATCAGAGCCCCGTTCATGTTGATTAATTCAATACTTGGATCATATTATGTGTATATAAATTGTTTATGTGCCTTGCATGATTTGAATATTGGAATATATGTTGTTTATGTGTTATGTGATTTTATGTGGTTTATTGTTTTGCAACTTTAATCACACGATTCAATCGCAATAAATAAATTATGGTGGATTCAGAATTGTTGGTTATTAATTTTTGATTGGATCAAAGTTTTAATAATCGGGGAAAAACAATTTTGAGACAAAATTTTCGAACTTAAAAATTCTGCACATTCTGATGGCACTGGGCGACCGCACAAAACGCCTTGGGCGGCCGCACAGTTTTGGGCGACCGCACAAGGGTTTTTGGGAAGCCGCACAAGGTGATCAGAAGGTCTGATTTTGGTTGAAAATCAGAATCTGGAATTTTTCGAAAGATTCAACAGAACCAGTAACAGAACCAGTCCAGACTTGCTGATCTGGAATGGGTTTTGGATAGTTGGTTTGTGTGTGGATCTTGGGGTTTGATTTTCCTATTTGTTTTAGTCTTGTGATTCCTAGATTGGTTCAAAGTTTGGATGGCTAATCTGCGTTCATCGAGATTGTGTTTCCCAAAATTGATCGCAATCAAAGTTTCAAAGATAAAACGAAGTTAGAATTATGAAGAGTTCATAATTGCTAAAATTGAGAAACAAAGTTCTTGATTCAATGATTGGAGATCCATGTGGAATTGTGAATGCAATTGGCCTACGTTCATCGAGACCATCTATTGCTTAGTTTCGGCCACATGGACTACTTTCTTGGTTTCTTGAATTAGTGCGGGATTGTGGTTGCCTAATGGCTTACTTCGACCGCACTTCTTGTTGTCTTGATTTGGAGATAATAACCAAAGTTGAAATAGTCTCATCCTCATAATTATAGAGAAACTAATGACACATAAATATCATGCTTAAATTAATGAAGATTAATTTAGTGGCTAAACTTGATGTGTAACATGTTTATATTATGTGCTCATAAATGTGTTATATGCTATATGTGAGGAACCTTCAAAGAAAGTTTTAAGTCTTTTATTGCCATGCCATGATTAAAACACTTGTTAGTACATGAGTGATTTTAATGTAGATTCGCCCTAGCGAGGTGCATTAAATTTGTTTATGTATGAGCAAGATAGATAGTGTGGGCACGCCCTAGCGGGACACATTAACTGTGCGTTTAAAATGGTTAGACTTAATTGGGCGTCAAAACAGTTTTGGGCCTAGGCAAAGATGAGGTTTAACATGTTTTTTGAAATTTGATTTCTTAAAGAATCTCATAAAAGGAACTAAGAGTCATATGAGATATGATTGACAAGAGTTGTCTACCTAATTAATTTGATTTTGTGTAATCCGCCTTAGCGGACTTGAAATTAAATTAAAGTTGGATCTTAAGCCATTTAAATTATATTATACATTGGATGTATATGAAGGTTATATAATTTAGTTGGAGTATTTTGTTTGAAAAATACATTATTTATCTCTTTAATGAAAATCGGTACTTATTAAATTTTGGAAATTTTTGCATATTTGTAGATAATGACTAATAATACTCAATCAATGTCGTTGCGATCGATCCTTGAGAAGGATAAGCTCGAAGAGAATGGTACCAACTTTATGGATTGGATCCGTAGCATAAGAATCGTTCTTAGGAAAGAAGATAAGTTGTAAATTCTCGATGGGCCTCTCCCCGCTGAACCACCGCCTACTGCCCCTAGGGTAGAAAGAGACAATTACAAGAAACATCGTAATGATTCTAGAGATGTAAGTTGTCTCATGCTTGCTTCTATGTGTTCAAAACTCCAATAAAGTTTGGAACATTTGGAAGCCTATGAGATAGGCGTGGAGTTGAGAGCCATGATTCAAGAGCAAGCTAGGCAAGAGAGGTACAAGACCATTGTTGCATTCACTACTAGTAAAATGAATGAAGGGCAGCAAGTGAGTCCTCACTTTCTTAAAATGAAAGGTTATGTAGATCACCTTGAGAAACTTGGCTATCCAATCCCATTGGAGCTAGCCACGGATCTCATTCTTAATTCATTGCCTAAAAGTTATAATCAGTTTGTGATGAATTATAACATGCATGGAATGGATAAGAATCTCTCTGAGTTGCATGGGATGCTTAAAACTGCAGAGATGAAAATTGTGGAGAAAGGTTCTCCCGTGCTCTTGGTTCATGATGGGAAGAAGGCTAGTGCCAAAGGAAAGGGTAAGGCAAAAGTTGTCAAACCCAAGATAAGCAAGGCAAAGGTTGCCAAGGCTTCTGAGGCAAAACCCGATTCACAAAAGGATGCAATTTGTTTCCATTGTCAAGAAATTGGTCATTGGAAACGTAATTGCAAGGCTTTCTTGGAAGAGCAAAAGAAGAAGAAGAGCAGCAAGGCTGCGTCGACTTCAGGTATCTATATGATAGATATTCTCCTTTCTACCACTGATTCTTGGGTATTGGATACCGGATGTGGTTCTCATATTTGTCTAAATGTGCAGGGACTAAAGAATAGGAGACTGCTTAAAGAAGGTGAAGTAGATCTACGTGTGGGAAATGGAGCAAGAGTTGCTGCATTAGCCGTAGGGACTTATGAAGTCACTTTACCTTCCGAATTAATTCTTGTTTTGAACAATTGTTATTATGTTCCGGATTTAAGCAGAAATATTATTTCAATTTCTTGTTTGGATAATGAAGGTTTTAAGTTTCTTATTGAGAATAAGAAATTTTCTATTTATTTAAATGATGTGCTTTATGGTATTGCTAATTCATTTAATGGCCTTTATATCTTGGATGTCAAGAATGAAAATAATGTCTATCATGTAAATAAGAAATCTAAACCTAATGATGTAAATCATACTTATTTGTGGCATTGCCGTCTTGGTCATATTAATGAGAAGCGTATCTCAAAACTCCATGGGGACGGACTTTTGGGTTCATGTGACTTAGAATCATATGATACTTGTGAGTCGTGTCTTCTTGGAAAAATGACTAAGACACCTTTTACCAAGTTGGGTGAAAGGGCAAGCGACTTATTGGGGTTGATACATTCCGATGTATGCGGACCATTAAGTAGCAATGCTAGGGGAGGATTTCAATACTTCATAACCTTCACTGATGATTATAGTAGATTTGGGTATGTTTACCTAATGAAACATAAAAGTGAAGCATTTGAGATATTTAGAATATTTCAAAATGAAGTAGAAAAACAACTTGGCAAAAGTATAAAGGCACTTCGATCAGATCGAGGTGGTGAATACTTAAGTCAAGAATTTGATGATCATCTAAAGAATTGTGGAATAGTTTCACAATTGACTCCGCCTGGAACACCACAATGGAATGGTGTGTCTGAGAGGAGAAATCGGACTTTGTTAGACATGGTTCGATCAATGATGAGTCAAGTTGATCTTCCAATATCCTTTTGGGGTTACGCTCTAGAAACCGCTGCTTTCACACTAAATCAAGTTCCAACTAAATCGGTTCCAAAGACTCCATATGAGATGTGGAGTGGAAAGAAACCTAGTTTATCTTTCATGAGGATTTGGGGTTGCGAAGTTTATGTCAAGAGACTTATCTCTGAAAAACTAGCACACAAATCTGATAAATGTATTTTCGTGGGATATCCTAAGGAAACTAAAGGATATTACTTTTACAACCAAAAGGACAACAAAGTGTTTGTTGCCCAAACTGGTGTCTTTCTAGAGAAAGAGTTTCTCTCCAAAGAAATCAGTGAGAGTAAAATAAATCTTGAAGAAATTCAAGACCCAGAAAATAACATTGAACCAATAGTGGAACAAGAACAAGAACCACAAGGAGTTGTGGAACCTGTTCAAAATACACAAGCATCTCGCAGATCTAGTAGGTTACGATCCGAGCCCGAGAGATATGGATTTGTCGTAACGGATAGTAATGAGGTAGAAATCATTGAGAATGATGAACCGTCAACCTACCAAGAGGCGATGTCTTCTCCTGATTCGGACAAGTGGCTTGGAGCCATGGAATCCGAATTGCAATCCATGCAAGACAATCAAGTTTGGAATTGGATTGATGCACCCGAAGGTGTAAAAACCATAGGATGCAAATGGGTCTTCAAGAAGAAGACTGACATGGATGGGAAGGTGCATACTTACAAAGCTAGGCTTGTAGCGAAGGGTTATAGGCAAGTTCATGGTATTGACTATGATGAGACCTTTTCACCCGTAGCAATGATCAAGTCTATAAGAATTTTGCTTGCCATTGCCGCATATCATGACTATGAAATATGGCAGATGGACGTCAAAACCGCTTTCCTGAATGGAAAACTCCAAGAGGATGTGTATATGACACAACCAGAAGGTTTTGAACAAGATTCTAAGGTATGCAAATTGCAAAGATCCATCTATGGATTGAAGCAAGCTTCAAGGAGTTGGAATCTCCGTTTTGATGAATCGGTCAAAGAGTTTGGTTTCATCATGAACGAAGATGAGCCTTGTGTATACAAGAAGATTAGTGGGAGCATAGTGCTATTCCTTATTTTATACGTGGATGACATATTGCTCATTGGAAACGACATTCCTACACTTCAGTCTGTGAAGACTTGGTTAGGAAAGTGCTTCGCAATGAAAGATATGGGTGATGCCGCATATATACTTGGCATTAAGATCTATAGAGATAGATCAAGGAGGCTACTTGGTTTAAGCCAAAGTACATACATTGACAAGGTCATTAGAAGATTCCGTATGGAAAATTCTAAGAGAGGCACCTTGCCCGTGTTACATGGAGTTTCTCTAAGCAAGACTCAATGTCCTAAGACAAAAGATGAGCATGAGAAAATGAATGATGTTCCATATGCTTCGGCAATTGGGTCCATCATGTATGCCATGATTTGTACTAGGCTGGATGTGTCTTATGCTTTGAGCATGACAAGTAGATACCAATCCGACCCTGGCGAAAATCACTGGATAGCTGTAAAAGCGATTCTTAAGTAGTTAAGAAGAACTAAAGACTCGTTTTTGGTCTATGGAGGAATGGAAGATGATCTCGTTGTAAATGCTTACACAGATGCAAGCTTCCAAACCGACAAAGATGATAGCCATCGCAATCGGGTTTTGTGTTTATGTTAAATGGTGGAGCTATAAGCTGGAAGAGTTCCAAGAAAAGTACAACCGCTGATTCTACAACAGAAGCTGAGTATATTGCTGCATCGGATGCTGCAAAGGAAGCTGTTTGGATTAAGAAGTTCATAACTGAACTTGAAGTGGTCCCTAGTATTGCTAATCCAATAGACCTTTATTGTGATAATAATAGTGCTATTGCTCAAGCAAAGGAACCAAGAGCACATCAGAAATCCAAACATATACTTAGGCGTTTTCATATCATTCGAGAGATCGTTGATAGGGGAGACGTAAACATATGCAGAGTACCTACTGATGACAATGTTGCGGACCCGCTAACAAAGGGACTTCCACAAGCTAAACATGATGGTCATGTTAGGTCCATGGGTATTAGATACATGGGAGATTGGGCCTAGGGCAAGTGGGAGATTGTTGGTAGTGGTGCCCTAGGCACGTTTAATAAACGTTGTAATTGTTATCATTTATTTCATATCAATAAAGAGATGTTTTGATTATTATTATTGTTCATGTTTACTTATAATAATCTCCGTCCCTAGTACTTGTTAAGCACTAGTATAAAGGCTAAATGATCATGCGATGATCATGTTAGATTTATGGGTACTTGTTTGGAACAAGGTACTGGACATGACCCGCTGTATGAGATTTATGTCATGGTCCATGTCAAACATATATCTCATATTAGTTATGTCATTTGAATCCTTAGACATGAAGTTATTATAGTCTTCCACTTGATGAACATTATGTTTGACATATTCAAACGCTACCTTTAACCGGGAAGTTATAAAGGGTATGATTGGCATAATCGGATTCACGTAGGGAAGAATAATAAGCTAAATGAATTTGTCCCTCCTCGGAGAGATGTCAAGCTTGGGCCACTCGTAGGAATGATGTTGATGAAATGTTCGGCCGGACTCAAATGAATTGATTGGATCAATGTCATTTGGATTATCAACATATTCGGAATCGAGAAAGTATTGAACAAAACAAGTTGACTCTTTGACCATGACTTGTGTTCAATGATATCGTGGACAAAAGGATTGTGACATATTCTAAGAGGAATGCGAACTTGTATCTAGTTATACTATTTGGGTAGGTATGACGGTTTTCTAGAACCTAATCATATCTTATGGTTTCATGTTTGAACCCATTGCCAACTTAGTATAATCCTAGAGGGTCACACGCAATAGAACGAATCTTTAAAAGGACTACATTGGAATTTTGGAAATTCTGGACTTTCTGGGAAGTGGGCGACCGCACATAATGGACTAGGCGGCCGCACACTTAGCTCATTTTTGTACCAGTTTTGTTTCAGATAGTTGTGCGACCGCACAGAGGTTTTTGGGCGGCCGCACAGTACTGTCGGGTGGCAGATTCCTAATTTGATTAGGAAACGAATTTTGGACGGATTTTGAGAGAGGGTTTATTTTGTTCGGCCAGCACTCAAAGCTAATGTTTTTGTGAGTCTCAAAGAGTTTGAGAGAGGGTTTATTTTGTTCTAAGACACTCTTGGTTGAAGAACAAAATAATACACAAAATAAATTCCATATAGTTCTTCTGATTTTGAAAAAGTGTTTCACAATTTGGTCTAGCAACCAAGATCAAAGAAGCTCCTTTGATATTCGTTCGAAGTGTGGATACCGCTAGAGGGTGAAAATCATCATCTTCAAAGTTCGTGTTCAAGCTTTATGATCGTGATCAAGTCTTCAAACCTCCACCAAAGACCAAGAGAATTTGATAGCCATCAAGGGTTAGTTTATTCCTTTATTCTTATGTTGTATTTGATTTAATCATATGAACGGTTCCATGGCTTTGGGTTTCAAAATTTTAAATGCTAAATTCCGCTGCGCATGTTTGATCGAAACCCAACACTCACAGCAATGATAGGTCACATTCACTTCCGCAATGTCATCACTTTTGCCGACATGGACCTCCCGCCATTTGGGTCCGAACACAATGAAGCCATCTACCTCAAAGTAAGGGCAAGGGGGAGACCCATCTCAAGAGTTCTAGTAGACGGTGGTTCTGCACTCAACTTAATGCCGAGCCGAGTCATGGGCATTCTGGGGCTAAAAAGCTCCAATTTACAACCCTCAGCACAAGTCATTAGAGGATACGACAGCACCGCCCGTACAGTCATGGGAATGTTAGAAGTTGATATCGAATTTGGAAGCATGATCATGTCCGTCTCATTCCAAGTGCTTTGTCGCGACCCCGAACCCCGCGGGCCCGAGATCGCGAGCTGGACGTCGACTTAAAACCCAAACTCTAAAATATAGAAGTTAAAAGTTCCATTTTGAACCAAAAGATGATAACACAAGGTTTTACAAATCCAAGTTTAAATCAACAAAGCATCTAACATAAGCTCCACAGCTTATGCCAAAAAGAATAAAATATACAATTCTTAACGACGTCAATGATGGTGAAACTATCCCCAAAGGTTATACATTTAAATAATGTAAACCGATCCATAACAACCTGCCCCAAAATCTCAATCCTCTCGACGTCCTCCTCGATCCGCGAATCCTAATCCTTTTCCTCCTGGGGGGGGGGGTTAAGGAAAAACAAAGATGGAAACAAACGGGGTGAGATAAAATCTCAGTAAGTTACTAATGCAACTACATGACATGCTATAATGCAATAAGCAATGATAAATATCACATAGCATGTAACAATTAACAGTCAACAGATAGCAGCGGAAAATAAACACATAACAAAGGATATTAGCCAAGGTTTCCCAACTGAAATAACCAAATAAACGTCGCTGCGCAGCTTCAATAACCAACCATTTATCATCTTCATAATAGCATGAAAGCTGAAGAGGAATCCCCGGTCAGAAGCGACCAATCAACCCATCAATCAAACAAACCATCTTCATAGTAGCATAAAAGCTGAAGAGAAACCCGGTACCGGAACCAATAACAATAATAAAGTGCCACAAGGGGCGGGAGCCATGCCACAAAGTCATGCTCCAAAACGATTAGCTAGAATACCCACAACGGAGCTAGCTCATCCCAACCAAGGCCAATCTGGATGAGGACAGAAGGACCAATGGGCGATGCTATACTGGACTTGGCTTGTGCCATTATAGCATTATCCATTGCCTGACTCGATACACAAATAACCAGCTGGACTTTCAATTAAATGCTAGGTAATAAAATACTAGCACAATAAACAACCTTTGATTCCAAAGTAGGGAATCATACCAATTAATCACCATGAAAGATGCAAACTATTACTCAAGAAGAGTTTAACAACAACGATAACAGAGTTTCTCATGAAGAGCACAACAACGATAACAGAGTTTCTCATGAAGGGCACAACAACGATAAACGGAATTCTCATAAAGAGCACCACAACAATGATTATTAGAATACCGTAATTTCATAAAGAGAAACCATACCAGATACATTCCAAAGATGATACCCACGAGTTAATCATAAAGAACACAACCCAAACGGTCGCTCACAAATAGTACAACGACTATAACCCAAAATTATCCTAAACGTTTACTCATAAAGATGTACTAGGACTATGAACTCAACCATCTTATCACACCTGGAATTCTAAATGAAAAATCCTAATGAATAACTCTTAAGGTTAATCAAACCGTAGGTACCCAAACGAATCCAAAAGGTTACCCTTATTAGAACATGATCACGACTGGACTAAACCCTGCACTTTAGTGTTCCAAAACAACCCTCTAGGTACTATAGGATATCACCTAAAACCTAGACCAAGTCTCATTCTAAAATCAATCCGATCAGTAAAATAACTTTCAATTAAGGGGTCTCAAAGTATGAAGTCCTCACTTATATCCCAAAATGATCATAACAACTCAATAAAGTCACTCAATTGGATTTACAAAACTTGTTCACAATGGATCGATACAACTCCTCTTAACCTCAAACACCCAATAAAATCCCGAAGTATAAAACTTATAACTTAACTGAACAACCTATACCATCTTGTAGTACTCGGAGAGAGCTTCGAAACGATAGTTTACACGCCTAAAACGGAGTCCGGACGAAGAAGTTATGGAGGAAACAATTTTAGAAGAAAAGGGAAGAATATACCAGAATCCTAGCTTGGCACGACCGTGCCTAAGAAAGTGGCACGACCGTGCCAAACAAGACGAGAGGCAAGTGAATATTGGCACGACCGTGCCAAATAAAGGATCACGACCGTGCCAACCATTACGAGAAGGAAAGTGAATATTGGCACGACCGTGCCAAATAAAGGAGCACGACCGTGCCAGAAGAACAATGCCCAGATTTCTTCCTGGGTTCACCAATTTCGAACCAAACTCTCCCAAAACCCCAAATACTCAAAATCAACTCCTTCTACAAGTTCTAAAATGTACCAAAACCACTTATAACTAGAATGGGAATTCAAATATAACATTTATCAACTCAAAACCAAGAATCAAACCCAACATTCATCAATCCACCATTTTTACCCAAAACTCAAATAAACTCCAAATAAATTCTAAACAAATTCAAAACTCAATCAAACTTCAAATATAACACATCAAACACCATATAAACATGATATGAACATTTTAGCATAAAAATGGGGGAAAAGTAACTTACTTGATAAATCTCAAAGTTGACGGAATTCAATTCTTTTTTGTTCTACGCGATCCTATCGACGATCTAAACCAGGTTCATGTTTTAAGAAATGAGAGATTATGAGAGGAAGATGATCAAAATGTAGAGAGAAGTAGGGAAAGAAAACTTACCACAAAACCAAGAGAGAGGGAGAGAGATGGCTGGGAAAAGAGAATGGAGAGAGTGAGGGAGAAGGTGAGGGAGGTGAGGGGGAGTAGGGGAATTATTCAAAACTTACTCTTAGGCCCCTTCTCTCACACTACACACACAACTTACACTCCCTACTTACAACTAAGACCCAACAATATCACACTAACCCAAACAAAATGCTAGGCATAATTATTATGACACATAAAATGCATACATAATTATTTAAATAAATAATTTAAATAAATAAATAAATAAGCAAATAATTAAATAATAATTATTTATTACCAATAAAATAGAGCCTAGTTTTCGGGTCGTGACATTCACTCCTCCTTAAAGAAAATTCGGCCCGAATTTTAACGAGACCTACCCGAATGATCAAGTAGCCATTAATACGATAGTTCCGTCATTTCCAAATTCCTCAATCATCCATTCTAAATCACCACGTAGTAACCTTAACTAATGTTCACCATACCACGACCTCTCGCACAACTTCCTTCAATCATAACCTTCACTACTAATTAGAATCCATAATCAAAATTGGAGAATCCCAATTGCTCCCAAACATAACTCTCGAGATATCCTAAGCTCATCTTATTCATAACTTTAATTACACTTCAAAGGTGTCTCCTTTTGTAAATCACATACTTAGTAGTATTCCCCAGAAATTTCAAACATCACCATCCCTAGCCTAATTAGCTTTTAAAATATAAAAAGGCTAAATGAATTTCTATTTCCACAATATTCATCGAAATGGCCACATCTCTATGGATTACCATTATAGCACTCACCAGGTAATCCCCAAAATTTCTCGTACAGAGTGTCCACTTAATCTATGTTATACTCTCATACCTTCATTAATCCGGTCTTGAAGCCTAAACAATTCAATATACTCAATAGTCCGCAAAACGATCCAAATTTCATCTTTAAAAGATTTTCTCTAACTCCCATTTAAATTATAATCCGTGCTCATAAACCCAAGGAAATCAACAAATCTCAAATCCTCCATAGCTAACCCAAGTTAGTCTTTCACGCATACTCTTATTAACCTAATGATACTTAGGCTCAATGGTACTACCAAAATCATAAACTAATTAGCTAGCCCCATTCCAATAGCTCCATTACCCAATCACAATATTCTTTAATTATGCCCAAATATTGATACTCGACTTTCCTCACATACACTTGGTCCAAATCGCGAAACGCCACCAAGGAGAGATTTAGGACCATAGAACCACTATCTAACCAAAATTCAAAATGCCTTTAACATAGGTCGAGAAATTGTTACTCTCCCAAAATGTACTTATTAGTCCTTTCTAACTTAACACGCTTACCACCATTATCGATTATACATTCCACCATACACTCATTACCCATAACAATTCACTCATCCCTCCATACTAATCAATCTCGATGTACTCACGGAGGTGTACTAAAAGGAAACGAAATCTCTTAACAAGAAACCCTCGGTTGAATCCTCAACTCTTACAACTCAACCGTTACAACATGGATATTGATCTAATTATCAGTACTACAACCTTGTACCACAACAACTCAATTTAACCCAAGCTTCTCCTCAAACACTAGGTACTAATCGGAAGCAAATGAAAGTCTTACGAATGATAAATACACCCAACTAATCGACCGAAACTAAATACTCGGATTTCAATTAAGAAAAGATAGGTATAACTCTACCCAAAGGAATGGTCTCAAACAGTTTTTAAAAAAAATTAGGAATGGAGAATATAACAATCCCCTACAACAATAGATTAAAGCAATAGTAACATCAAATCTTGTAATAGCAACATGGCTAATTTAGCAGGTGAGACATAACCATACTTAAGCGCATCATAAGCACATAAGACTTCATCAGATACCCTAAACTCCTCCATAGGAGTAGACACCTACAACACATAAGTCAAAGACTCAGAAGAAATAAATGCAACTAATGCACAGAAACACATAAATGCGATGATCCTATAATGCACGCGCTCGCTCTCACGACGCAAAATAATACTTCCTGAAATTTATCCGTTACCTGGTGAGTGCTGATTGGTCGCAATTACTCTGCCCTATACCTTAGGGTTCCTCGAAGCATCCCTCTTCTGACCCGGTGAAGTACTGGTTCCTGCTCCTGATGATTGAACCTTAAACCTCGGACAGTCTTTTATGAAGTGACCTAGTTGACCACAATTGATACATTTTCCTTGCTTCTTCCAACACTTATCCTCCAAATGGCCTTCCCTCTGACAGTAAGTGCAAAGCCACCTACCTTGTTTCCCTTGTTTCCCCGGAGTAGTACCCGGATTCCCTAGCGCGGTTTGCTCCTTAAACTGAGATGGTGCTCCCAAATTACCTCGGTTATCTGAATGGTGTTGTGGTTGAGATTTAGCATGGCTTACTTGTTTACCCGCATTTGCAACCTCGGTCTTCCTCTTATGCTCCCCAATATCTTGCTCGATCAAGTATGCCCGGTCTACCGCATCCTGAAATGTCACAATCCTCTGGGCTATAAGTTGAGTACGTATAGAAGTCTTCAAACCCCGGATGAATCTTATAGCTTTCTGCTCCTCGATCCTCACAAGATAGTCACAATACCGGGCTAATTCTGTGAACTTAGCCGAGTATTGAGCTATAGACAACAAACCTTGCTCCAAGTTGAGAAGCTCGATCTCCTTTCGGTTCTGATCCACTACCGGAATGAAATGCTCCTTGAACTTCCGCACAAACAATTCCCATACATACACTGTGTGAGTATCGTCCCAACTCGCTTTAACACCCTTCCACCAGTGCTCGGCGGCACCCACAAGTTTATAAGCCGCAAACCGGACCTTGTCTTCATCGGTGCAACCAAAGACATCATAAATTTTCTCCATCGACTCAATCCATAGCTCGGCCTTCCTTACATCGGGTTCCCCATTGAACTCAACTAGTTTCAATTTCAGAAATTGTTCCAATCCATAGCGGGGTGGTGGTGCTTGTTCTACCCTCGGACCTTGATCATGTATGGCCTTCATGGCCGCCTCAAACATGCCCTGAAACATTGCACGGGCTTCATCCCTTGTTTCATTCTGATTTTCATTACCGGTATTACTTTCACCACTTCTCCTTCGAGCCATTTCAAACAAGTACCTGCATAAAACAACAATTGTTACTCACTCCGAACACACTACCCTCCTAGGTCATACTAATCCACCTATCCTTATACATAGAGCTAAACCATAGCTCTGATACCAACTGTCGCGACCCCGAACCCCGCGGGCCCGAGATCGCGAGCTGGACGTCGACTTAAAACCAAAACTCTAAAATATAGAAGTTAAAAGTTCCATTTTGAACCAAAAGATGATAACACAAGGTTTTACAAATCCAAGTTTAAATCAACAAATCATCTAACATAAGCTCCACAGCTTATGCCAAAAAGAATAAAATATACAATTCTTAACGACGTCAATGATGGTGAAACTATCCCCAAAGGTTATACATTTAAATAATGTAAACCGATCCATAACAACCTGCCCCAAAATCTCAATCCTCCCGACGTCCTCCTCGATCCGCGAATCCTAATCCTTTTCCTCCTGGGGGGGGGTTAAGGAAAAACAAAGATGGAAATAAACGGGGTGAGATAAAATCTCAGTAAGTTACTAATGCAACTACATGACATGCTATAATGCAATAAGCAATAAGCAATGATAAATATCACATAGCATGTAACAATTAACAGTCAACAGATAGCAACGGAAAATAAACACATAACAAAGGATATTAGCCAAGGTTTCCCAACTGAAAGAACCAAATAAACGTCGCTGCGCAGCTTCAATAACCAACCATTTATCATCTTCATAATAGCATGAAAGCTGAAGAGGAATCCCCGGTCAGAAGCGACCAATCAACCCATCAATCAAACAAACCATCTTCATAGTAGCATAAAAGCTGAAGAGAAACCCGGTACCGGAACCAATAACAATAATAAAGTGCCACAAGGGGCGGGAGCCATGCCACAAAGTCATGCTCCAAAACGATTAGCTAGAATACCCACAACGGAGCTATCTCATCCCAACCAAGGCCAATCTGGATGAGGACAGAAGGACCAATGGGCGATGCTATACTGGACTTGGCTTGTGCCATTATAGCATTATCCATTGCCTGACTCGATACACAAATAACCAGCTGGACTTTCAATTAAATGCTAGGTAATAAAATACTAGCACAATAAACAACCTTTGATTCCAAAGTAGGGAATCATACCAATTAATCACCATGAAAGATGCAAACTATTACTCAAGAAGAGTTTAACAACAACGATAACAGAGTTTCTCATGAAGAGCACAACAACGATAACAGAGTTTCTCATGAAGGGCACAACAACGATAAACGGAATTCTCATAAAGAGCACCACAACAATGATTATTAGAATACCGTAATTTCATAAAGAGAAACCATACCAGATACATTCCAAAGATGATACCCACGAGTTAATCATAAAGAACACAACCCAAACGGTCGCTCACAAATAGTACAACGACTATAACCCAAAATTATCCTAAACGTTTACTCATAAAGATGTACTAGGACTATGAACTCAACCATCTCATCACACCTGGAATTCTAAATGAAAAATCCTAATGAATAACTCTTAAGGTTAATCAAACCGTAGGTACCCAAACGAATCCAAAAGGTTACCCTTATTAGAACATGATCACGACTGGACTAAACCCTGCACTTTAGTGTTCCAAAACAACCCTCTAGGTACTATAGGATATCACCTAAAACCTAGACCAAGTCTCATTCTAAAATCAATCCGATCAGTAAAATAACTTTCAATTAAGGGGTCTCAAAGTATGAAGTCCTCACTTATATCCCAAAATGATCATAACAACTCAATAAAGTCACTCAATTGGATTTACAAAACTTGTTCACAATGGATCGATACAACTCCTCTTAACCTCAAACACCCAATAAAATCCCGAAGTATAAAACTTATAACTTAACTGAACAACCTATACCATCTTGTAGTACTCGGAGAGAGCTTCGAAACGATAGTTTACACGCCTAAAACGGAGTCCGGACGAAGAAGTTATGGAGGAAACAATTTTAGAAGAAAAGGGAAGAATATACCAGAATCCTAGCTTGGCACGACCGTGCCTAAGAAAGTGGCACGACCGTGCCAAACAAGACGAGAGGCAAGTGAATATTGGCACGACCGTGCCAACCATTACGAGAAGGAAAGTGAATATTGGCACGACCGTGCCAAATAAAGGAGCACGACCGTGCCAGAAGAACAATGCCCAGATTTCTTCCTGGGTTCACCAATTTCGAACCAAACTCTCCCAAAACCCCAAATACTCAAAATCAACTCCTTCTACAAGTTCTAAAATGTACCAAAACCACTTATAACTAGAATGGGAATTCAAATATAACATTTATCAACTCAAAACCAAGAATCAAACCCAACATTCATCAATCCACCATTTTTACCCAAAACTCAAATAAACTCCAAATAAATTCTAAACAAATTCAAAACTCAATCAAACTTCAAATATAACACATCAAACACCATATAAACATGATATGAACATTTTAGCATAAAAATGGGGGAAAAGTAACTTACTTGATAAATCTCAAAGTTGACGGAATTCAATTCTTTTTTGTTCTACGCGATCCTATCGACGATCTAAACCAGGTTCATGTTTTAAGAAATGAGAGATTATGAGAGGAAGATGATCAAAATGTAGAGAGAAGTAGGGAAAGAAAACTTACCACAAAACCAAGAGAGAGGGAGAGAGATGGCTGGGAAAAGAGAATGGAGAGAGTGAGGGAGAAGGTGAGGGAGGTGAGGGGGAGTAGGGGAATTATTCAAAACTTACTCTTAGGCCCCCTCTCTCACACTACACACACAACTTACACTCCCTACTTACAACTAAGACCCAACAATATCACACTAACCCAAACAAAATGCTAGGCATAATTATTATGACACATAAAATGCATACATAATTATTTAAATAAATAATTTAAATAAATAAATAAATAAGCAAATAATTAAATAATAATTATTTATTACCAATAAAATAGAGCCTAGTTTTCGGGTCGTGACAGCTTGATGTCCCCGCTTCATTCAACTTACTTCTGGGCCGACCTTGGATCCACAGTTCCAATGCGGTACCTTTCACTCTCCATCAGTGTGTCAAGATCAAAAGGGACGAGATAGTCACCATCATGGCCGAGAATGTCACTATCCACAGAAGTGAGGGACAACCCGTTCACCAAGTTCAACACGGGATAGAAGATGCCACTCTCTCCGGCGTCAACACCATCGACAAAGAAGGGGGAAACAGACAATGGACCCTCGGCAATCCTAAAATCCTCCGCATGATAAGGAACATGAATCACTTTCCCGGTCTTGGCCTAGGGAAGCATCAACAAGGGATATTACACCCCGTGGAAGTTCCTTTTGTCAAGAACAAGTTTGGTCAGGGATACGAGCCTACCAAGGATGACTTGAAGTACGAGCAAGCAGTCAAGAATCAAAGGACCCAAGCTCGCAAAGAAGCTCGACAATATGAAATCCCTAACTTAAGGCCTTACCGCAACACACTAAACGGTTATTTTGTTCGCCAAGGGGAAGATGTTCCGTACATGATATTTCCCGAACCATGGGTTAACAACAAGGGCATCAGAAAATCCGGTCTTGAGATCTTCACCGATTGTGAACTCCCGACGCAAGAAAAGGAGCCTACTCCGATGTCACCCCGAGAGTGGTGGGGAAAGAAAGTGACCATAGAGTCCGAGGTAGAGGTTACCGTGGGGGAAGAACTATCCGATCTAGCCTCCATGTTCGAAGAATTTGCCATCATGGACGATTGTCAAGTCAACGCCATCTCCGACAACGCAAAAATGGAGAGTCCATCTATTAGCGAGATTCAGCCAAGCTCCGAGCCAATCAATAACTGGTATTCAACGAAGGGGCCTATAGTATCCGAGGATTTCTTGATCCGAGAAATGGGTTGTATACCCCACACATCAACAAAGGAAGAGCGGCTCACACTTACTTTCGAGTCCGAGAGTGTTTCTAATACCCTCACACAAGAGGATATGGAGGCCATAGCCGAGCGTGTGTTTCCTTTCTTTGCTAATGAAAAATTCGATATTTCTGAGTACCCCGAGATTGCAAACATCATAAATGATGAATTAACTAATAACGAACTTAATGAACAAGTTAATAATGATTCAAATTATGATGAAATAGACCACGAAAACATAACATACCTAAATGAACTAGCTCAACAGGTTCGTTGTCGTGGTGAAAATGGTCCAGGGGTTGATGAGGAATTGCATGTTGTTAATTTGGGTACTGACGAAGAGCCGAAAGAAATGAAGATTGACAGCTTCTTCAAGGGGGAAGACAAGGACAGATTGACTGCACTGCTCAGAGAATTTGTGGATGTATTCGCGTGGTCATACAAAGACATGCCGGGTTTGGACAGAAAGGTCGCGGAGCACATAATTCCGATCAGAGAGGACGCCAAGCCAGTAAAGCAGAAGCTCAGAAAGATCAAGCCAGAATGGTCTCTACAAGTCAAAGAAGAGATTGAAAAGCTCCTCAGTGTGGGTTTCATCAAAGTCATTGAGTATCCGACTTGGCTAGCCAACATTGTGACAGTCAGAAAGGCAAACGGCAAGGTTCGAGTTTGTGTGGACTTCCGGGATTTGAACAAAGCTTCCCCGAAAGATGATTTTCCACTACCAAACATTGACATGCTCGTCGATTCAACTGCCTACTATGAAGTCCGCTCATTTGTGGACGGTTTTGCTGGTTACAATCAGATTCTCATGTCTGAAGAGGATCAACACAAGACAGCTTTCACAACTCCGTGGGGGACCTTCTGCTACACAGTCATGCCGTTCGGACTAAGGAACGCTGGGGCTACCTACCAGAGGGCTGTTACGGATCTATTCCATGACATGATTCATAAAGAGATTGAGGTCTATGTGGACGACATGATCATCCATTCAAAGGGAACCAATGGTCAACATTTGATCGACCTTCGCAAGTTCTTTGAAAGGCTTCGACAACACAACATGAGACTCAATCCCGCAAAGTGCACTTTTGGGGTCATCAGAGGGAAGGTTCTTGGTTACATGTTCACTGAAAGAGGAATTGAAGCCGATCCCTCCAAGATCAAGGCAATTATTGACATGCCTCCCCCAAGGACGCAGAAAGAAATCAAAGGTTTCATGGGCAGACTTCAATACATCAGTCGGTTTGTGCACCAACTCGCCTCCATGTGTGAGCCAATCTTCAAGCTACTGAAAAAGAATGTGGCTCTAGAATGGACCGATGCATGCCAACAAGCCTTCGACCAAGTGAAGCATTACTTGACATGCCCTCCAGTTTTGGTTTCACCACACGAAGAGAAGCCTCTCTTGCTCTACCTCACTGTCAATGATGAAGCCCTAGGGGCTATGTTAGCACAAGAACAGCGAGACTCCACAAAAGAGAATGCCATCTACTTTGTCAGCCGACGGTTTCAAGGAGCTGAAAAGAACTACTCTGTCTTAAAGAAGTCTTGTGCTGCATTGGTTTGGGTTACTCAAAAGCTCAAGCATTACATGGAGGCCTTCCCAATCAAGTTGGTAGCAAAAGTGGACCCGCTCCGCTACATCTTCGAGAAGCCTTTCATGTCAACAAGAATAGCCAAATGGTATTTCATGCTCGCCGGCTACGATATCACTTACGTCACACTCAAATCCATCTGGGGGAAAGTGTTCAGTGATCTGCTTGCTGAATTTCCGTGTGACGAAGTGAAGGGGGGAGATGTACAGTTCCCCGACGAGCATTTAATTTGCGCTACAACAGAAGAAAATAAGTGGCAACTTTTTTTCGATGGCGCAGCCAATAAGCATGGGTATGGCATAGGGATGTTACTTGTTAATCCAAAGGACATGTATACTCCAATTGCCATCCGCCTTGAATTTGAAGCCACTAACAACACCGCTGAGTACGAAGCTTGCATAGCGGGTTCAAAGTAGCCCTCAAAAGAAATGTCACAAGTTTAGAAGTATTCGGTGATTCCTTGCTCATCATCAACCAGACATCTGGAAAATGGAAGATTCAAGACTCGACTCTGCAACGGTATGGTCAACATCTCGAGGAGTTAGTTGAACAATTTCAAGAAATCACCTTCAACTACCTGCCAAGGGACAAGAACCGTTTTGCTGATGCACTAGCCACCATCGCTTCACTGGTCGAAATGCCTGAGGGTAAAATGGTGAAGCCCTTCAAAATTTCCCGACGAAACAGTCCGGCATACTGCATGAGTATTGAGATCAACGAGGTCCAAACAAACTCCCCGTGGTACGCAGATATCATAAATTTCCTCAAGGATGGTACTTATCCCGAGAACAGCAATAAGAAGTCTCAAATGGCGTTGCAAAGACTGGCATCCCGATATGTACTAATTGGGGACGGAGTCTACAAAAGACACCACGAGGGGGTCAATCTCCTATGTGCAAATGAGACCGAAGCTCAAGAAATAATGCATGAGATCCATGAAGGTGAATGTGGGCCCCACATGAACGGGTTTATGTTGACCAAGAAGATACTCCGCACGGGTTATTATTAGAGTACCATGGAAAAGGATCGAGAAAGTTAAGAGGTGCGCCAAATGCCAATTCCATGCCAATCTATAGCACGCTCCACCCTCACAACTTTACAATATGACTACGCCTTGGCCTTTCTCTTGTTGGGGCATAGACATCATCAGCAAAGTTTACCCTACTGGAAGCAACGGACAATCTTTTCATACTAGTAGCCGTGGACTATTTTACAAAATGGGTCGAAGCACAGGCTTACCGAGTTCTCAACGCCAAGAAAGTGGCCGAATTCGTGAAAACCCACATCATGTACCGATACGGCGTTCCTCATGAGATCATCTCAGACAACGGCTCTCACTTCGAGAAAGAAATGGACACACTCCTGGTAGAATACAAGATCACTAAGCACAAGTCATCTCCATACCGCCCTCAAGCAAACGGCGCGGTCGAGGCATCTAATAAGACAATCAAGACCATTGTGAAGAAAATGGCCTCCACTGGAAGGGATTGGCTCGAAAAGCTACCTCTAGCGTTGTGGGGCTACCGCACATCAATACGGACAGCGACTGGATAAACTCCTTATGCACTGGTATATGGTTCCGAAGCTGTACTACCAATAGAGCTCGAAGTCCCATCCCTACGGGTCCTCCTCGAGAACAAAGTCAACGAAGTCGATTGGATGCAAAGCCGATATGAACAGTTAGCCCTACTCGACGAGAAAAGGCTAAGGGCAATCGAGCGTATGAGGGCCTATCAACAAAGAATGGCTAGGGCTTTCAACAAAAAGGTGAAGCCCCGATACATCAGTGTGGGAGATTTAGTCCTAAGACAACACCCTCCTAATGCCATGAACCCCCTTGGAAAATGGGGACCCCGATGGATTGGTCCGTACATAGTCAAGAAGATACTAAGCGGCGGTGCAGTCCGACTTGTGGACTTAGATGGAGATCAGCTGCCAAAGGAAGTCAACCTCGACAAATTGAAGAGATTTTACGTCTAATGAACGAAGACCATAAAAAAAAAAAAAAAAAAAAAAAGCTCGCTAGGTTGAAAACCCGCAAGGGCGGCCTAGGCAAAAATTAGAGCACGTACAAAAAAGAAGCCCGCTAGATTGAAAACCCGAAAGGGCGGTCTAGGCAAAAAAAAAATGATCTTCGTTTGTTTGAACTACGGAGACCTGAGCCTCTACACGGGAAGAACGTAGGCAACCTTCGGGTGCGGTCTAAAATATAAACAAATACCCAAATCATTTCAAATTAACAAGATGCAATTTTTTATTCATTCACTAAATCATCTTCATCATTACAATGGAAACGTTGAGCTATTAAAAAACTTAAAACATTAAAATCCTAACAAGTGGTCTATTCTAATTGCAATCTCTCGGGGGTACTAGGAAAAATCTAATTTTCTCTTGGCCTTTGAAGGACCACCCGAACAGCCATCAATCCTACTCTTCTTGGGAGGCCTAGGGACACTGATGCGGACCGATATCTTCTGCGCAACCGAGCGCCTCCGAGCATAAAAATCATCCAAAGGGGCACCGAAAGGGTTGGTCAGAATGTTGTTCACATCAGCAGCAGCTTCCTTGTACCTCAAATCACTGCTGGGCTCAAAATCCCTTCCTAGCAACTCAGCCCGAAGAGCATCTACCCAAGTAATGCCCCGGTAGACGGTACCAAGCAAATGATCCAAGTAACTCTCGGGAAGAAAAATACTGCCCCGGTGCAATGGAGCGGAAGCCCAACGGTCACGATCATCTCCCCAAGCCGCCTGAAGCTCATTCGAGAAGTCCGGACCCATATAAGAAACTGGACGAAGCACCCCATTCCTCGGAAAAGGAATTATTTGCTGACGACCAAACTGTCTCAAAACCCGTTCTGGCTGATAAAATGAAGAGTCCCTCAATCCGGGTAAAACCACATGCTGAAAACCGAAGGTCCACTCCACAAAAGGGCGAAGACCCCAAGGACACCATTCAATGTCAGCTGTAAGGCGAGAAGCAAAAAATTTCCTCCAAATCTCTAATCAGCAACCGACGCCTATGAACATCAAAAGGAGAAAGGTCGCCATCCAACACATAAAGCCTGAAATGCTCCCGAAGCCATATGGTCAAAAGCAAGGGGCTTGCCCGTCGCATCTCACCCGTACAGTGCAACTCGTCCAAACCATGCAAGGTCTCTCCTACGATGAGCGGAACTATGCTAAACCGTTGTCCTTTCGCCTGCAACACAATTTCAGCCAACTGCGCATCCGCAGTACCCAGGGGAGTGACGAACAAAACCTCGCTGAAAAGGCAGACAGCCATGGCATTTCTCTTAAAGGATTGAACCACGACATCTTCCGAATGCAAACTGAAAAACATCGGAAGCTCAGTTATGTCAACAACGGTCCCGTGCATCATCTTCTTCACTTCTCCAACAGGGAGATTCAGAATATCAACCCAAGAATCAACAACACCGCGGTGATACTTGGGGACGGCAATTCGACCGGCCAAAGGCATACCCAAAATTGCCCCAAAATCACCAACGGTCGGCACCATTTCATTAGACGAAAAGTTGAATGTATGGCTATCACAATCCCAAAAGGCTGCAGCAGCCTTCAACAAGTCCCAATCCGACTTCAATGTCCGCAAAGTGAAGAGAATTCGAAGCCCGAAATCTTTGATGAAGGCATTTTTGGGATGGGTCTTAAAACAATACACGAAGGTCAACAAATCCTTCTCGTAACTCTTGACAACCTCGGCATCAAGACTAAAAAGGTTGGAGGCCATGGGAAAGAAGGTTATAAGCAATATTGGGTAATAGAATGGTGTTCAAAAATGACAGAAAATGGCTGTTGGAATCGAATTGTCGACCAGAAGCTGATATTATAGCTGTTGGGGGATCTTTTGGTCAGTAAATATCAGGCCCTGAATTTCGCCTCCCAGAGGCGCGCGCCTCCCGACACCGGTATACAAGGCGCGCGCGTCCCGTATCCAAGAGAGGAAGCGCCCGCGTCCCAGATGGAAGATGCTCCAGAAACAGCCTTTGTCAGTTCAAGAAGGAAGCCCAGGCACGTTCAAACGCCTTCTATCTACAGAAAGGATCAATCCCACCAACAAGAGAAGCTCAAAACGATGACAGCAAGCACTCGGAAGGGCACACATTAATTTGGTCCGCCCTTAAGGCAGGTCTAAAAACTGAAATAGGATAGAAACTCACACTCAAGGTAGGGTGTCTTTCATTTTTCTCAAAAGATCAGTTTTTACAATTCATCCCCAGCACAAAGCATTCCGCAGTCAACTGTGCCCGCACCCCATCAAAAGTCAAAGTCAAATAGTCAAACATCAAAGTACGACTCACGACAACAACTTGGTCCGGGATGATCCACGGAATCACTACTTCATCATCAAACAAGATCTAAATCCATTCAAAGCAAACGGTCCTCCGGGTCCCGCACTTCAGCAAATGGTCCTCCGGGTCCCGCACTTCAGCAAACGGTCCTCTAGGTCTCGCACTTCAGCAAACGGTCCTCCGAGTCCCGCACTTCAGCAAACGGTCCTCTGGGTCCCGCACTTCACCAAACGGTCCTCCGGGTCCCGCACTTCAGCAAACGGTCCTCTAGGTCCCGCACTTCGGCAAACGGTCCTCCAGGTCCCGCACTTCAGCAAACGCTCCTCCGAGTCCCGCACTTCAGCAAACGGTCCTCCGGGTCCCGCACCTCAGCAAACGGTCCTCCGGGTCCCGCACCTCAGCAGACGGTCCTCCGGGTCCCGCATTCCAGCAAACGGATCTCGCTGTCAGCAAACAGATCCCGCTCCAGCAAACGGATCTCGCTCTCAACAAACAGATCCCGCTTCCAGCAAACAGATCCCGCTTCCAGCAAACGGATCCCGCTATTGGCAAAGCCGCTCACACAGGGAGCGTACCCTTATCTCTCAAAGCCACTCACACAGGGAGCGCACCTCTATCCTCTGCAATTTCAAATTCCTGCTTTTATCGAGTCTTTTCCTTTTCTTGGTGATGTCCTAGGCGGATGTCTGTCTTTCGTCGGCACGTTTGCTTCGCAATCCACGCCGCCGAGGGGCTCTGTAGACACCCTGCCTTGGACCGCTCACCCCGATTGCATACTTGATTTTGTGTTTCTCCCTCTTTTAAGTGTTTCCTTTTAGTTTATGTTACTTTGGTTAAGTTCCAGATGGACTCCGTTAAGTCCCGGGACTAAACTGAATAACAGTTCTAACTTTCTAGTCCATTCTGTCAGATTTTGCTTCTCAGAGTCGCGCGCCTCCGCCCCTTGAGGCCAGACGCGTGCGCCTTCCACCGCCTAGGTGGGATGCGCGCGCTTCTGGGGCATGTCAGTTACAGATTCTGCCCAAGAATCTCTCCCTTGCTCATTATACATGATTTTGCCCGGGAAAGATTTCTTGGAGACTCCGTTTGGCTCCAAAAACAGTCACTTTTCAACTATAAAAACCCCTCCAATCCATCATTGGAGGAGGACTTGGAAAATCATTACTTTCAAACCTTTTTACTCACTTCTTTCATAGACTTTTCTTGGGACTTCTTCAACAAAGTATTCAACCTCTTCTTCAAGGCTTTACAAGAGGTTCTTTTTTAAGGACACTATAGGTAAAGGTCTTAAACATTTCTCCTCTTCTTCATCTTCTTCTTCTTCTTCTTCTTCTTCTTCAATCAAATGTGCAATCACCCAAAACCATTTGGGACATGACACCAACGGTCCTTTCATTACATTGAATTGGCCTAGGAGTCATCTCCCTACATTTCAAACTCTAAAACCCCTTTTTATCATCATTTTAATAGGAAGAACACATTTATCTTAAAAGGTGAATTATGAACAAACAAGACCGACTTTGCTCGTGCGAAATGGGTGTTTAAGTACTTCCCATTTCGTAACCTAACCTCCGAACCCCTCATCCCAAAGAATCTCTGTTTTCGTAAATCAAACTTAGGCTCATAAACATTAGGTTTTCCTACGTTCCTCAAAAACGTGGGTGGCGACTCTAAAACATCAATTAGACATCCTAGGGTGATTCACGCGCTCGAGCCTAAGCCGTGGTCCCACCCCCGGGGTATCTACAGGTAGTCCCTTCCTGTTGAGGCCATTTTCCGTATGATGGTCTCAATCATCTTGTTTGCTGCTTCGACCGCTCCATTTGCTTGGGGGCGGTACGGGGATGAGTTGTGCTTGGTAATCTTGTATTTGACCACGAGTGCATCCATTTCTTTCTCAAAGTGAGAACCATTGTCTGAGATAATCTTGTGAGGGACGCCTTATCGGCACATCATATTGGTCTTCACGAATTCTGCCACTTTCTTGGCATTGAGAACTCGGTAAGCTTGTGCTTCAATCCACTTTGTGAAATATTCCATGGCCACTAGAATGAATGACTGTCTGTTGCTTCCCGTGGGATAGACTTTGCCGATGATATCTATGCCCCAATAAGAGAACGGCCAGGGCGTGGTCATGTTGTACAGTTGCGAAGGTGGAGCATGTTGCAAATTGGAATGGAACTAGCATTTAGCGCACCTCTTGACTTTATCGATGCAGTCTCTTTCCATGGAGGTCCAATAATAGCCAATACAGGGTATCTTATTGACTAACATGATCCCATTCATGTGGGGTCCGTACTCGACTTCGTAGACTTCATGCATTATCTCTTGAGCTTTGGTCTCATTAGCACACAAGAGGTTGATCCCTTCGTAGAGTCTCTTGTAAACTCGGTTCCCAATCAACACATATCTCGATGCTAGCTTTTGCAGTGCTACTCGAGATTTCTTATTGCTGTCTTTAGGGAAGGTGTCGTCCTTTAGGAAATTCATGATGTCTGTATCCCACGGAGGGTTTGCTTGGACTTCATTGATTTTGATGTTTATACAATATTATGGGCTAGTCCTTCTCAAAATTTTGAAGGGTTTCACCATTTTTCCTTTGGGCATTTCGACCAGTGAGGCTATAGTGGTCAATGCATCAGCAAAGTGGTTCTTGTCCCTCAGTAAATAATTGAACATGACATCTTGGAATTGTTCCACTAATTCCTCAAGGTGCTGACCATACTGTTAGAGAGTTGGATCTTGGATTTCCATTTGCCAGACGTCTGATTGATAAGGAGCAGAGAATCACCGAATACTTCCAGATCTGTGACATTTATTTCCAAGGCTGCTTCTAGTCCCGCTATAGATGCTTCATATTTGGCAATATTGTTGGTGGTTTCAAATTTAAGACAGATTGTAATCGGAGTGTAAATGTCTTTTGGATCAACAAGCAGCATTCCTATCCTATAACCGTGCTTATTGACCGCACCATCGAAAAAAAGTTGCCACTTATTTTCTTTGGTTGTAGTGCAAATCAAGTCCTCGTCAGGAAATTGTAAGTCTTCCCCCTTTACTTCGTCACACGGAAATTTAGCAAGCTGATCACTGAACACTTTCCCCTTGATGGATTTGAGTGTGACGTAAGTGATATCATAGCCGGCGAGCATGAAGTACCACTTGGCTATCCTTGTTGACATGAATGGCTTCTCAAATATGTAGCGGAGCGGGTTCACTTTTGCTACTAACTTGACCTGAAAGGCTTCCATATAGTGTTTGCGCTTTTGAGTGACCCAAACCAATGCTGCACATGACTTCTCTAAGGTGGAGTAGTTCTTTTCACCTCCTTGAAATAGGCGACTGACGAAGTAAATAGCATTCTCTTTTGTGGAGTCTCGTTGCTCTTGTGCTAGTATAGCCTCTAGGGCTTCATCGTTCACAGTGAGATAGAGTAAAAGAAGTTTCTCTTTGTGCAGTGGAACCAACACGGGAGGGCATGTCAAGTATTTCTTCACTTGATCGAAGGCTTTTTGGCAAGCGTCGGTCCATTATAGAGCCACATTCTTCTTGAGTAACTTAAGGATCGGCTCACACATTGAAGTGAGTTGGTGCACATTCTTCGGAGGAGGCATGTCAATGATTGCCTTGATTTTTGAGGGATCGGCTTCGATTCCCCTCTTGGTGACCATGTAACCAAGAACTTTGCCTTGGATAACCCCAAAAGTGTACTTTGCGGGATTGAGTCTCATCTTGTGTTGTCGAAGCTTTTCAAAGAACTTGCGGAGATCGGCCAAGTGTTGACCGTCGGTTCCTTTTAAGTGAATGATCATGTCGTCCAGATAGACCTCAATCTATTTATGGATCATATCATGGAACAAGTATGTCACAGCCCTTTTATAAGTAGCCCCAGCATTCCTCAACCCAAATGGGATGACTGTATACCAGAAAGTCCCCCACGGTGTTGTGAAAGCAGTTTTTTGTTGATCTTCTTCGGCCATGAGAATCTGATTGTACCCTACGAAGCCATCCACGAACGAGCGGACCTCGTAGGCGGCAGTGGAATCGACTAGCATGTCGATGTTGGGTAGTGGGAAGTCATCCTTCGGAGAGGCCTTGTTCAAATCTTGGAAATCCACACAAATGCGGACCTTGCCATTAGCCTTTCTGACTATCACAACATTTCCTAACCAAGTCGGATACTCAATGACTTTGATGAAACCCACACTGAGAAGCTTCTTTATCTCGTCTTTGACTTCCAGAGACCATTCGGGCTTGATCTTTCTGAGTTTCTGTTTGACTGGCTTGGCCTCTTCCTTGATCGGTATTATGTGCTCGGTAACCTTTCTGTCTAAACCCGGCATGTCTTTGTATGACCATGCAAACACATCCATGAACTCTCTGAGAAGTGCAGTCAATCTGTCTTTCTCTTCCCCCTTGAAGAAGCTTCCTCGGAGTACTCAGAAATATCAAATTTTTCATTAGCAAAGAAAGGGAACACACGCTCGGCTATTGCCTCCATATCCTCTTGGGTGAGGGTGTCGGAGACACTCTCGGACTCGAAAGTGAATGTCAATAACTATTCTTTTGTCACCTTGCATGGAATGTAGCCCATTTTCTCGATCAAGAATTCCTCGGATACCATAGGCCCCTTCGTTGAATACCAGTTATTGATTGGCTCGGAACTCGGCTTGACCTCGCTGATAGATTCACTTCCCGTGTCGGTGTCATCGGAGATGGCATTGACTTGGCATTCGTCCATGATGGCAAGTTCCTCGAACATGGAGGCTAGATCAGTTAATTCTTCCCCCACAGTAATCTCTACTTCGGACTCGATAGTCACTTTCTTCCCCCCACCATTCTCGAGGTGACATCGGAGTTGGTTCATCTTTGCACTTCTGTATTTCACAATCGGCAAAGACTTCAAGACCGGGATTTCTGATGCCCTTGCTGTTGACCCAAGGTTCGGGAAAGATCATGTACGGGACATCCTCCCCCTGGCGAACAAAGTAGCCATTTAATGTCTTGCGATAAGGCCTCAAATTGGGGATTTTATAGTAACGACCTTCCTTGCAAGTTCGGGCCTTTTCATTCTTGACGGATTGCTCGTATCTCATGTCATCTTCAGAAGATTCGTACCCCATTCCAAACTTGTTTGTGTCAAAAGGAACTTCTACGGGTTTGTCTCCCTTGCTGGTATTTCCCTATGCCTAAACTGGGGAAGTAATTCATTTTCCTCATCATGCGGAGGATTCTGTGATTGCCGAGGGTCCATTTCCCCCTTCTTTGTCGATGGCGTTACACCGGATAGAGTAGAGTCTTCTAACCTATGTTGGACTTGGTGGACAGGCTGTCCCCCATTTTTGTGGATAGTGACATTTTCAGCCATTACGGTCACTATTTCGTCTCTATTTTGGATCTTGACACATTGATGGAGAGTGGAAGGGACGGCATTGGAGCTATGTATCCATGGTCGGCCCAAGAGCAAATTGAATGAAGAGGGGACATCGAGCACTTGAAATGGGACGGACATAATCATGCTCCCAAATTCAATGTCCACTTCTATCATGCCCACGACTGTTCGAGCAGTGCTGTCATATCCTCAGATCACTTGATTGGAGGGCTGCAAATCTAAATTTTTAAGCCCCAGTATGCCCATGATTCGGCTAGGCATTAAGTTGAGTGCGGAACCACCGTCAACCAAAACTCTTGAAATAGGTCTCCCTCTTGCCCTTACTTTGAGATAGATGGCCTCATTGTGATCGAACCCCAGTGGTGGAAGGTCCATGTCGGCAAATGTGATGACATTGTCAAAATGTATGTGGCCTATCATAGCAGTAAGGTCTTCAGGAGTTGTGTCAGGAGAGACTGATGTGTCGTCGAGGTTGCTGATGATGAGGTCTCGGTGCTTCTTTGAAGATGCGATGAGGTCCCAAATGGATATGTTTGCTTGAGTCTTCTTGAGTTAAACTAATAAAGGAACTTGGGGTATGTCGCGAGTTTGCGATCTTTGAGAAGAGGTGCTTGCCGCAGAAGTGATGATATTGCTTGCTATGACCCTACCGGATCAAGTTAGCATGTTGACGCTCCCGTTTTGCTTCTTTTTCCTATTCTTTAAGACTTCCTTCATTATCTCATCATAAGTCACAACGTAGCAAGAATTATCAATTTTATTCATATCATTGGAGCCCTCATTCACAATGGGAATTGAATGAGTGGTCTCCTCACTCTCACCTAATTCTATTACATGAACCTCACCCTCACTAGGATCTATGAACTCCTTTTTATCGATGAGGTCTTGAACAATGTTGCGGAGGCTGGAGCATTCTTCGGTAACATGGCCACTATGTTGATGATAATCACACCACTTGTGATGAGCATGGTTGGCGGTAATCATCTTGGGCTTGTACCCTTGCAGATGGGTGATTTTCCCTTTGGCCTTGAGGGCCTCAAAAGCTTCGGTTATAGTCATGCCTTAAAGAGGAGTGTAGACACGGTCACTTTGGAACTTCTTGCCTTGGGGCGGTGGGACTTTCTTATAGTTCCCCTTGTCGGTAGTGACGGCATTGACAGAGGCTTATTTTCTTGAGTTAGAGGCGGCCTTGTAGCGGAAGCTAGGAGTGGTTTTCTTGATCTCCTTGAGAAAATCATCCATACGGACCCCCGCCTCATACATTTGGGCAAAATCTGAGTAGCAAGCCCCACTTAAGTGGGTACGGAGATCAATCTTGAGATACTTGAGGAAGATGTCCATTTTCTCTTTTGTGTTGGGCCTCTCCACTATTTCAGCGAGTTTATCATTCCACCTCCTTATGAAGTCAATAAAGGATTCATTGTCCCTTTGGGTGGTGTTCTCGAGCTCCTTCTTTGTCGGGCGATGAGTGGTGTTGCCTTGATATTGACTTTTGAAGGCAAGCATGGCGGCATCCCAATCAAGACGGATTGTGAGCGGGAGAGTTACATACCAATCTTTTGTGGCCCCCTCAAGAGTAAGAGGGAAACATTGTGCCATCACCTTTGGAGAGACCTGTAGACACCCCACCTTGGACCGCTCACCCCGATTGCACATTTGATTTCGTGTTTCTCCCTATTTTTGTGTTTTTCGTTAGTTTCTGTTACTTTTGTTAAGTTCCTGACTGACTCCGTTAAGTCCAGGGACTAAACTGAATAACAGGGCTGAAATTTTAGTCCATTCTGTCAGAAAAGGCCATCTCCAAGTCGCGCACCTCCCGCCCCCGAGGTAGGAAGCGCGCGCACCTGGGCGTCAGTTACAGATTTCTGTCCAAGAATCTCTCCCTTGCTCATTTTACATGATTTTGCCCGGGAAAGATTTCTTGGTGACTGCATTTTGGTACCAAAAACATCTCTTTTACAACTATATAAACCCCTTTTCTCCACCGTTACAAAGGACCCTTTTGGAAAACATAAGAAAACTCTACCAAAAAGAGCACTTTGATTTTAAGGCATTTTTTGAGTATTTTCCCAAGGAAGAACTTGAAGCATTCTTGAAGTCTAGGTAACACAACTCTTTTCTCTATTATCTCTACTTCATCTCTTCTCTTCTTCTTCTACTTTAATCAAACGTGCAATCACCCCCAAAACCATTTTAGGACATGACACCAAAGACCGCTTCATTACATTGAAGTTGGTCAAGGAGTTATCTCCCTACATTCAAAACCCCTTTTAAACCCCCTTTTATCATTATTAAGAATAGGAAGAACATTTTATTTATGTAGACATTGAACAAGCAAGACCAACATTAGTTGGGCGAGATGGGTGTTTAAGTACTTTCAATCTCGTAATCTAACCCCCGAACCTCATAACAAGAATCTCTGTTTTCGTATCAAACTTAGCCTAAATATTAGGTTTTTTTTATGTTACTCTAAAACATAGGTGGCGACTCTACAAACTAAAACAAGTTAGACATCCTAGGAATCCATCCACTACTCTAGCCTAAAGCGCGTGGGGGCTCCGCCCGGGGTATCTACAGTGGCAACTCCGCTGGGGACGTTTGAGGGTTAAACTTGCATTTCTGTTCAAATTCTACATTTTTCTGGGCATTCTGGTCTCTAATGGGGAAAGCGTGCGCCTCTGGCCTTCTTGGCCTAAGGCACGCGCTCCCCATATCAAGGACCAGAATCGCCCGACTCCCCATATGTTCTTCATATTCTTCTTTGTTTTCTACACTAATCATCTCTGCAGGGGTTCCAATAGACATTCAGGACCAGGGCAATCCCCTGAGTCCAAAGTCTGACAATCTGACAGGTTCGCCCAGAAGCGGGCGCCTCCCATAGACTCTGCACCATGCGCGCGCATCCCACAACACAGGCCAAGGGCGCGTGCTTCTGGGTGGTTTTCCAGAACAGGAACATTTCCAGAACAGAGCAGAATGATGGGGTGTGGGCACAGTTTCCTGCATCAGGCCTAATTCGGACCATTTGACTGTTTTATTTTGTGTTTTTTAACGGTCACACGGGTGATTCGAGAGTTGTAAATTACGTGCTTATTTGCTTTTCTTTTTGTTTAAAAAAAAAGTAAAAAATGTTTTGTCACATGTTGGACCTCACACTACGTGTACTAATTCCTATCAATTGATCACTATCGAGTTGCACAAGTTCATAACCCCAAACCCGTACAGGCCCGTCCTAGAAAGTTTCAAGCTCCACCCGAACTTGACTCTCTCGAAGCGGTAAACCTCAGCCCATGGCGTAGTTCATGACTACATGCCGGGGGTGACCTTTAAGCCTCTATTTAGCCGAGCACAAGCCAACACAATTCTAGTTAAGGTCTAACACTCTGTGACTAAGTCGGTTTTCATGTGCCGAGATTTCCCTAAACTAATGTCTTCAAATCATACATGCCGTTTTCAAGAGAAACAAGTGGTTATCATGGACGAAATAAAACTCCGTCCCCAAGTGGTTATTATGGACAAAAATAAAAATCCGTCCCTGCATGTATGATTTACTAAATTAATTTAGTTTAATTCCGACACATGTAGGAATCACAAACGTGGTGGAATCCGATGAGTATATGGGACCACGAGAAGGTCTATATATAGTGTGACGATTCCACTATTTTCTTAGAAACCCCAAAAGGGACCCCGTCCCTCCAACTTATAAAAAAAAATATTTTTCTTTATGTGGTTTGAGTCATGTGCCCACTGTGTGTTCTAAGCCTCTTCATGGACCGAAAGTGTTACTCAAAGACTGATAAGGGCCTCTTCTTCAATTTAGGTCCAATTGGTACTTACCGCATCTACCGAGATTCAGCAAACCGACTAGTTCGTGAATTGATCACTCCAACAGCTCCGACAGCATCAATGGCTGGTGACTCCAACAGCAACAACACCATGTCTCTTGAGCAACTCTCAGCTATGGTTCAAATGCTCTAAGAGCAAATCTCCACTCTCAACAAAGAATCCCAAAGCAAAGATGACCTTTGGCAATCCCATCTTGACAATCAAAGGGAGGCTCATGAAGCCGAGATGGACCAAATGAAGGCCAAGCTCACCAAGCTTTCCAAGGGTAAAGATAAGGAGGATAATGATGAATCCGAGTGGACCAAAGGCTTGTTTAAAAGCCCATATGTCAGTGCCCGTACCAAGAAAATGGGGGAGACAAGCACCGAAAACAAAGATCACAAGATGGTTGATTCAATTATGGCTTACATAGATCAGCGTTTCAACGGTCTTAACATGGGGAAAGGCTCCGACACAAGCCTTTATCAGTCACCCATTCTCATGAGCACAATGGCCGCTCTCCCCGACAAGTTTAAGATGCCCAATATCAGCAAGTTCAAGGGAAACTCTTTTCCCATGGCACACATCGAGACTTACATATGGGCTATGGTTCCGAAAAAGGTATCTCCCAAGGTGATGGCACAATGCTTCCCTCTTACTCTCAAGGGGGCGGCTAATGATTGGTATGCAACTCTTCTGCTCACAGTCCATCTTGATTGGGACGCCTCCATGCTTGCCTTCAAAAGTCAATACCAAGGTAACACCACTCATCGCCTAACCAAGAAAGAGCTCGAGAACACCACCCAAAGGGACAATGAGTCCTTTATTGACTTCACAAGAAGGTGGAACGACAAACTTGCTGAAAATGTCAAGAGGCCTAGCACCAAGGAGAAAATGGACATCTTCCTCAAGTGTCTAAAGATTGATCTCCGCAACCACCTAAGTGGGGCTTGCTTCGAAGATTTTTCTCAAATGTATGAGGCAGGGGTCCGAATGGATGACTTGCTCAAAGAGATCAAGAAAAGTGCTCCTAGCTTCCGATACAAGGCCGCCTCTAACTCAACAAAAGAGGCTTCAGTCAATGCCGTCACAACCGACAAGGGGAATTACAAAAAGGTTCCTCCACCGCAAGGCAAGAGACCTAAAAATGACCATGTCTACACTCTCCAAGGCATGACTCACACCGAGGCCTTCGAAGTTCTCAAATCAAAGGGAAAAATCACACCTCTACAAGGGTACCAACCCAAGGCGATCAACACCAACCATGCCCATCACAAGTATTGTGGCTACCACCAACATAGTAGCCACCTCACTGTGGAATGCTTCTTCCTCCATAACATCATCCAAGATCTCATAGACAAGAAGGAATTCATAGTGCCTAGTGGGGGTGATGTCAATGTAATAGAGTTAGGAGAGTTTGAGGAGACCACTCATTCAATTCACATTGTGAATGAGGGCTCAAATGTTATGAATAAATTTGACAATTCTTGTTAAGTTGTGACTTATGATGAGGTAATGAGGGAAGTATTAGAGAATAGGAAGAAGCAAATCGGGAACGTCAACATGCTAACTCGATCTGGACGAGTCATAGCAAGCAATCCCAATACTTCTGCGCCAAGCACCTCTTCTCAAAGATCGCAAGCTCGCGACACTCCCGAAGATCCTTTATTAACACAACTCAAGAAGACTCAAGCCAATATATCCATTTGGGACCTCATTGCATCTTCAAAGAAACACCGAGATCTTGTCATCAGCAATCTCGATGACACATCAGTCTCTCCCGATACAACTCCCGAGGACCTTACTGCAATGATAGGCCACATACATTTTGGCAATGTCATCATTTTTTCCGATATGGACCTTCCACCATTTGGGTCCAATCACAATGTGGCCATCTATCTCAAAGTAAGGGCAAGGGGGAGATCTATTTCAAGAGTCTTGGTCGACGGTGGCTCCGCACTCAACTTAATGCCTGGCCGAATAATGGGCATACTGGGGCTTAAGAGTTCAGATCTAAGGCCTTCTACTCAAGTGATCCGAGGCTACGACAGCACTGCCTTCAAAGTCATGGGTATGGTGGAAATAGACATTGAGTTTGGGAGAATGGTTATGTCCGTCCCATTTCAAGTGCTCGATGTCCCCTCCTAATTTAACTTGCTCTTGGGTTGACCATGGATACAAAGTTCCAATGCCATCCCTTCAACTCTTCATCAATGTGTCAAGTTCCGAAATGGAGTCGAAATAGTGACCGCCATGGCAGAAAACGTCACTATCCACAGAAATGGGGAACCCGTTCACCAAGTTCAGCATGGTTTAGAAGACTCCACCCTGTCCGGCGTCTCGATCAATGCCATCGACAAAGAAGGGGGAAACAGATCATGGACCCTCGGCAATCACAAAGTCCTCCGCATGATGAGGAATATGAACTACTTTCCTGGCTTAGGCCTAGGGAAATACCAACAAGGGAGAATGCAACCTGTGGAGGTTCCTTTTGTCAAGAACAAGTTCGGATTAGGATACGAACCATCCGAAGACGACATGAAATATGAGCAAGCTGTCAAGAATGAAAAGGCCCGAGCTCACAGAGAAGGCCGTTACTATGAGATCCCCAATTTGAGGCCTTACCGCAAGACATTAAATGGCTACTTTGTCCGCCAGGGGGAAGATGTCCCGTACATAATCTTTCCCGAGCCATGGGTTAACAGCAAGGGCATCAGAAAGCCCGGTCTTAAAGTCTTTACCGATTATGAGATTCAGAAATCCCAAAAGGAACCAACTCCTATGTCACCCCGAGAATGGTGGGGGAAGAAAGTGACTATAGAGTCCGAGACAGATATTACCGTGGGGGAAGAGTTAACTGATCTAGCCTCCATGTTCGAAGAATTTGCCATCATGGACGAGTGCCAAATAAATGCCATCTTCAACGACACCGACAAGGGAAGTGGGCCTATCAGCGAGATCAAGCCAAGCTCTGAGCCGATCAACAACTGGTACTCAACGAAGGGACCTGTGGTATCCGAGGAATTCTTGATCAATAAAATGGGTTTCATACCGCACAAGGTTACAAAGGAAGACTTGTTAACATTCACTTTCGAGTCCGAGAGTGTTTCCGACATCCTCACCCAAGAGGATATGGAGGCAATAGCCGAGTGTGTCTTCCTTTTCTTTGCTAATGAAAAATTTGATCTTTCTGAGTACCCCAAGATTGCAAACATCATGAATGATGAATTAACTAATATTGAATTTAATGAACTAGTTAATAACGATTCAAATAATGATGAAATAGACCACGAAAACGCAACATACTTAAATGAACTTTCTCAAAAGGTCCGTAGTCGTGGTAAAAATGGTCCAGGGGTTGACGAAGAACTGCATGTTGTTAATCTGGGTACCGATGTGGAGCCGAAAGAAACCAAGATCGAAAGCTTCTTCAAGGGGGAAGAGAAAGACAAATTGACTGCACTGCTCAGAGAGTTCGTGGATGTATTTGTATGGTCATACAAAGACATGCTGGGTTTAGACAGAAAGGTCTCCGAGCACAGGATTCCGATCAGAGATGGCGCTAAGCCAGCAAAGCAGAAACTCAGAAAGATCAAGCTAGAGTGGTCTTTACAAGTCAAAGAAGAGATAGAGAAGATTCTCAGTGTGGGCTTCATCAAAGTTATTGAGTATTCGACATGGCTAGCAAATGTTGTGACGGTCAAAAAAGCTAACGGCAAGGTCCGTGTTTGTGTGGATTTCCGGGATTTGAACATGGCTTCTCTGAAGGATGACTTTCCACTACCCAACATCAACATGCTAGTCGATTCCACGGCTGCCTACGAGGTCCGCTCATTTGTGGATGGTTTCACCGGGTATAATAAGATTCTCATGGCCGAAGAGGATCAACACAAGATTGCTTTCACAACACCGTGGGGCACCTTTTGCTACACAGTCATGCCATTTGGGTTGAGGAACGCCAGGGCTACCTATCAAAGGGCTGTGACAGACTTGTTCCACGACATGATCCACAAGGAAATTGAGGTCAATGTGGACGACATGATCATCCATTCAAATAGGACTGACGGTCAACACTTGATCGACCTCCGCAAGTTCTTCGAAAGGCTTTGACAACACAAGATGAGGCTCAATCCCGCAAAGTGCACTTTCGGGGTTATCCGAGGCAAAGTTCTTGGCTACATGGTCACCGAAAGGCGAATTGAAGCAGATTCCTAAAAAATCAAGACAATCATTGACATGCCTCCTCCAAAGACACAGAAAGAAATCAAAGGTTTTATGGGCAGACATCAATACATCAGTCGGTTTGTGCACCAACTCACTTCCATGTGTGAGCCAATCTTCAAGCTACTCAAGAAGAATGTAGCTCTTGAGTGGACCGACGCTTGCCAAGAAGCCTTCGGTCAAGTGAAGCACTATTTGATATGCCCTCCAGTTTTGGTCCCACCACACAAGGAGAAACCTCTATTGCTCTATCTCACAGTAAATGATGAAGCCCTAGGGGCTATGCTAGCACAAGAGCAACGAGACTCCGCAAAGGAGAATGCCATTTTATTTTTCAGTCGCCGATTTCAAGGAGGCGAAAAGAACTACTCTTTCTTAGAGAAGTCATGTGCAGCATTGGTTTGGGTCACTCAAAAGCTCAAACATTACATGGAAGCCTTTCCAATCAAGCTAGTAGAAAAGGTGGACCCGCTCCGCTACATCTTTGAGAAGCCTTTCATGTCAACAAGGATAGCCAAGTGGTATTTCATTCTCGTCGGCTACAATATCACTTACGTCACACTCAAATCCATCAGGGGGAAAGTGTTCAGTGATCAGCTTGCTGAATTTCCGTGTGATAAAGTGAAGGGGGAAGACTTACAATTTCCAGACGAGCACTTGATTTGCACTACAACCAAAGAAAATAAGTGGCAACTTTTTTCGATGGCGCGGCCAATAAGCACGGTTATATAATAGGAATGTTGCTTGTCGATCCAAAGGACATCTACACTCCAATTGCAATCCGTCTTGAATTCGAAGCGACCAACAACATTGCCGAATATGAGGCATGTATAGCGGGGCTAGAAGCAGCACTAGAAAGAAATGTCACAAAGCTAGAAGTATCCAGTGACTCCCTGCTCCTTATCAATCAGACATCGGGTAAATGACGAATCCAAGACCCGACCCTCCAACAGTATGGTCAACACCTGGAGGAATTGGTTGAACAGTTCCAAGACATCACGTTCAATTATTTACCTAGAGACAAAAACCGCTTTGCTGATGCACTAGCCACCTTAGCCTCACTGGTTGAGATGCCCAAAGGAAAAATGGTGTAGCCCTTCAAAATTACATGAAGGACTAGTCCGGCATATTGCATGAGCATTGAGATCGATGAAGTCCAAACAAGCCCCCCTGTGGTACACAGACATCATGAACTTTCTCAACAACGGCACCTTCCCCAAGAACAGCAATGGGAAATCTCGAGTAGCATTACAAAAGCTAGATGTGAGATATGTATTGATTGGGAACCGAGTCTATAAGAGACATCATCAAGGGATCTGTTGGGTTTCGTGCAATCATGCGTAGCGGAAGATAGACATGAATAAAACCCAATAGCCTAGATCCGCTATGAACAATAATTCATAATAACAAGATGAAAGAAACTAACCCTTGTAGATCGTTATGTAAAACTTGGATTAAGCGTTATTATGAACGCCCTCTACCAGTGATCCACACAACGAACAGATTTCAAGAACGCCTTCTTGAACTTGACTGCTAGGTCTTCGAATTGATCAACGATGTTGAAGAACGATTCTTCAAATATCCTAATTATTATTGTGACTTGATAATTGGGATTAATCAATCACAATAACCCAAGAATATAATGTGTGATTTCTCTCTCTAAAAAAGACTTTGGAATTGATCAAATCAACAACTAGGAAACAATTCCCATCAGTCTGTATTTATATTCAAGGGGTTTCAAAAACCCTTTAGGACTTAGGTTTTCTTGTTCAACAAGAGTTTTCCTAAAACTGATTCTGCCGGGAAAAACCATCCGTACGGATGTTTCTGGAAGCATCCAGATTCATCCGTACGGATCCTTTCAGCAGGATCCAGTTTTACTTCATTTTTTCGCTCCTTTTAATTATCTGTTCTGCGTGTGTGACCCAATAGGATTATACTAAGTTGGCAACGAGTCCGAACCAGTCAAATCTCGTAAGTCATAAGCGGACTCTAGCAAGCCATTATGACTACCCAATTAGTATAACTTTGAACTCCAAAGTTTCTTAAAATAGAACATAACACAATCTCTTTGTTACACGATGTCTATTGAACGTAAGCCATGGTCAATGGTCAACTTACATTTGTTCAATGCTTTCTCGATCCCGAATGTATTGATAATACAAATCTTATTTGAGCACGGCCATACATTTCATCAATACCATTCATCGAGTGGCCAAAGCTTGACATCTCTCTTGACGAGTAACAAATTCCATCTTGGCTTATTACTCTTCCCTACATGATTCTGATTATGCCAATCACATTCTTTATAGCTATCCGGTTAGGGATAACGTTTGAATATGTCAAACGTAATGTTCATCATGTGGAAGACTATAATAACCTCAGGTCTAGAGATTCCAGTGATATAACTATATGAGACTTAATTATGACATTGTGACCATGACATAAATCTCATAGGGGTCAGTCCAGTATTTGTTCTCCAACAAATACCCATAAGTCTAATTGTATCCCATACACCATAATCATCATATGATTATCTATTAAACTTATACTAATAATTAATCATAATTATCAGGGACGGGGATTATTTTATTAAACAAGCAAAAGGTATAATAATCAAACAATCAATATCTTTATAAATAATAACATTAATTTTACAAACAATATGCCTAGGGCATAACACCAACAATCTCCCACTTGCACTAGGCCTAATTAATGTATCGAATACCCATAGTCCTAACATGACCATCATGCTTTGCTTGCGGAAGACCCTTTGTCAATGGGTCTGCAATATTATCATCAGTTGGTACTCTGCATATATTTACGTCTCCTCTATCAACGATCTCTCGAATGATGTGAAAACGTCTAAGTATGTGTTTGGATTTCTGATGTGATCTGGGTTCCTTTGCTTGAGCAATAGCACCATTATTATCACAATAAAGGTCTATTGGATTAGCAATGCTAGGAACCACCTCTAGTTTACTAATGAACTTCTTAATCCAAACAGCCTCTTTAGCAGCATCGGATGCAGCAATATACTCAGCTTCAGTTGTAGAATCTACTACGGTACTTTGCTTAGAACTCTTCCAGCTAACAGCACATCCATTAAGCACAAATACAAATCCAGATTGCGATCTAGAATCATCCTTGTCGGTTTGGAAGCTTGCATCTGTGTAACCACTTACAACAAGATCATCTTCCATTCCTCTGTACACCAAGAACTGTAGACACCCCGCCTTGGACCGCTCACCCCGATTGCACATTTGATCTTGTGTTTCTCCCCATTTTAAGTGTGTCTCGTTAGTTTCTGTCACTTCCGTTAAGTTCCTGACTGACTTCGTTAAGTCCAGGGACTAAACTGAATAACAGGGCTGACTTTCTAGTCCATTCTGTCAAAATTGCCTTTTCTGAGTCGCGCGCCTCCGACAGGAGGAGCCAGGCGCGCGCGCCTCCCGCCCCCAAAGCAGGAAGCGCACGCCTCTGGGCATCAGTTACAGATTTCTGGCCAGGATTCTCTCCCTTGCTCAATTTACAGGATTTTGCCCGGGAAGGATTTCTTGGTGACTGAGTTTTGGCACCAAAAACACCCCTCTTACACCTATAAAAACCTCTTTTTACCTCCATTTTTCAAGAACGAAAACCTTGGACGAAGACCGGAGGACCGGAAATTGAACTTACAAAAACTATACCAAAACCACTTTCTAAAAGGTTCTCCAAGGATCTCATCAAGCAACATTTGAAGGTCTTCAAATTGTAGGTAAAAGTCCATCTTTTCCTTTCTTTTCTACTTTATCTCTCTCTCTCTTTTACTCTAATCAAATGTGCAATCACCCAAATCATTTTGGGACATGACTCTAATGATCACCTCATCTCATTGAGGTTGGTTAAGGAGTTATCTCCTACATTCCAAACTCTGTTTTAAAACCCCCCCTTTTATGACTTAAAGAAGAAGAAGAAGAACGTTATCATTCATGTAGATTTTGATCAAGCAAGACCAACTTTAGTTGGGCGAGATGGGTGTTTTGGTACTTCCCATCTCATAATCTAACCCCCGAACCTTAAAACAAAGAATCTCTGTTTTCGTAATCAAACTTAGGCTATAATCAATAGGTTTTTCTTATGTTCCTCAAAACATAGGTGGCGACTCTAAACAATCTAAAAACAAGTTAGACATCCTAGGACAAACCCACGCGCTCATAGCCTAAAGCCGTGGTTCCCCCGGGGTATCTACAGTGGCGACTCCGCTGGGGAGTTAATTGAGGGTTAAACTTGCATCTGATCAAAATCTACATCTTTTCTGGGCATTCTGATTCCTGATGGGGGAGGCGCGCGCTTCTGGCCTCTTCAGCCTAAGGCGCGCGCATCCCGCATCAAGGACCAGAATCACCCACTTCTTCATGTTCTTCATCTTCTTCTTCTGCTATTCTGCACTAATCATGTCTGCAGGAGTTACAATATGCACATAGGATCAGGGCAATCCCCTCAGTCCAAAATCTGACATTCTGACAGGTGTGCCCAGAAGCGCGCGCCTCCCATAAGCATTGCGCCATGCGCGCGCGTCTCACATCAACACTCAGAGGCGCACGCTTCTGGGTTGGTTCCCAGAACAGAAACAGGCTTCAGTGACTAAGCAGAACAGTGGGGTGTGGGCACAGTTGCCTGCATCAGAACAGAATTGAACCTCGGACTGTTTTAATTTTGTGTTTTATTTACCGGTCACACGGGTGATTCGGGAGTTGTAATTTATGTGCTTATGTGTTTTGTGTGTTTTTCTTTCTTTTCAAAAAAAAAATAAAAAAAATTTGTCACTTGTTAGACCTCACACTACATGCACATATTCCTATGAACTGCTCACTATCGAGTCGCACAAGTCTAACCCCAAACCCGTCGAGGCCCGTCCTAGAATGTTTCAAGCTCCACCAGACCTTGGCTCTTTCGAAGCGGTAAACCTCAGCCCGTGGCGTAGTTCAAGACTACATGCCGGGGGTGACCTTTGAGCCTCATATTCAAGCCGAGCACAAGCCACACAATTCTAGTTAGGGTCTAACACTCCGTGACTCAAGTCGGTTTCCATGTACCGAGATTTCCCTAAACTAATGTCTTCTAATCATACATGACAACTTGTTGAAACGGACGCAATAAAAATCCGTCCCCAAAAGGGGTTATTTTGGACGAAAATAAAAATCCGCCCCCGCATGTATGCTTTACTACATTAATTTAGTTTAATCCCGATACATGTAGGATTCACAAGCGCGATGGAATCCGATGAGTATATGGGACCGCGAGATGGTCTATATACTAGTGTGACGATTCCATTATTTCCTTAGAAACCCCAAAAGGGATCCATTCCCTCCGACTTATAAAAAAAAAAAAAAAAAAAAAAGAGAGTCTTTTCTTATGTGGTTCGAGTCGTGTGCCCAACTGTGTGTTCTAAGCCTCTTCGTGGACTGCAAGTGTTACTCAAGACTGACAAGGGCCTCTTCTGCAATATAGGTTCAATTGGTACTTACAGAGTCTACCGGGATTCGGCAAATCGGTTAGTCCGTGAAGAGATTACTCCAACAGCTCCAACAGCAACCATGACTGGCACAGGCAACACCATGTCTCTCGAACAGCTCTCAACCATGGTCCAACTCCTCCAAGAGCAAGTCTCCACCCTTAATAAGGAGGCACAAAGCAAAGATGAGATTTGGCAATCCCACCTCGACAGCCAAAGGGAGGCCCACGAGGCCGAGATGGAGCTAATGAAAGAAAAGCTCACTAATCTTGCCAAGGGAAAGAACAAGAATAATGTTGATGAATCCGAATGGACCGAGGGTTTGTTCAAAAGTCCTTATGTCAACACCCGCACCAAGAAAATGGGGGAGCCGAGTTCTGAGAACAATGAGCCCAAAATGGTGGATTCTATTATGGCCTACATCGACCAAAAATTCAATGGGCTCAACATGGGGAAAGGCTCCGACACAAGCCTTTATCAATCATCCATCCTCATGAGTACTATGGCCGCTCTTCCTGATAAGTTCAAGATGCCCGACATAAGCAAATTCAAGGGCAACTCTTGTCATATGGCTCACATTGAGACTTATATTTGGGCAATGGTTCCGAAGAAGGTCTCCCCCAAGGTGATGGCTCAATGCTTTCCTCTCACTCTCGAGGGGGCAGCAAAAGATTGGTATGCTACTCTCCCGCTCACTGTCCGTCTTGATTGGGACTCCGCCATGCTTGCCTTCAAGAACCAATACCAAGGCAACACCACTCACTGGCCCACAAGGAAAGAGCTCGAGAATACCACTCAAAGAGACAACGAGTCCTTCATTTACTTCACAAGGAGATGGAATGACAAACTCTCTGAAATTGTTGAGAGGCCAAACACAAAAGAGCAAATGGACATCTTTCTCAAGTGTCTCAAGATTGATCTCCGCACCCACCTAAGTGGGGCTTGCTACTCCGACTTCTCCCAAATGTATGAGGCGGGGGTACGCATGGATGACTTGCTCAAGGAGATTAAGAAGGCCACTCCTACTTACCGCTACAAGGCCGCTTCCAACTCCACAAAAGAGGCCTCGGTCAACGCCGTCACTATCGATAAGGGGAATTACAAAAAGGTTCCTCCACCCCAAGGGAAGAAGTCTCGAAATGACCGTGTCTATACGCCTCTCCAAGGCATGACTCAAACCGAACTGTTCGAGGTCCTCAAAGCAAAGGGTCAAGTCACACCCGTGCAAGGGTACCAACCCAAGACGGTCCACCCCAATCACGCTCACCACAAATATTGTGGCTACCACCAATATAGTGGCCACACCACCGAGGATTGCTTCGTTCTCCGCAATGTCATTCAAGATCTCATAGATAAGAAAGAATTTGTAGTGACTAATGACGAACATGTCAATGTAATAGAGATAGGAGAACTCGAGGGGACCACCCATTCAATCCCAATTGTGAATGGGGGCCCCAATGTTATGAATAAACTTGACAATTCTTGCTATGTTGTAGCTTACGATGAGGTAATGAGGGAAGTACTAGAGAATAGGAAAAAGAAGCAAGATGGGAACGTCAACATGCTAACTCGATCCGGTCGAGTCATAGCAAGCAACCCTTCTACTTCCGCACCAAGCTCCTCTTCTCAAAGGCCGAAAGCTCGCAACACTCTCGAAGATCCTCTACTTGTCCAACTCAAGAAAACTCAAGCCAACATCTCTATTTGGGACCTCATTGCATCCTCAAAGAAACACCGAATCTCGATGATACATCAGTTTCTCCCGATACTACTCCCGAGGACCTCACGGCAATGATCGGTCACATTCATTTTGGCAACGTCATCACTTTTGCCGATATGGACCTTCCACCATTTGGTTCCGACCACAACGAGGCTATTTACCTCAAGGTACGAGCAAGGGGGAGGCCCATCTCAAGAGTCTTAGTGGACGGTGGTTCCGCACTCAATCTCATGCCTGGCAGAATCATGGCCATACTGGGGCTTAAGGATTCCGATTTGAAGCCTTCTACTCAAGTAATCCGAGGTTATGACAGCACCGCCAGTACAGTCATGGGTATGATTGAAATAGACATTGAGTTGGGAGCATGGTCATGTCCGTTCCATTCCAAGTGCTTGATATCCCGGCCTCGTTCAACTTACTTTTAGGTCAACCATGGATTCACAATGCTAATGCCGTACCGTCAACTCTCCACCAATGTGTCAAGATCCGAAATGGTGACGAAATAGTGACCGTCATGGCTGAAAACGTAACTATCCACAGAAAAGGTGAGCCCGTCCACCAAGTTCAGCATGGTTTACCAGACTCCACTCTCTCCGGCGTCTCAATCAACGCCATTGACAAAGAAGGGGGAAACGGATCTTGGACCCCCAGCAACTACAAAGTCCTCCGCATGATGAGGAATATGGATTACTTCCCTGGTTTAGGCCTAGGGAAATATCAACAAGGAATCCTACATCCTGTGCAAGTCCCATTCGTCAAAGACACCTTCGGTTTGGGGTACGAGCCTTCCAAAGAAGACTTGAAACAAGAGCAAGCGATCAAGAATGAAAAGGCCTGAGCTCGTAAAGAAGGCCGTCGTTATGAGGTCCCTAATCTAAGGCCTTACCGCAAGACGTTGAATGGCTATTTTGTCTGCCAAGGGGAAGACGTTCCATACATGATCTTTCCCGAGCCATGGGTTAACAATAAGGGTGTCAAAAAGCCCGGTCTTGAAATCTTCTCCGATTGCGAGATCCAGAAATCCGAAAGGGAACCAACTCCCATGTTGCCCCGTGAATGGTGGGGAAGGAAGGTAACTATAGAATCCGAGACAGAAATCACCGTGGGGGAAGAACTGACAGATTTAGCCTCCATGTTCGAAGAGCTTGCCATAATGAATGAATTCCAAGTCAATGCCATCCATGACACCGTCATCATAAACGAGACTCTCAGTGAGATCCCGCCAAGCTCCGAGCCGATCAACAATTGGTATTCAACGAAAGGGCCCGTGGTATCTGAGAAATTCTTAGTCCAAGAAATGGGTTGCATACCCCGCACAGCAACAAAGGAAGAGCGGCTCACACTTACTTTCGAGTCCGAGAGTGTCTCTAATTCCCTCACCCAAGAGGATTTGGAGGCCATAGCCAAGCGTGTGTTTCCTTTCTTTGCTAATGAAAAATTTGATATTTCTGAGTACCCTGAGATTGCAAACATCATAAATGATGAATTAACTAATAATGAACTTAACGAACAAGTTAATAATGATTCAAATTATGATGAAATAGACCACGAAAACACAACATACTTAAATGAACTTGCTCAATAAGTCCGTAGTCGTGGTGAAAATGGTCCAAAGGCTGACGAAGAATTGCATGTTGTTAATCTGGGTACCGAAGAAGAACCAAGAGAGACTAAGATTGGAAGCTTCTTCAAGGGGGACGACAGAGATAGATTGACTGCACTACTACGGGAGTTCGTGGATGTGTTCGCATGGTCATACAAAGACATGCCGGGTTTGGACAGAAAGGTAGCGGAGCACAGAATTCCGATCAGAGAAGATGCCAGGTCAGTAAAGCAGAAGCTCAGAAAGATCAAGCCATAATGGTCTCTACAAGTCAAAGAAGAGATTGAGAAGCTCCTCAGTGTGGGTTTCATCAAGGTTATCGAGTATCCGACATGGTTAGCCAACATCGTGACAGTCAGAAAGGCAAACGGCAACGTTCGAGTTTGTGTGGACTTCCGGGATTTGAACAAAGCTTCCCCAAAGGATGATTTTCCCCTCCCTAATATCGACATGCTAGTCGACTCCACTGCTACCTATGAGGTTCGCTCATTCGTGGATGGGTTCGCTGGGTACAATCAGATTCTCATGGCCGAGGAAGATCAACATAAGACAGTCTTCACAACACCGTGGGGTACCTTTTGCTACACAGTCATGCTATTTGGGTTAAGAAACGCTGGGGCTTCCTACCAAAGAGCCGTGACAGACTTGTTCCACGATATGATTCACAAAGAAATCGAGGTCTATGTGGACGACATGATCATTCATTCCAAGGGGACCGATGGTCAACATTTACTCGACCTCCGCAAGTTCTTCGAAAGGCTTCGTCAACACAAGATGAGGCTCAACCCTGCAAAGTGCACGTTTGGGGTTATCCGAGGCAAAGTCCTTGGTTATATGGTCACTGAAAGGGGAATTGAAGTAGATCCTTCCAAAATCAAGGCAATCATTGACATGCCTCCTCTAAAAACACAGAAAGAAATCAAAGGTTTCATGGGCAGACTGCAATACATCAGTCGGTTTGTGCACCAATTCACTTCCATGTGCGAGCCAATCTTCAAGCTACTCAAGAAGAATGTGGCTCTAGAATGGACCGACGCGTGCCAAGAAGCCTTCGACCAAGTGAAGCATTACTTGACGTGCCCTCCTGTTCTAGTTCCACCGCACAAGGAGAAACCTCTTTTGCTCTATCTCACTGTCAATGATGAAGCCCTAGGGGCTATGTTAGCACAAGAGCAACGAGAGTCCACAAAGGAGAATGCCATTTATTTGTCAGTCGCCGATTCCAAGGAGGCGAAAAGAACTACTCTGTCTTGGAGAATTCATGTGCAGCATTGGTTTGGGTCACTCAAAAGCTCAAACACTATATGGAAGCTTTTCCGATCAAGCTAGTAGCAAAGATAGACCCGCTCCGCTACATCTTCGAGAAGCCTTTAATGTCAACAAGAATAGCCAAATGGTACTTCATGCTCGTCGGCTATGATATCACTTACGTCACACTAAAATCCATCAGGGGGAAAGTGTTCAGTGACCAGCTTGCCGAATTCCCGTGTGACGAAGTGAAGGGGGAAGATGTGCAGTTCCCCGACGAGCTTTTAATTTGTACTGCAACTGAGGAAATTAAGTGGCAACTTTTTTTCGATGGCGCCGCCAATAAACACAGCTTTGGTATAGGAGTATTGCTTGTCGATCCAAAAGACATCTACACTCCCATTGCCATCCGCCTGGAATTCGAAGCTACCAACAACATTGCCGAGTACGAAGCATGTATAGCGGGGCTCGAAGCAGCTCTCGACAGAAACATCACAGAACTAGAAGTATTCGGCGACTCTTTGCTCCTTATCAATCAGCAATCGGGTAAATGGCGAACCCAAGACCCAACTCTCCAACAGTATGGTCAACACCTCGAAGAATTGGTTGAACAATTCCAAGAGATCACTTTCAACTACCTGCTAAGGGATAAAAATTGCTTCGCCGATGCACTGGCCACCATAGCTTCATTAGTCGAAATGCCCAAAGGGAAAATGGTGAAGCCTTTCAAAATTGCCCGAAGGAACAGTCCGGCATATTGCATGAGTATCGAGATCAAAGAGGTTCAAACAAACTCTCCGTGGTATTCGGATATCATGAATTTCCTCAAAGATGGCACTTATCCCGAGAATAGCAATAAGAAGTCTCAAGCAGCTCTGGAAAGGCTAGCCTCTCGGTACGTACTGATTGGGGACTGAGTCTACAAAAGGGACCACGACGGGATCAATCTCTTATGCGCCAATGAGGCCGAAGCTCAAGAGATAATGTGTGAAGTGCACGAAGGAGAGTGTGGACCCCACATGAACGGGTTTATGCTAGTCAAGAAGATACTTTGCATTGGTTACTATTAGAGCACTATGGAACGAGACTGTATCGAGAAAGTCAAAAGGTGTGCCAAGTGCCAATTCCACGCTAATCTGCAGCATGCTCCACCCTCACAACTTTACAACATGGTTACGCCTTGGCCTTTCTCTTGTTGGGGGATAGACATCATCGGTAAAGTTCATCCTGCCGGGAGCAATGGGCAGTCATTCGTCCTAGTGGCAGTCGACTACTTCACAAAGTGGGTCGAAGCACAAGCCTATCGGACCCTCAACGCAAAGAAAGTGGCCGAATTTGTAAAGATTAATATCATGTGCCGATACGGCGTGCCCCATGAAATCATTTCCGACAACGGCTCTCACTTTGAGAAGGAAATGGATGCACTTTTGGTAGAATACAAGATCACCAAGCACAAGTCATCTCCTTACCGTCCCCAAGAAAATGGCGCGGTCGAAGCAGCAAATAAAACCATCGAGACCATCGTCAAGAAAATGGCCTCAACAGGAAGGGATTGGCCCGAGAAGCTACCATTAGCATTGTGGGGCTACCGCACATCAATACGGTCCGCAACAGGAGAAACTCCTTATGCATTAGTCTATGGTTCTGAAGCCGTACTCCCTATCGAACTTGAAGTCCCATCTCTACGGGTCCTCCTCGAGAATCAAGTCAACGAGGTCAACTGGATGCAAAGCCGATACGAACAGCTAGCCTTACTCGATGAGAAAAGGCTAAGAGCACTCGAACGCACAAGGGCGTATCAGCAAAGGATGGCAAGAGCTTTCAACAAAAAGGTGAAGCCTCGAAACATCAATGTGGGAGATTTGGTCTTAAGACAACATCCTCCTAACGCCATGAATCCCCTGGGGAAATGGGGACCCCGATGGATCGGTCCGTACATGGTCAAGAAGATACTAAGCGGCGGTGCAGTCCGGCTCGTGGATTTGGATGGTGACCAGCTGCCAAAGGAGGTCAACCTCGACAAGCTCAAGAGGTTCTACGCTTAATAAACAAAGACCATATTAAAAAAAAAAAAAAAAAAAAAACGCTCGCTAGGTTGAAAACCTGCAAGGGCGGCCTAGGCAAAAATTAGAGCACGTGCAAAAAAGAAGCCCGCTAGATTGAAAACCCGAAAGGGCGGTCTAGGCAAAAAACAGGGTGCACAAAAAAAATGGTCTTTGTTTGTTTGAACTACGGAGACCTGAGCCTCCCAACTGGAGGAACGTAGGCAACCTTCGGGTGCGGTCTAAAACATATCAAAAATAACCAATTCACTTCAAATAACACAATGCAATTTTTATTCATTCAATGAATTATTCAAGCCATTACAACGGATTTATTGAGCAACAAAAGACATCAAAATATTAAATCCTAAAACAAAGTGGTCTAATTGCAATCTCTTAGGGTACTAAGAAAAATCCAATTTTCTCTTAGCCTTCAAAGGACCGCCCGATCGTCTCTCAATCCTTTTCTTCTTGAATAACGGAGGAGCACTAATACGCACCGAAACCTTCTGTGTTGCGGCACGTCTCCTAGCATAAAAGTCATCCAAAGGAGTACCGAAGGGTCAGCAAGAATGTTACTCGAATCAGCAGCAGCCTCCCTATATCTCAAAGTGCTGCTAGGCTCAAAACCCTTTCCCAACAACTCGGCACGAAGCACGTCGACCCAAGTGATGCCACGATAAAGGGTGCCAAACAAATAATCCAAGTAGATCTCGGGAAGGAAGACACTCCCCCAATGCAGAGGAGCAAAAGCCCAGCGGTCACGATCATCTCCCCAAGCTGACTGAAGCTCACTCGAGAAGTCAGGACCCATGTAAGCAACTGGACGAAGCCTTCCGTCCCTCGGAAAAGGAATTGTCTGTTGGCGACCGAACTGCCGCAAAACCCGCTCTGGCTGGTAAAATGAAGAATCTCTTAAGCCGGGTACAACCACGTACTAAAAACCAAGAGTCCATTCCACAAAAGGACGAAGACCCCAAGAAGGAGGGCACCACTCAATGTCGACAGTTATCCGAGAGGCAACGAATTTCTTCCAACCATCTTCAGATAAATCCCGGATCAACAACTTCCTCCTATGAACAGCAAAAGGAGACAAATCACCATCCGGGGAATAAATCTTGATGTGTTCTCGGAGACATATGGTCAAGATAAAAGGGCTTCCCCGACACATCTTGCCCGTCCTATGTAACTCATCAAAGCCATGCAACGTCTCCCCTACAATAAGAGGGATTATACTAAATTGTTTCTCCTTGGTTTGCAAAATAATCTCAGCCAAATACGCATCCGCAGTCCCGAAGGGTGTGACACACAGTACTTCACTAAAGAGACAAACGGCAATGGCATTCCTTTTGAAAGATTGAACCACCGGATCCTCCGAGTGTAAACTAAAGAACATCGGCAGCTCAGTTATGTCAATCACAGTACCGTGCAACATCCTCCTCACGTCCTCAACAGGGAGATTCAGTGACTCAACCCAAGAGTCAATGGCACCACGGTGATATTTAGGGACGGCAATCCGACCAGCCAAAGGCATACCAAGGATGGCCCCGAAATCATCAACAGTCGGCACCATTTCATTAGCTGAAAAGTTGAAAGTATGGTTGTCGCAATCCCAGAAAGCCGCGGCAGCTCTCAACAAATCCCAATCCGGCTTCAACGTCCGCAAAGTGAAAAGAACTCGGAACCCGAAGTCTTTGATGAAGTCCTTCTTGGATGGGTCTTGAAAGAATACACAAAAGTGCCCAAGTCCTTTTCATACCCACTAACAACCTTGGCATCAAGAACAAAAGAATTGGAAGCCATGGAAAATGTTGATCACAAACAAAGTTGAGCAATAATATGATGTTCAAAAATGGCAGAAAGGAGCTGTGAGAATCAAGTGGTCGAACAGAAGATGATATTATAGCTGTTGGGGATTCTTTTGGCCAGCAAATGTCAAGCCCGGAATTCCGCCTCCCAGACGCGCGCGCCACCCGCCAGCGGTCTGGAATGCACGCGCGTCCCAAACCTACAGAGGAAAGCGCGCGCCTCCCAAGTCTAAATCATTTCAAGAAAAGGTCTTGTCAGAGATCTCCAGCTTAAATCAAGGCACAGCCCCTATCCTCGGACACCCAGTTGGGCACACATTCTTCTGGTCCGCCCTTAAGGCATGTCAAAATTGAAAGTAGGATAGAAACTCCCACACAAAAGTAGGCTGTCCTCCCACGGATTCCAAACTCCCTAAGTTCTGTCACGGGTGCCATACCCCCCTCAAGGGTCAATCTCAACATTTCATCCCCAGCAGGAACTTTTTTCTGGTCGTGGTCAACTGTGCCCGCACCCCACAATTCAAAAAAAAAAGTCAAGTGTGACTCCAAGTGGCACGAGACTCCAAAGCAATACTTCATCAACGGATTTCACTAACAGATTCGTCTCCAAAGGTTCACTAACGGCCTCATCAAAGGTTCACCAACGGCCTCAAGGTTCACTAACGGCCTCTCCAAAGGTTCACTAACGGCCTCATCAACGGATTTCACTAACGGATTCGTCTTCAAAGGTTCATTAACGACCTCTTCAAAGGTTCACTAACGGCCTCATCAACGGATTTCACTAACGGATTCGTCCTCAAAGGTTCACTAACGGCCTCATCAACGGATTTCACTAACGGATTCGTCCTCAAAGGTTCACTAACGTCCTCATCAACGGATTTCACTAACGGATTCGTCTTCAAAGGTTCACTAACGGCCTCTCCAAAGGTTCACTAACGGCCTCATCAACGTATTTCACTAACGGATTCATCCTCAAAGGTTCACTAACGGCCTCATTAACGGATTTCACTAACGGATTCGTCCTCAAAGGCCTCTTCAAAGGTTCACCAACGGCCTCTACAAGGGTTCACTAACGGCCTCACCAACGGATTTCACTAACGGATTCGTCCTCAAAGGTTCACTAACGGCCTCTGCAAAGGTTCACTAACGGCCTCTCCAAAGGTTCACTAACGGCCTCATCAACGAATTTCACTAACGGATTCGTCCTCAAAGGTTCACTAACGGCCTCATTCAAAACATTCAGCCGGCAGGTTCACCTAACGGATCATGCCACCCCCTCTATCAACAAAAGCCGCTCACACAAGGAGCGCACCACTATCTCTCGCAATTTCAAATTCCTGCTTTCATCGAGTCTTTGCCTTTTTTTCTTGGTGATGTCCTCGGCGGATGTTTTTAACTTTCGTCGACGCGTTTTGCTTTGCAATCCACGTCGCCGAGGGGCTCTGTAGACACCCCGCCTTGGACCGCTCACCCCGATTGCACATTTGATCTTGTGTTTCTCCCTATTTTAAGTGTGTCTCGTTAGTTTCTGTCACTTCCGTTAAGTTCCTGACTGACTTCGTTAAGTCCAGGGACTAAACTGAATAACAGGGCTGACTTTCTAGTCCATTCTGTCAAAATTGCCTTTTCTGAGTCGCGCACCTCCGACAGGAAGAGCCAGGCGCGCGCGCCTCCCGCCCCAAAGCAGGAAGCGCGCGCCTCTGGGCGTCAGTTACAGATTTCTGGCCAGGATTCTCTCCCTTGCTCAATTTACAGGATTTTGCCCGGGAATGATTTCTTGTGACTGAGTTTTGACACCAAAAACACCCCTCTTTCACCTATAAAAACCTCTCTTTACCTCCATTTTTCAAGAACGAAAACCTTGGACGAAGACCGGAGGACCGGAAATTGAACTTACAAAAACTATACCAAAACCACTTTCTAAAAGGTTCTCCAAGGATCTCATCAAGCAACATTTGAAGGTCTTCAAATTGTAGGTAAAAGTCCATCTTTTCCTTCTTTTCTACTTCATCTCTCTCTCTCTTTTACTCTAATCAAATGTGCAATCACCCAAATCATTTTGGGACATGACTCTAATGATCACCTCATCTCATTGAGGTTGGTTAAGGAGTTATCTCCTACATTCCAAACTCTGTTTTAAACCCCCCCCCCCCTTTTATGACTTAAAGAAGAAGAAGAAGAACGTTATCATTCATGTAGATTTTGATCAAGAAAGACCAACTTTAGTTGGGCGAGATGGGTGTTTCGGTACTTCCCATCTCGTAATCTAACCCCCGAACCTTAAAACAAAGAATCTCTGTTTTCGTAATCAAACTTAGGCTATAATCAATAGGTTTTTCTTATGTTCCTCAAACATAGGTGGCGACTCTAAACAATCTAAAAACAAGTTAGACATCCTAGGACAAACTCACGCGCTCATAGCCTAAAGCCGTGGTTCCCCCGGGGTATCTACAAGAACGAATCTTTAGTCCTTCGTAACTACTTAAGAATCATCTTGACTGCAATCCAGTGACTCTCACCAGGATCTGATTGGTATCTGCTCGTCATGCTCAAAGCATACGAGACATCGGGTCTAGTACATATCATGGCATACATGATAGATCTAATAGCAGAAGCGTATGGAATCCCAATCATTCTCTCACGCTTATCAGTTGTCTTAGGACACTGATTCTTGCTTAGAGATATGCCATGACCTACTGGAAAATTTCCTTTCTAAGAGTTTTCCATGCGGAATCTCTTAAGAACTTTGTCAATATATGTATCTTGACTTAAACCAATCAATTTCTTGGATCTATCACGATAAGTCCTTATGCCAAGGATGTAGGCGGCTTCTCCCATATCTTTCATTGAGAAACACTTTCCTAACCATGTCTTTACAGACTGCAGTGCAGGAATGTCATTTCCAATGAGTAATATGTCATCAACATATATCATAGGAAATAGTACTACGCTCCCACTAATCTTCTTGTATACACAAGGTTCATCTTCGTTCTTGATGAAGCCAAACTCTTTGACCGATTCATCAAATCGAAGATTCCAACTCCTAGAGGCTTGCTTTAATCCATAGATGGATCTTTGCAACTTGCATACTTTGTTAGAATTTTATGGAATTACAAAACCTTCAGGTTGTGTCATATAAACATCCTCAAGTAAGTTCCCGTTAAGGAACGCTGTTTTGACATCCATTTGCCATATCTCATAGTCAAAATATGCGGCTATGGCAAGTAAAATTCTTATAGACTTGATCATTGCTACGGGCGAAAAGGTTTCATCATAGTTGATTCCATGAATCTGCCTATAGCCTTTCGCTACAAGTCTAGCTTTATAAGTATGCACCTTTCCATCCATGTCAGTATTTTTTTTGAAAACCCACTTGCATCCTATGGTTTTTACACCTTCGGGCACATCAATCAAGTTCTAAACTTGATTATCATACATGGACTTAATTTAAGATTCCATGGCTCCAAGCCATTTTTCTGAATCAGGAGCGGACATCGCTTCTTGGTAGGAAGAAGGTTCGTCATCAACTATGACTTCCACTTCATTGCTATCCGTCATGAGAAATCCATATCTCTCAGGTTCGGATCGCACCCTACCAGTTCTGCGAGGAACTTGAGTATTCTGAATAGGTTCCACAAAACCTTGTGAAACTTGTTCAGATCCAACATTTTGTTCCATGTTATTTCCGGGTTCTCGAACCTCTTCGAGATTAATTTTACTCCCACTAATTCCTTTGGAGAAAAACTCTTTCTCTAGAAAGGTACCATGACGAGCAACAAACACTTTGTTTTCCGTGCGGTTATAAAACTAATAACCCTTAGTTTCTTTAGGGTAACCAACGAAAATACATTTATCGGATCTTGGTGCAAGTTTGTCAGAGATTAATCTCTTAACATAAGCCTCAAAACCCCAAATCTTCATGAAAGACAAACTAGGTTTTCTTCCATTCCACATCTCATGTGGGGTCTTTGGAACAGATTTTGTTGGAACATTATTTAGTGTAAGAGCAGCAGTTTCTAGTGCATGTCCCCAAAAGGATAAAGGAAGATCAACTTGACTCATCATGGAGCGGACCATATCTAATAGAGTCATATTTCTCCGCTCAGACACACCATTCCATTATGGCGTTCCAGGTGGAGTTAATTCTGAAACAATTCCACAATCTTTAAGATGACTGTCAAATTCTTGGCTTAAATATTCTCCACCACAATCAGATCGAAGTGCTTTAATAGTTTTGCCAAGTTGATTTTGTACTTCATTTTGAAATATTCTAAATATATCAAAAGATTCACTTTTATGTTTCATTAAGTAGACATAGCCATATCTACTAAAATCATCAGTGAATGTTATGAAGTATTAATATCCTCCCCTAGCACTGCTGCTCATTGGTCCACACACATCAGTATGTATGAGTCCCAATAAGTCACTAGCCCTTTCACTACTCTTAGTAAAAGGTGCCTTAGTCATTTTTCCAAGTAACAAGACTCACAAGTTTCATATGATTCAAAATCATGTGAATCTAAAAGTCCGTCCCCATGGAGTTTTGAGATACGCTTCTCATTAATATGACCAAGATGGCAATGCCACAAATAAGTATGATTTACATCATTAGGTTTGGACTTCTTATTTACATTATAAATATTCTCATTATTTCCATTCTCAACATCAAGAACATAAAGGTCATTAAATGAACACGCAGTACAATAAAGCATATCATTTAAATAAATAGAAAACTTCTTATTTTTAATAAGAAAACTACAACCTTCATTATCCAAACAAGAAACTTAAATAATATTTCTACTCAAATCCGGAACATAATAACAATTGTTCAAAACAAGAACTAATCCGCTAGGTAAAATGACATCATATGTTCCTACGGCTAATGCAACAACTCTTGCTCCATTCCCCACGCGTAGGTCCACTTCGCCATCTTTAAGTAGTATCCTATTCCTTAGTGCCTGCACATTCAAACAAATGTGATATCCACATCCGGTATCTAATACCCAGGAACTAGAAGTAGAAAGTAGAATATCTATAACATAGATACCTGAAGTAGACGCAGTCCCACTGCTCTTCTTCTTCTTTAACTCTTCCTTGTAAACCTTGCAATTTCTTTTCCAATGACCAATCTCATTGCAGTGGAAACAGATTGCATCCTTTTGGGAAGTAGGTTTAGTCACAGTAGCATTGACAACAATTGCCTTGCCAATCTTGGGTTTGACAACCTTTGCCTTACCCTTTCTTTTGCCTTTCTGGCCCTTTCCTTCCTTAGATACTATGAGCACAGGAGCGGCCTCTTTACCGATTTTCTTTTCCGCTTTCTTAAGCATCCCATGCAACTCAGACAGGGACTTATCCATCCCATGCATATTAAAGTTCATGACGAACTGATTATAGCTTTTGGGAAATGAATTAAGAATAAAATCAGTGGCCAACTCAACATCAATTGGATGGCCAAGCCTCTCTAGATGCTCAAAATGAGCCTTCATTTTAAGAACATGAGGGCCCACAGCCTACCCTTCACTCATATTGCATGAGACCAAGGCAGCTATGGTGTCAAACCTCTCTTGCCTTACTTGTTCTTGAAACATATCTTTCAACGAAGCAGCAAGGTCAAATGCCTCCAAGTATTCAAGAGTCTTCTGAAGCTCTGGACACATGGCCGCAAGCATAAGACAACCCACCTCACGAGAATCACTTTTGTGTTTCTTGTAGGCGTTTCTCTCATCCTTGGGTACATTAGAAGCAGGTTCCTCTTCAGGAACGGGCTCATCAAGAATATAGAGCTTGTCCTCATGCTTTAGAACAATTCTAAGGCTATGGATCCAATCCGTGTAGTTAGCTCCATTTTCTTGAAGTTTTTCCTTCTCAAGGATAGATCGCAATGATAAAGAACCAGTACTTTGAGCCATTATCTACAATTATGCAAACATATAATTAAATATAAGTACCAACTTAATTAAAGATATTATAAGTATTTCACAAATACTCCCACTAAATTATATAACCTTCAAATACATCTAATGTATCATATAATTAAAATGGGCTAAGATCCATATTTCACTTAACTTTGAGTCGGCTAGGGCACGACTGCTCAAAATAAGTTATTTAGGTAGACAACTCCTTGTCAATCATATCATATATGACTCTTAGATCTTTTATGAGATTTCAGACATCATATGTCTAAACATGTTTTAATCTCATCTGTGCCTTAGGCCCAAAACTGTTTTGATAGCCTAATTAAGTTAAACCATTTTAAAGGTATAGGAATCACTGTTTCCTCATCTTGCTTGTAGATGAATAGAATTAATTTGCCTACGCTAGGACGTAACCCACATAAAACTACCCATGTACTCACAAGTGTTTTAATCATGGATTGGCACATAACTTAAGTTTTAAGAAGGTTCACACACATAAAGTTAATCAATTAACCGAATTAATTTTTATGTGACATTAGTTGCGCTAGTTAGGGATTAAAGTCTAAAACCTTTGAGATTACTCCAATCTTAAACTCCTTTAAGATTCTAATCTCTATGTCTGGACTTCTGAACTTACATCTATTTCAGGAAACACGGTTTCAAAGACCAGCCATCTGAAATGGATTAAATCAGTATAGTCCAAACCTTCCGCAGAGCATCTTGAAATTGAGAGCACAAACCGTACGGTCGAAACTAAGCCAAAAGGAATCCACATTCCCGTACTAGGATCAAGAAACCAAGCAACTTCTCTATACGGTCGAAACTAAGCCAAAAGGCATCCACATTCCCGTATAGATTGGCCACTTGTCTCAAGATCTTTCATTGTCTCTTAATCTCACAAATTACAGCAGTTCTAAACTCTTTAGAACTCTGATTTCTACAGTCACTTTGAATTCTTCGCAGAAAACTATTTTAGAAAACACGGTTTCGAAAACCAGCCTTCTGAAACCAGTTTCTGTTTCCAGGTTCGAATTCTGCAAACAATTTGCAGAACAATCTGAACATGAGAAGTCAGAATGAAATCTGGGAATGAACCAGACCATCCGTACGGATTCGTTTGGAGGCTCCCAAACCATCCGTACGGATTCTTAGGTAGAATCCCAGTTTTCCAGATTTTCAGATTTCAGAAATTCGATCAATCTTAATATCGTGTTTATACATAATCATATTACAGAAACATGGAATTACAGATTACGAATTTTAACCCATCTAATTCATATATTCAATAACCAATTTATTCCACATACAAATTAGATCAAGATCATCAATAAAATAATCCAATTACAACATGATAATCTAAGCATGAAATCATACATATTAATCAAATCAATATTGCAACCACATCAACTAGCATGCATATTTTATATCTCATATAAAATTCATCAGATAAATTCATCTATCTCATGATCATACCAATTAAATAATCACATTAAATAATTATATCATGATAATATTAGAATTATTGATCATCAACGGGGCTCTGATACCACTGTTGGGTTTCGTGCAATCATGCGCAGCGGAAGATAGACATAAATAAAACCCAATAGCCAAGATCCGCTATAAACAATAATTCATAATAACAAGATGAAAGAAACTAACCCTTGTAGATCGTTATGTAAAACTCGGATTAAGCGTTAAGATGAACGCCTTCTACCGGTGATCCACACAATGAACAAATTTCAAGAACGCCTTCTTGAACTTGACTGCTAGGTCTTCGAATTGATCAACAATGTTGAAGAACGATTCTTCAAAGCTCCTAATTATTATTGTGACTTGATAATTAGGATTAATCAATCACAATAACCCAAGAATATAATGTGTGATTTCTCTCTCTAAGAAAGACTTTAGAATTGATCAAATCAACAACTAGGGAACAATTCCCGTCAGTCTGTATTTATATTCAAGGGGTTTCAAAAACCCTTTAGGACTTAGGTTTTTTTGTTCAACAAGAGTTTTCCTAAATCTGATTATGCCGGGAAAAACCATCCGTACGGATGTTTCTGGAAGCATCCAGATTCATCCGTACGGATCCTTTCAGCAGGATCCAGTTTTACTTCGTTTTTTCACTCCTTTTAATTATCTGTTCTGCGTGTGTGACCCAATAGGATTATACTAAGTTGGCAACGAGTCTGAACCAGTCAAACCTCGTATGTTATAAGCGGACTCTAGCAAGCCATTATGACTACCCAATTAGTATAACTTTGAACTCCAAAGTTTCCTAAAATAGAACATAACACAATCTCTTTGTTACACGATGTCTATTGAACGTAAGCCATGGTCAATGGTCAACTTACATTTGTTCAATGCTTTCTCGATCCCGAATGTATTGATAATACAAATCTTATTTGAGCACGGCCATGCATTTCATAAATACCATTCATCGAGTGGCCAAAGCTTGACATCTCTCTTGGTGAGGAACAAATTCCATCTTGGCTTATTACTCTTCCCTACATGATTCCGATTATGCCAATCACATTCTTTATAGCTATTCAGTTAGGGATAACGTTTGAATATGTCAAACGTAATGTTCATTATGTGGAAGACTGTAATAACCTCAGGTCTAGAGATTCCAGTGATATAACTATATGAGACTTAATTATGACATTGTGACCATGACATAAATCTCATAGGGGTCAGTCCAGTATTTGTTCTCCAACAAATACCCATAAGTCTAATTGTATCCCATACACCATAATCATCATATGATTATCTATTAAACTTATACTAATAATTAATCATAATTATCAGGGACGGGGATTATTATATTAAACAAGCAAAAGGTATAATAATCAAACATTCAATATCTTTATAAATAATAACATTAATTTTACAAACAATATGCCTAAGGCATAACACCAACAGGATCAATCTCTTATGTGCAAATGAGGCCGAAGCTCGAGAGATAATGCACGAAGTCCACGAAGGCGAATGTGGACCCCACATGAATGGGATTATGTTAGCCAATAAGATACTCCGTATTGGCTACTATTGGACTACAATGGAAAGAGACTGCATCAAGAAAGTCAAGAAATGCGCCAAGTGCCAATTCCATTCTAATTTGCAACATGCTCCACCTTCACAATTGTACAACATGACCACACTATGGCCGTTCTCTTGTTGGGGCATAGATATCATCAAAGTCCATCCTACAGGAAGCAATGGACAGTCATTCATACTAGTGGCCGTAGATTATTTCACAATGTGCGTCGAAGCACAATCTTACCGAGTTCTCAATGCCAAGAAAGTGGCTGAATTCGTAAAGAACAACATCATGTGCCGATATGGTATTCCTCATGAGATCATCTCCGATAATGGTTCTCACTTTGAGAAATAAATGGATGCATTTTTGGTTAACTACAAAATTACCAAGCACAAGTCATCCCCGTACCGTCCCCAAGCTAATGGAGCGGTCGAAGCGGCAAACAAGACAATTGAGGTCATCATATGGAAAATGGCTTCAACAGGAAGGGATTGGCCCGAGAAGTTACCGCTAGCATTGTGGGGCTACCGCACATCGATCAGGTCAGCAATGGGAGAGACCCTATACTCATTGGTTTATGGTTCTGAAGCCATACTCCCAGTCAAACTCGAAGTTCCCTCTTTACGAGTCTTACTCGAGAATCGAGTCAACGAGGTTGATTGGATGCAAAGTCGATATGAGCAACTGGCCCTACTCGACGAAAAGAGGCTAAGAGCATTTGAGCGCACAAGAGCTTATCAACAAAGAATGGCAAAGGCTTTCAACAAGATGGTGAAGCCTCGACACATCAGAGTGGGAGACTTGGTCTTAAGACAACATCCTCCCAATGCCATGAATCCCCTTGGGAAGTGGGGACCCCGATGGATCGGTCCTTACGTGGTCAAGAAGATATTAAGCGGCGGTGTAGTCCGACTCGTAGACTTGGATGGTGATCAATTGCCAAAGGAGGTCAACCTCGACAAACTAAAGAAGTTCTACGCTTAACAAATGAAGACCATTGAAAAAAAAACGCTCGTTAGGTTGAAAACCCGCAAGGGCGGCCTAGGAAAAAATTAGAGAAAGTGAAAAAAAGAAGCCCGCTAGGCAAAAAATAGGGTGCACAAAAAAAATGGTCTTCATTTGTTTGAACTACGAAGACCTGAGCCTCTCTACAAGAGGAACGTAGGCAACCTCCGGGTGCTGTTTAAAACATAAATTTTTACCCAATAATGTCATAAGTAAATGCAATTTTATTCAACTCTTAAATCATTCTTGCCATTACAACGGATAATGTTGAGCAACAAAAGACATTAAAACATTAAATCCTAAACAAGTGGTCTACTTAAATTGCAATCTTTGGGTACTAGGAAAAGTTTAATTTCTTTTTAGCCATCGAAGGGCCACCTGAACGGCTCTCAATCCTACTCTTCTTGGGAGGCCTAGGAATGCTGAGATGGACCGAAACCTTCTGCGCAGCAAGGCACCTCTGGGCATAAAAACTATCCAAAGGAGTACCGAAAGGGTCAGCCAAAATATTGTTCGAATCAGCAGCAGCATCCTTATACCTCAAAGCACTTCTAGGCTCAAAGTCTTTCCCTAGTAACTCAGCTCGAAGCATGTCAACCCAAGTGATACCACGGTAAAGTGTGACAAACAAATAATCCAAGTAACTCTCGGGAAGAAAGATACTACCCCAATGAGTAGGGACGGAAGCCCACGGATGACGGTCACCGCCCCTAGCCAACTGGAGTTCCCTCAAAAAGTTCGGACCCATATACGAGACTGGACGGAGCACCCCACTCCTCGGAAAATGGACAATCTGTTGACGATTGAACTATCGTAGAACTCTCTCAGGCTGATAAAATGAGGAATCTCTGAGACCGGGGAGGACAACATGCCCGAAACCCAAAGTCCATTCCACAAAAGGACGAAGCCCCCAAGATAGGGGACACCACTCAATGTCAGCAGATCCTCGGGATGCAAAGAATTTCTTCCAACCATCTTCAGATAAATCCCTAGTCATCAGCTTCCTCCTATGAACAGCAAAATGAGAAAGATCACCATCCAGAGAATAAATTCTGAAGTGCTCTCGAAGCCATATAGTCAATAGCAAGGGGATTCCCCAGCACATCTCGCCTGTCCGATGCAACTCATCCAAGTCATGCAAGGTTTCCCCCACTTTAAGAGGGATCATGCTAAACTGCTGCTCTTTCGCCTGCAAGAAAATCTCAGCCAGTTGAGCAACCGCAGTACCAAAGGGTGTAACAAACAAGACCTCTTTGAAAAGACATGCTTCCAAGGCATTCCTCTTAAAGGACTGAACCACGGGATCCTCTGAATGTAGACTGAAGAACATCGGTAACTCAGTTATGTCGACCACGGTACCATGCAACATCTTCTTCACATCCTCAACAGGAAGGTTCAACAAATAGGACCACGAATCAATCGCGCCTCGATGGTATTTGGGTATCGCAATCTGACCAGCCAATGGCATGCCTAGAATGGCACCAAAGTCATCAACGGTCGGCACCATTTCATTTGCTGAAAAATTAAAGGTGTGACTGTCAAAATCCCAAAAGGCTGCAGCGGGCTTCAACAAATCCCAATCCGGCTTCAACGTTCATAGCGTAAAAAGAATGCAGAATCCGAAGTCTTTGACAAAGGCCTTCTTAGGATGAGTCTTGAAAGAATACATAAAGGTCGACAAGTCCTTCTCATAGTCACCAACAACCTTGGCATCAAGAACGAAAGAATTGGAAGCCATGGAAAGTGTTGATTACAAGAAAAACCAAGCAAGAAAGAATGTTCAAGAATGGCAGAAAATAGCTGTTGGGAGAATGGTTTCGACCAGAGGCTGATATTATAGCTGTTGGGGATCTTTTGGCAAGCAAATGTCAAGCCCCAGATTTTGCTTCCTAGAAGCGCACGCCTCCCGACACCCATATGGGAAGCGCGCGCGTCCCACAGTCACTATCCGGGGCGCCCGCGTTCCGCTTCAGAAATGCCTCAACTGGCCCTTGTCAAAGAAGGAAACTGCAAAGGAACAGAGTCCAGACATTCCCAGAATCAGTTGGATTGAGACAAAAGCTCCGCCCTTGGAGACACAGTTGGGCACACATTAGATTGGTCCGCCCCTAAGGCATGTCTAAATTGAAATTAGATAGAAACTCCCACAAAAAGTAGGGTGTGTCTTTCTTTTCAGTCAAAAGTCAATCTCGGCATTTTCCCCTCTAAAAGGGAAAATTTTCTCGGTCCACAGTCAACTGTGCCCGCACCCCATAAAAGTCAGGAAGTCAACAGCAGGTGCGGCTCCGAACAGCATACATCAGATACAGCTACAAACAGCAATTCGGTCCATGGTAAACCACTAAAATCACCACTTCTCAAGCAACATAGCGGATTCACTAACGGATTCATCAACAGGGTTCACAAACGGACTCATTCAATGGATTCACAAACGGACTCATTCAATGGATTCACAAACGGATTCATCAAGTGGATTCACTAACGGATTCGTCAACAGGGTTCACAAACAGACTCATTCAATGGATTCACAAACGGATTCACTAACGGATTCGTCAACAGGGTTCACAAACAGACTCATTCAATGGATTCACAAACAGATTCATCAAGCGGATTCTCTAATGGATTCGTCAACAGGGTTCACAAACAGACTCATTCAATGGATTCACAAACGGATTCATCAAGCGGATTCACTAACGGATTCGTCAACCGGGTTCACAAACGGACTCATTCAATGGATTCACTAACCGATTCGTTAACCGGATTCATAAACGAACTCATTCAATGGATTCACAAACGGATTTATCAATGGATTCATAAACAGATTCATCAAATGGGTTTACTAACGGATTCATCAACCAGGGTTCACAAACGGACTCATTCAATAGATTCACAAACGGATTCATTAAACGGATTTACTAACGGATTCGTCAATCGGGTTTACCAACGGACTCAGCCATCGGATTCACGAATGGATTCGACGAATGGACTCAGAGACGGGTTCAGCAAATGGATTCACAAACGGATTCAGCCGGCAGATTCACAAACGGATCATGCCACCTCCTCTATCAACAAAATTTGCTCACACAGGGAGCGCACCCCTATCTCTCGCAATTTCAAATTCCTGCTTTCATCGAGTCTTTGTTTTTTTCTTGGTGATGTCCTCGGCGGATGTCTTTCTTTCGTCGGCACGTTTTGCTTCGCAATCCACGCCGCCGAGGGGCTCTGTAGACACCCCGCCTTGGAACGCTCACCCTGATTGCACATTTGATTTCGTGTTTCTCCCTATTTTATGTGTTTTTCGTTAGTTTTTGTTACTTTCGTTAAGTTCCTGACTGACTCCGTTAAGTCTAGGGACTAAACTGAATAACAGGGCTAACTTTCTAGTCAATTCTGTCAAAAAAGACCATCTCCAAGTCGCGCGCCTCCGCCAATAGGGGTCAGAAGCGCGTGCCTCCCGCCCCCGAGGTAGGAAGCGCGCGCACCTGGGCGTCAGATTTCTGTCCAAGAATCTCTCCCTTGCTCATTTTACATGATTTTACCCGGGAAAGATTTCTTGGTGACTGCGTTTTGGCACCAAAAACATCTCTTTTACAACTATATAAACCCCTTTTCTCCACCATTACAAAAGACCCTTTTGGAAAACATAAGAAAACTCTACCAAAAGGAGCACTTTGATTTTAAGGCATTTTTTGAGTATTTTCCCAAGGAATAACTTGAAGCATTCTTGAAGTCTAGGTAACATAACTCTTTTCTCTATTCTCTCTACTTCATCTCTTCTCTTCTTCTTCTACTTTAATCAAACGTGCAATCACCCCCAAAACCATTTTAGGACATGACACCAAAGACCGCTTCATTACATTGAAGTTGGTCAAGGAGTTATCTCCCTACATTCAAAACCCCTTTTAAACCCCCTTTTTGTTGGTGTTGGTGCCCTAGGCACGGTTGTTAAACGTTGTAAGTTATCATGATAATAAAGAGATAATAGGATTATTATTGTGGCTCGTGTTTGCTTATACTAATCTCCGTCCCTAGAGCTTGTTAAGCACTAGTATAAAGGCTAAATGATCATGGGATGATCATGTTAGATTTATGGGTACTTGTTTGGAACAAGGTACTGGACATGACCCGCGGTATGAGATTTATGTCATGGTCGATGTCATATATAAATCTCATATTAGTTATGTCATTTGAATCCTTAGACATGAAGTTATTATAGTCTTCTACTTGATGAACATTATGTTTGACATATTCAAACGCTGCCTTAACACGGTAGTTATAAAGGGTATGATTGGCATGATTGGATTCACGTAGGGAAGAATAATAAGCCAAATGGATTTGTCCCTCTTCGGAGAGATGTCAAGCTTGGGCCCCTCGAAGGAATGATGTTGGTGAAATGTTTGGCCAAACTCAAATGGATTGATTGGATCAATGTCATTTGGATTATCAACATATTCGGGATCGAGAAAAGTATTGAACAATACAAGTTGACTTGTTGACCATGACTTGTGTTCAATGACATCGGAGACAAAGGGATTATGACATGTTCTAAAAGGAATACGAACTTGTATCTAGTTATACTATTTGGGTAGGTATGACGGTTTGCTAGAACCTATTCATATCTTATGGTTTCATGTTTGAACCCATTGCCAACTTAGTGTAATCCTAGAGGGTCACACACAAATAGAACGAATCGTAAAGGACTAAATGGGAATTATGGAAAAATATCAGTGTTTGGCTCTGGCACGGTCGTGCCCTTAAAATGGCACGGTCGTGCCATAAATCCAAACCAAGGCAAACCTGTCGACATGATTGGCACGACCGTGCCAAATTACTAAGCACGACCGTGCTGAAAATGGGCGGCTGGGGAATTCGCGCGGACTAGATGGCACGACCGTGCCAGATTGTAGGGCACGACCGTGCCAGTCAAGTCGGCCAGAATTCCTTGTTGCCTAATTTGGTGACGGGATTTAGGTTTCCTAAGTCCTTAAGGGTTAAGGATTAGGACCTATTTAAGGATCCTTTCAGCAGTCATTAAACACATGATTATGTGTGCCTCCATAAGGTTTTGAGAGGTTATTTTCTTGTTCTAAGATCCCAAAAGTGAAGAACAAGAATATTCATAATTCCATATAGTTCTTACAATTGTGAAAGCGTGTTTCATAATTTGGTCTAACAACCAAGATCAAGTGTTCTTGATATTCGTTCGTGGTGTGGATACCGCTAGAGGGTGAAACTTATCATCTTCATAGTTCGTGATTCTTGCTTTGTTCGTGATCAAGATTTCAAGCCTCCATCGAATTCAAGGTTGCAATATCAAAGACATCAAGGGTTAGTATTCTAGTATTCATTATGTTGTATTTGACTTAATCATATGAATGGATCTATGGGCTTTGGGTTTCATAAATTTTAAATGCTTAATTCCGCTGCGCATGTTACTACGAAACCCAACAGTGGTATCAGAGCCCCGTTCATGTTGATTATTTCAATACTAAGATCATGTTGTGTGTATATAAATTGTTTATGTGCCTAGCATGATTTGAATATTGGGATTATGATGTTTATGTGGTTTATTGTTTTATAAACTTTAATCGCACTGTTCAATCGCAATTAAAATTATGGTGGATTTAAAATTGTTTGGATTATCAATTTTTGATTGGATCAAAGCTTTGATATTCTAGGGATTCAAGAATAAATCGTTTATTCAAAGTTTTGATGATCATGGTGATTGGATCACCAAGAACACCAAATCCTAATTGAATCGGGAAAAACAATTTTGAGATAAATTTTGGAACTTTAAAATTTTGGATTTTTCGCAAGGGGTCCGACCGGACCCAAGCCTTGACCCGGCCGGACCTAGGGTTTGGCGCGGGGGTAGGGTTTGGGTTTTGGGTGTGGATCTTGGGTTTAAATCTCCTATTTGTTTTAGTCTTGTGATTCTAAGATTAGTTCAAGGTTTGGATGGCTAATCTACGTTCATCGAGATTGTGTTTCCCAAACTTGATCGCAATCAAGGTTTCAAAGATAAAACGAAATTGGAATTATGAAGAGTTCATAATTGCTAAAATTGAGAAACAAAGTTCTTGATTCAAAGTTTGGAGATCCATGTAGAATTGTGAATGCAATTGGCCTACGTTCATCGAGACCATCTATTGCTTAGTTTCGGCCACATGGACTACTTTCTTGGTCTCTTGAATTAGTGCGGGATTGTGGTTGCCTAACGGCTTAGTTCGACCGTACTTCTTGTTGTCTTTATTTGGAAATAACGACCAAAGTTGAAAAGGTCTCATCCTCATAATTATAGAGAAACTAATGACACATAAATATTGTGCTTAAATTAATGGAGATTAATTTAGTGGCTAAACTTGATGCGTAACATGTTTATCTTATGTGCTCATAAATATGTTGAATGCTATATGTAATGAACCTTCAAAGAAAGTTTTAAGTCCTCTTGCCATGCCATGATTAAGACACTTGTTAGTGCATGGGTAATTTTAATGTGGATTCGCCCTAGCGAGGTACATTGACTTTATCTATGTATGAGCAAGATGGATGATGTGGGCACGCCCTAGCGAGGCACATCAACCATGCGTTTAAAATGGTTGGACTTAATAAGGCGTCAAAACAGTTTTGGGCCTAGGCAAAAGATGAGATTAAACATGCTTTTGAAATTGGATCACTAAGAATCATATTGGATATGATTGACAAGAAATTGTCTACCTAATTAATTTGATTTTGAGCGGTCCGCCTCCGTGGACTCAAGATTAAATTAAAGTTGGATCTTAGCCCAATTTAAAAGAGTCTCATGAAAGGATCTAAGAGTCATATGGGATATGATTGACAGGGTTGTCTACCTAATTAATTTGATTTTGTGTAATCCGCCATAGCGGACTTAGAATTAAATTAAAGTTGGATCTTAGCCCATTTAAATTATATTATACATTGGATGTATATGAAGGTTATATAATTTAGTGGGAGTATTTTTGGAAAATACATTATTTATCTCTTAATGAGATTGGTACTTGTAAAATTTTGGAAATTTTGCATGAGTTGTAGATAATGACAACTAACTTCGTTGCGATCAATCCTTGTTAAGGATAAAGCTTCAAAAGAATGGTACAAACAATTGGATTGGATCCTGAGCCTAAGAATGGTTCTAAGGCAAGAAGATGGGTTGTACATTCTTGATGGGCCTATTCCTAAAGAACCCAAAGCCAGAATAGACAATCACAAGAATCATGAGTATGATTCTAGGAATGTGAGTTGTCCTATGCTCGCGATTATGTGCTCAAAACTTCAACAGAGTTTGGAACTTTGGAAGCCTATTAGATAGGCGTGGAGTTAAGTCACATGTTTCAAAGAGCAATCTAGGCAAGAAAGGTATAAAACCATTATTGCATTCACTTCTTGCAAAAGGAGTAAAGGGCAATAAGTGGAACCTCACATGCTTAAGATAATGGCTACAAAGAGCATCTTGAGAAACTTGGGAGTCCAATTGGATTGGAGCTAGCCATGGATATTATTCTTAATTCATTGACTAAGGGTTATAATCACTTTGTGATGGACTATAACATGTTTAGAATGAATAAGAATCTCTTCGAATTGCATTAACATGCTGAAAAACGGCGAAGATGAAGATATTGGAGAATGGTTCTCCAATGCTCATGGTTCATGATGGAAAGGGGCCAAGTGCCAAAGGAGAGGTAAGACAAGGGTTGTCAAACCTAAAGGAAATAATTTTGGTTATAATAATAACTCTAATAGATGCAATTTGGTAAAAATGGCAATTGGATTGACCATTTAGAATTGTAGTCAAAATTCTGGGTGATCAATAAAAGAATGGTAGTGGGACTACCACTCAGAATATTTATGTTATAAATTAATCTTTCTAAATTTAATTATTGGGTATAGGATACCAGAATAATTAGTAAACTGAAAGACTACTTATAGTAAAGGTTGATCTATGAATGGTAATGATGCAAGAGTTGCAATATTATTCATAGAACACTTGTAAAGTGGCTTTACTAATGAAGTAGGAAATATTATTTTGTTATAAGATAATGAAGGATATTTATTTCTTATTTGGAATAAGAAAAGTGCTTTATTTATTATGATTTACTTCATTGTGTTATCATATAAATAAATCTTATATCCTAAATCTTGAAGAACAAAGTAATAAAGGCTATAACATAAATAATTAAAATTCTCTATGCATTATTGTTTTGATCAAATAAATGAGAAATGCATATCTAAAATTCCATGGGACGGAGTTTTAAGTCATATGATTTGGAATCACATGATTTATGCAAATCTTATTTACTTGGATCAAGACATCTTTTACTATGATTGGTAAAAAGGCTAATGTCTTAATTGACCTAATACATTTCAATGTGTATGGTGCATTAAGAAGAAATGCTAAAAGAAAATTTTGGTTATACTTGGTAAAACTATTCAAAAATTATGATTGGATCATGATGATGAATAATTAAACCAAGAATTTGACAGTCATCATTAAAGTTGTGAAATGGTTTCACAAATTAACTTCACTAAGAATATCAAATGATATGTCTGCGTGGAAGTATAAGAACCTTATTGGATACGGTTCATTAGATGATAAAGTCAAATTGATCTTCCATTATTAATTTTGGGGTTATGTATTTGAAACCGCTATGATTATACTAATCTGAATTTCAGCTTGAGAGGTTAAAAGATGAAAGAAAACTCGGTTTGCCTTTCGCAAAGATTTAAGATGGTGAGACCTTTTGAAAAGAAGTTGTCTGGGACACACTCACATTTAAATCTAATAAATATATTTTCATGGGATATCCTAAGGAAACTTGAGGATATAATTTTACTCATAAGAAACAAATGGTTTGTTGATTATGATGATACTTTTCTAGATAAATGGTTTATCTCTAAAAGAATCAATGGGAGTAAAATGTATCTCGAATGGTTCGAGACCTAAAAAATATATATTTTAACCTAAGATGGAAGTTGAACAAGTTTTCACAAGGAGTCGTGAAAAGTCCGTTCAAAAGATATACAAGAACTTGCGTATGTGATAGGACACAATCTATTGCAAGAAATATTGGATATTTCGAAATAGAAAGTGTTGAGGTAAAGTTCATTTGGAATGAAGTATTTACCATCTATCAAAGATGCAATGTCAACTCCACATATTTAGATTAATGACTTGGAGTCATGAAATCTAAAAGGCAACCCATGTGTAATAATCAATTTTGGAACTTGATCATTCTAACCTAAGGTGTAAAAACCAAAGGAGAGGAATGAGTTTTCTTGGAGAAAATTTTACATGGATAGCAAAGAAATTTACTAGAATTCTCGTAGTCACATGTTCATATTTAGAATATGAAAATTGACAAAATGATGTCAAAACAAGTGTTCCTCAACGGGAACTCACTTAAGGATGTATTGGATACAACCTAAAGGTTTTGACAGTCAAAGAAAATTCTGATAAATTATGAAAGTTGCAGAAATCCATTGGATGGATTAAAGCAAACTTGTGGGAGTTGGAATCTCCGTTTTGATAAATCAAAAGAGTTTGACTTGATGAACCTTGTATATACAAGAAGATTAGTGGGAGCATAGTGATATTCCTTAAATTAAATATGTGGATGACATATTGCTCATTGGAAACGAAATTCCTATACGTTAGTCTGAAAAGACTTTGTTAAGAAAGTGTTTCGCAATAAAGAATATGGATGAAACTGCATATGTCCTTGGCATTAAGATCTATAGAGATAGATCAAAGAAGCTAATTGATTAAGCCAAAGTACATACATTGACAAAGTCATTAGAAGATTCCGCAAAGAAAATTCTAAGAGAGGACGGTTGTTAATGTTACATGGAGTTTTCTATGCAAAGACTCAAATGTCCTGAGACAAATGATGAGCATGAGAAGAATGAATGGGATGCAATTTGCTTCGGCAATTGGATCCATTATACCATGATAAGTACTAAGCCGGATATATCTAAATGCTTGGAGCATGACGAGTAGATATTAATCCGACAACCGGTGAGAATGACTGGATGGCTGTGAAACAATTCTTAAAGTACTTAAGAAGGACTAAAGATTTGTTTTGATCTATGGAGGGATGGAAGATGATCTCGTCGTATATGAGTACACGGATGCATACTTCCAAACTGACAAAGATAATAGAAAAATCGCAATCGAGTTTTATAACTAATAGTGAAGCTGTAAGTTGGAATGGTTCCAAGCAGAGTCACTAAATTCTACATACTAAATCTAAGTATATTTCCGCATTGGATGCTGCAAAGGAAGTTGTTTGGATTAAGAAGTTCATTGTGAACTTAAGATGGTTCCTAGCATTGCTAATTCAATAGACCATATTAGTGATAATAGTGGTGCTATTGACCAAGCAAAGGAACCAAGAGCACATCCTAAATCCAAACACATACTTAGACGTTTTCTTATCGTTCGAGTAATCGTTGATAAGGGAGACGTAAACATATGCAAAGTACCAACTAAGGATAACGTTACAGACACGCTAAACAATGGGACTTCCATAAAGCTAAACATGATGGTCATGTTAGGTCCATGGGTATTGGATACCTAGGGAATTGGGCCTAGGGCAAGTGGGAGATTGTTGGTGTTGGTGCCCTAGGCACGGTTGTTAAACGTTGTAAGTTATCATGATAATAAAGAGATAATAGGATTATTATTGTGGCTCGTGTTTGCTTAAAATAATCTCCGTCCCTAGAGCTTGTTAAGCACTAGTATAAAGGCTAAATGATCATGGGATGATCATGTTAGATTTATGGGTACTTGTTTGGAACAAGGTACTGGACATGACCCGCGGTATGAGATTTATGTCATGGTCGATGTCATATATAAATCTCATATTAGTTATGTCATTTGAATCCTTAGACATGAAGTTATTATAGTCTTCCTCTTGATGAACATTATGTTTGACATATTCAAACACTGCGTTAACACGGTAGTTATAAAGGGTATGATTGGCATGATTGGATTCACGTAGGGAAGAATAATAAGCCAAATGGATTTGTCCCTCTTCGGAGAGATGTCAAGCTTGGGCCCCTCGAAGGAATGATGTTGGTGAAATGTTTGGCCAAACTCAAATGGATTGATTGGATCAATGTCATTTGGATTATCAACATATTCGGGATCGAGAAAAGTATTGAACAATACAAGTTGACTTGTTGACCATGACTTGTGTTCAATGACATCGGAGACAAAGGGATTATGACATGTTCTAAAAGGAATACGAACTTGTATCTAGTTATACTATTTGGGTAGGTATGACGGTTTGCTAGAACCTAATCATATCTTATGGTTTCATGTTTGAACCCATTGCCAACTTAGTGTAATCCTAGAGGGTCACACACAAATAGAACGAATCGTAAAGGACTAAATGGGAATTATGGAAAAATATCAGTGTTTGGCTCTGGCACGGTTGTGCAACTTAAAATGGCACGGTCGTGCCATAAATCCAAACCAAGGCAAACCTGTCGACATGATTGGCACGACCGTGTCAAATTACCAAGCACGACCGTGCCGAAAATGGGCGGCTGGGGAATTCGCGCGGACTAGATGGCACGACCGTGCCAGATTGTAGGGCACGACCGTGCCAGTCAAGTCGGCCAGAATTCCTTGTTGCCTAATTTGGTGACGGGATTTAGGTTTCCTAAGTCCTTAAGGGTTAAGGATTAGGACCTATTTAAGGATCCTTTCAGCAGTCATTAAACACATGATTATGTGTGCCTCCATAAGGTTTTGAGAGGTTATTTTCTTGTTCTAAGATCCCAAAAGTGAAGAACAAGAATATTCATAATTCCATATAGTTCTTACAATTGTGAAAGCGTGTTTCATAATTTGGTCTAGCAACCAAGATCAAGTGTTCTTGATATTCGTTCATGGTGTGGATACCGCTAGAGGGTGAAACTTATCATCTTCATAGTTCGTGATTCTTGCTTTGTTCGTGATCAAGATTTCAAGCCTCCATCGAATTCAAGGTTGCAATATCAAAGGCATCAATGGTTAGTATTCTAGTATTCATTATGTTGTATTTGACTTAATCATATGAATGGATCTATGGGCTTTGGGTTTCATAAATTTTAAATGCTTAATTCCGCTGCGCATGTTACTACGAAACCCAACACTTTTATCATTATTAAGAATAGGAAGAACATTTTATTTATGTAGACTTTGAACAAGCAAGACCAACATTAGTTGGGCGAGATGGGTGTTTAAGTACTTCCCATCTCGTAACCTAACCCCCGAACCTCCTAACAAGAATCTCTGTTTTCGTATCAAACTTAGGCTAAATATTAGGTTTTTCTTATGTTCCTCTAAAACATAGGTGGCGACTCTACAAACTAAAACAAGTTAGACATCCTAGGAATCCATCCACCGCTCTATCCTAAAGCGCGTGGGGGCTCCGCCCGGGGTATCTACAAGACCTTTTTCGGAATCATGTGTAGATACCCCGGGAAAACCCACTACTTGGCTAGAGCGGTGAATTATCCTAGGATGTCTAATTGATTTTATTTTGTAGAGTCGCCACCTATGTTTTAGAGGAAAATAAAAAACTTAAAGAAATAGCCTATTTTTATATACAAAATCAGAGATTCGGGAAGAGAAGGGTTCGGGGGTTAGATGACGGAGTGGGAAGTACTTAAACACCCACTCCGCCCCGCTTACACGGGTCTTGCTACTATTGGTGTTCTAATGCTAAATGTCCTTATTTTAATATGAGAAAAGTGCTAACAATTATAATGTAAAGAAAAGGGGAATTACAAATGAGAAACAAAAGAGAATTGTTTTATTGATTGATTTATGCTAAAGATTACATTAAGAGGAGTATAGTAAATTAAACTAGAGTTGAGACGTAGGGAGATAACCTTAACCAACTTTAATGTAGTAAAGTGGTCATTTAGTCATGTCCCAATTGATGGGGATTGCATACATTACTAGACAAGTAAAATAAGAAGAAGAAAAGTTGTACCTTTAGAAGGAGAAAGAAGACTTGAACTTTGACTTGAGATATAGTTGTTTGTAGGGAAATTTTTATGCAACAATTTGTGTAGAGTTTTTGTAGAGAAATGTGTTTGGGGGAATTTGTGTAGAGTTTAGGTTCAAGTCTCAAAATTGGGTCCTTCTCTAAGATAGAAATGAGAGGTTTATATAGGTAGAAAAGAGAGGAAAAAATGGCTTTTCAACCAATAAGAAAATAAATAAAATCAAATAATAAAGAGAAAATCAAATAATGAATAAAACAAATATTTTGTTTTAAAGAAAAGGCTAGAATAATGGGATTGGAGGTTACAAAACTAGGGGGATGAATGTGGAGGTAAAAAAGAGTGTTTGTGATCTAGGAAAATGAGGGAAATAAGGTGCAATCCGTTACTGCCATAATGGGAGGCGCGCGAGTCCAGCTTTAGCGAGACGCGCGCGCAGCCCACAAGCAGTGCCGGAGGCGCCCGCGGGTGGAAAAGACAGAATGACAGGAATGACTTCAAAGTTAACTCTGTTATGCAGTTTAGTCCAAAACTAACGGAATCAGTTAGGAAGTTAACCGAATTAACAGAAATTAACAAAAATAAGTTAAATAAAAATACTATGTATGCAATCGGGGTTAGAGGTCCAAGGCGGGGTGTCTACAAAGCCCCTCGGCGACGTGGATTGCAAAGCAAAACACGTTGACGAAAGAACAAAACATCCGCCGAGGACATCGACATGAAAAAAGCAAAGACTCGATGAAAACAAGAACTTTGAAATTACAAGATATAGAGGTGCGCTCCCTGTATGAGTGACTTTTGCTGATAGGAGGGGTGCGGTGATAGAAATCGGTCCACCGTGGCCAATATTTAGAGTCCGTATAGAGGACTGGAGGGACTCGAGAGTCTGCCTGCCTGCTGATTTAGAGGGACTCGAAAGTCTGCCTGCTGGTTTGGAGGGACTCGAAAGTCTGCCTGCTGATTTGGAGGGACTCGAAAGTCTGCCTGTACCTGTTATGCTTTACAAATGCATGTGCTCGTGTGAGATGAGAGAAAATTGTGCTTGTATTGTGAAATGTGATTTGAAAAGCAGAGATTGCTTGAGAGAGAGATTTTGCAAATATGGAGAAATTGTTTTTTTGTGTGATGTGATTTGAAAGGAGCTTTGATGAATGATGTTCAAACCTTCACTTACCATGGCCGCTTGATTTGGGATGGATTTCTGATGCCGTGGCTTTGATGAAGGATACCGACACTTTTGATGAAGATGAGTCGCTTGTACTTTGATGGAGTGTCGGTGAGATGACATTCTGGATGACGGGTTGGTTGTGCCAAAAGTCTGCCTACATATCCCTTAAAGAGAATCAGACCAGCGTAGTTCAAGAATAATGGAGAACGCTGGGGAAGAAGCTAGGAGCAAAGTGAAACACATACTTTTACGCAAGTAAGGAGAGAAGAAAAAGAAACATAAAAATCTTCTTTTTTTTCTTTTTTTTTTTTAGTTCGTGGGTGAACCATTTTAACCATTGTGTGTTTGTTAATCCAACCCAAGATCAAGTCATATTCGATCGAAGTCCGGATTGCCTTGTTGAATTCTGTCGTTGTCGCCGTTGTGCCCAACGAAGATGGATGTCTAGCCCCAAGAGATTTGCCGATTATGGGGCTTCAAAAGGATTTTGATGTCAAGATACCAAGAGGTTGCTGATTGTAAAGCCCCTAGAACGCCTTTGATGCCAAACTTTGAGTGGCTTACATAGCCCCAAGATAAACCAGCTCTTGGCCCATTCAAATAAATCGCCTTTTGTTGTTGGCATGAGCAAGCCCCAAGAGAAGATTATTTATGCCAAGCTTCGAGAGATTGCTAAGCCCCAAATGTCATGTACTTGTTGTTTGCGAGATTCAAGATGGTGGAATGTGAAGACCTTTTGATGTAAATCCCCAAATTATCTTGGAATCGGCTCGGCATTTGAGAGCGGATGTATCGTCGGGTAGGATTCTTGATAGAGATCTCCTTCTTACTCTTTCTGGGGAGATGAATGGCATCATTGTCGTCGGTACCCAAATACAGTAATGTCTTGTGGTGTTGTCGAGGTCGTGGATGATAAGGTTTTGGTGTGATAAAGTCCCCAAATGGGTATGCTTGCTTGAGTCTTCTTGAGTTGAACTAAAGACGGATCTGCAGATGCAACAAGTGCTTGAGGCGTGAGAGCCACACTTTTTTCTTTTGATCTTGGAGAAGGGGGTGCTGAATTGCAGAAACATTGGGATTGGCCATGGCATTTCCCGCTATAACCCTATTTTGATAGAGTTTAGCATATTGAATCTTTTTCCTTTTCTCTAAGACTTTCTTCATAACCTCATCGTAAGTCACAACATAAGAATCATCAAATTCATTCATAACATCGGAGCCCTCCTTTCAAACCAGAAGACCTTTGACGTGAAGTACTAAGAGACCCTTGAAGCTTGATCGCTTTCATGAAGCCATAAGACTACTCCCAAATTGCATTGCTCGGGTATCATCCCAAAAAGATTGTCAATTGCGAAGCCCCAATATTGCCCTTTGCTTGGATTATTGTAATACCGCAGCCCAAAGATTGTAGATTGCAAAGCCCCTTGAGGCATTCGGTGCCAAACTAATTGAGGAAGCTTCCAATGTTGCATATGACCTTGCTAGGGCCATTATTAGGAGGTGAAGTGAATTGCTTCTTGCCAAGGGAGACTTTCAAACTTGAGTGTAGCCCCTAGAGTGACACCATTGATTATAAGTGGAGAAAGAAAGGCCCATCCTTGATTGGGGGAACAGGTACAAGCACACATGACATGAAGGCCCTTCTACATTCCTTTTGAGAGACTTTGAGGATAGTCACACATATTTCTTGAGCGTAGCCCCTAGGGCTCATTAACTGTCAAGCGTAGTAAAAGAAGTTCTCGTTCTTGAGTCACATAGCCCCTCGGGCGTCATCATTTGTAGAGCAAGAGACTCATCCTCATGTGGGGAACAATCATAAGAGGACATGGCAAGAGCTATTCCATTTCTCGGGAAGCCTTCAGCATACTGTAAGGGCACATGCTTGGAGAAGCTTAAAAACTGATTCACACGTTGTTGCCATTTGCTGCCCAAACCAATTGACTCACTAGGGACCATTTATGCAACCTCGTACCCCAACAATGATGGGCTCATTCTCGGATGGATCTCGGTTACCATGGGGTTTCTTTCTTACGAACCCAATAATGCACATTGTTAGAGAAAACTCTTACTTCAACAACCTTTAATCGTGCCATGTGTTGTCAAACCTTTTGCAATTCCCCAAAGTTGACTCGGTGGGGAACTGGCTTGCTGAGGAGATTCAATGCAGAACTTGTTCAGTTGTCTCCTTTAGAGGCCGGGGATCTCCATTTCTCTTTCCCTTCTCTCTCTCACTCTCTCATTTTTATTTTTATTTTTATGACGCACCCTGCTTTTTGCCTAGACCACCCTTTCGGGTTTTCAATCTAGCGGGCATCTCTTTTGCGTCTTCTTTTTTACTCGATTAATGAGGAAGTGTGCATTGACTCTAGCTGAGGAGATAAGACATGTGATTTTGCGGTGGAGACCTTTTGTCACTAAAGGTGAGTGACATTGACTTGACTAGGGAACTGGTCCCTAGTATTGACATGTATTTTTATTGAATGACTCACGAAGGCAAGTAATTCATTAAGAGAGAAGGGAAGGAAAGCCCCAATTTGATTGCAAGAAACTTGGAGCGTTGCTGAAAAAGAAGAAGCTCCTAGACTCGACAAGAACGTGAAATGATTTCAATTCTAAGAAAGTTGTTCAATCTTGAGGTGATTAATTCATTGGCAAATGACTCGTACAAAGATGTCTTGACAAGTTCGAGATGAAGGCCAATCACCATAACGCGCTAGGGATAAACATATCTTCTTTCTTGCATGAGACCGGACCCGCAGGTTGCCTATGTTCCTCCAGTGTAGAGGCTCAGGTCACCGTAGTTCTTGTTAATACTCCATTCTTCGTGATGGAATTGTTGCTTCGTCGTGATGGTTACCGATGTAGCTTCGTCCTTTGTTGGTGGATGATGATGTTGTTGTACTTCTTTGATTGAGGGGGATTTTTTTTTGTGCTCTAACTTTTGCCTAGGTTGTTTTGAAGAGTCATTCTAGTGAGCCCTTTTTTTTTATCCCCCTTAAAAACTTTGCTTGATGTTGCTCCACCTTGTTTTGCTTCTTGGCTTCGTCGTTGACGTTGTCGCCTTCGTCACGGTGTTTAGCCCCTAGGCGTTCAAGTTATGGCCTTCGTTCTAAAACTTGTTTAGACATCTTTTCATCATTTTGCCAAGAATTAAATTGAACAACTTGGAAGAGTGTATGCGGACAAGAATGACTTTTTATTTGATAATTGACTCAAAATTTAACATGGGATGAGAGAAAACTTTAATGCACACTTAAGAAGACTTTTGACTCTCTTTTTTTTTAATCCTATTTCTAAGTAGATAAAGAGAAACGGAGATTGTTGTCATTGTCCTTGTCCTTGTTTGTTGTAGTCCTCCTTGTAGCATGATCTCTTGTTGAAGCCCTATTTTAAAACCAAGCCTCTTCTTTGATGAGTTGCTCTTCACCCACGGTAAATTCACCAATGTCGATCAAATTTTGGATGACGTTTTGGAGAAGGAAGCATTCCTCGGTAAGCTGGCCACTGTGTTGATGATAGCCACAATATTTGTGATGGGAATGGTTGGGACGCATCGTCTTGGGCTTGTACCCTTGTAAAGACTTGATCTTTCCACTTGCCACCAAAGTTTCAAATGCTTCGGCTTGGGTTACTCCTAGGAGAAGAGTGAAAACTCGGTTGTCGGCGGCACTTTTGTGGCTTTTGAGGGACGGGCCACTTGAGCATGTTTTACCATTGACCTTTGCCTTGTTGTCGGTGAATTCTTGCAGACGGGCTTTGAGTTTGGAAACCTCTTCCTCGTGAATTTTCCTCTAGAGATCAAAGCGGGCTCGCCACAAATCGTCTTTTCGGCGGGCATCCTCGGTAAGTCTATCCATATGTTCCCTCATGGCTCTCATTATGTTGAAGATCCTTTCGTTGGACACGAAAATGTACCCACCATTGTTGTTGTTGCCGTTGGAAGCCATTGGACCTATTGAAAGAGCACGGTTGATCTTAGGATGGCCCCACAAACACTTTTTGAATAAAATAAATTAACCCACAAACAGGAAAAGACTCAACCACATAAGGAAAAATGACTCTTTTGTTTTTTTTATTATTTACAAAAGTCGGAAGGACGTAGTCCTTTTTGGGGTTTCTAGAAAAATAGTGGAATCGTCACACTAGTATATACACCTTCTCGCGGTCCCATATACTCATCGGATTCCACCATGCTTGTGATACCTACATGTGACGGGATTAAACTAAATTAATGTCATAAAGCATACATGCGGGGACGGAGTTTTATTTCGTCCATAATAACCACTTGGGGACGAAGTTTTATTTCGTCCATAATAACCACTTGTTTCTTTTGGAAACGGCATGTATGATTTGATGACATTAGTTTAGGGAAATCTCGACATATGAAAAACCGACTTAGTCACGGAGTGTTAGAACCTAGACTAAGAATGTGTTGGCATGTGCTCGGTTAAAGAGAGGCTTAAAGGTCACCCCCGGCATGTAGTCATGAACTACGCCACGGGTTGAGGTTTACCGCTTTGAAAGAGTCAAGGTCGGTGGAGCTTGAAACTTTCTAGGACGGGCCTCGACGGGTTTGGGGTTATGAACTTGTGCGACTCGATTGTGAGCAATTGATAGGAATATGTGCATGTAGTGTGAGGTCAAGCAAAGTGACAAAATATTTTTTTTTCAAAGAAAGAAAAATCAAATAAACACATATTTACAACTTTCGAATCACCCGTGTGACCGATAAAAATAAACAGAAAATGAGAATTGTTCTGTGCAGGCCCGGTGCCCACACACTGTCAAACATTCTGTTCTGTGCACTGTTCTGTTTCTGGGAAAATTGCCCAGAAGCGTGCGCATTGGGTAGTGAGAGTGGGAGGCGCGTGCCTCCGAGCGAGAGAGGCCGAGGCACCCGATTCTGGGCAGTACCTGCAAATCAGTGGGTTCAAGGGATTGCCTTGGCCCTAAATAAAAACTATTTCCCCTGCAGAATTTGTTAGCACAGAAACATGGAATTGAAGGACGAGATGAGAGGTGGGAGATTCTGGTAATTGGGGTCGGGCGAGTGCGCTTTAGGCCAAGAAGGCCAGAGGCGCGCGCTTCCAACTTTTTTTATCAGAATGCCCAGAAAACAGAATAAAAGAACACCAAAAGATGAAAATGCAAGTTTAACCCTCTAAATTATCCCCAGCAAAGTCGCCACTGTAGATACCCCGGGAAAGCCCACTACTTGGCTAGAGCGGTGAATTATCCTAGGATGTCCCACTATCATACTCCCCTGCTCTAAGTTAAGGAACTCTATCTCTTTACGATCTTGAACCACTGTTGGAATGAACTGTGACTTGAATTATTTTAGAAAATTTTCCCAAGTCTGTGGTACTCCTTCTTGTTCCCAGCTTTTACATAAAACTTGCCACCAATGTTTTGCAGCTTTCTCTAACTTATAGGTTGCAAAGGTTACCTTTTCATCATCCACGCATCTCAAAGCTTTAAATATTTTCTCGATACCATCTATTCATCCTTCAGCTTTCTCTACATCAGGTTCCCCGTCAAAGCTGCGAGGTTTCATTTTCAAGAACTTCTTAAGGCGAATGGTATAATCCACTTCCCTAGCTTCTGGTTGTACTTGTGCTTCTGGCTGTGCCGGCTCAGGATTATCCTGTCTATTTTGATTAGCTACCATTCTTGCTAATAGCTGAAACATCTGTCTGTAATCCACATTCTGGTCATCAGCCATCTCTGCACGAGGAATTTCAGGTTGCTGATTACTACTACCTGCTCCCTCAGACCTACTCATCTACACATGTAAGTAAACACTCGTTGTTAATAACACAACCCATAAACCAACCCACCTAGGCCATAGATCCTATCCAGGCCAGCTAACCTACGCTCTGATACCAATTGACGCGACCCGAGTTCTGAGGTCCTATATAGAACAAAAAACCAGGCGTGGTTGGAGTTCAGTATAACTCTAGTTTGGTTGTTCAATAGTTAAGGCGGTTAGCCTGTGGTCGTTTTTAGTATTCTGTTGTCGAGCGAGTGTAAGTGTAGCTCGTGTATTATATAGGTTTATCTTGTGCGTGAAATGGGATAAACGAATGAAGACATGTTTGTTTTATCCATGAATTATTTTCCTTTCCTCTTTGCCATGTAAAAAGAAAGTCTACAATATTTGAATTTGAAAACTTGGTACACTTTGACCGCTTTATATTAATTATCTACTTCATCAAATAACACAAATAGAATATTTATGAAAAGCGTTATGTGTTTAATTAACCAACATTTTCGAATTTAGATTTAAAATATTCTACAAAAAGATATGGCTATTTTTACTATAAAGTGTCAAAGATAGACAAAAATCCTAGTTTCAACTCATATTCATGCTTATTTTAATAAAAGCACGGCAATGAACCTATATGAAATGCATGCAACTGTTGGGCGTTACAATAGATGATGTAATTTGTTATAAAGATGAATGTAACAGATTTTATGGAGTAAATGTTACTTTTTTAAAATTAAAAAAAAAAAAAAATTCTTGTATATAATCGGCTGCATTCATAATTATAAAATGTAACATTTGTTTTGTAGTCAATCTGTGAGCCGTCTCACATTTTAACATACATTTTGAACAAAAAAAAAAAGGGTACAATAATTTTGTACAATGTAACATTAGTTTTGCACTCAATGTGATTTAATGCCAAGCCAAGCCATTCCAAAATGAATGTTAAAATGTTGAAATGTAACCTAACATTTCAGATTTAAGGTTACATTTCAGAATAGAAACTGTTATAATTGAAAAGAAAAAAAATGTTACATTCATTAGTTATAGAATGTCAAAAAAATTGTTACATTTTCAAAAAAAAAAAAAAAAATGTTACATTTCTTTAGTGAAAATGTTACATTTGTTGATGAGAAAAAAATGGCGGGGAAAAAAGTTGGAGGGCAAAAGAAAAAATATATATAGTTCGGCTTGGTGGCTAGCAGCTTCGCGAATTGGTTGGACGGTCAGTAGAACAAACTCTATATGAGGCACGTATATTATCACGAATACATAATGTAAAAACTCTATATGAGACGCATATATTATCACGAATACATGATGTAGCCGTAACGCAGTAAAAAGAACTTTTCCAATAATTAGACGTCGTCATGATGATGGAGATATTATTTCTTATTAATTGAGAAACTGAATAAGGTATAATCTTACAATTTTTGCTAAAATTTATAGCCGTCCATTAATGAACTGGCTGATGATAGAAATTGGTTGTCAAAAAAGAAAGCTAATGCATCATGGCTGAATCATTTTAAATCCCTCCTCCCACCTTACCCTAGCTAGTATGATTATGCAATATTTTGTTAGGTCCATATTATTTCAGTTAATACTTTACTCCCTCCGTTCCCTTTTAAGAGTCAAAAAATAGGTGGATTCAAGAATTAAGGAAAAGATGATGTGTTGTGAGTGTTGATAGTTGGGTAATAGAGAGAGAGTGGGGTAGAGAAGAGTTAGTAGATAATTGTTGTGAGTATGACATGTAGGACCCACTTTCCATTTTAGGATTTTGACTCTTAAAATGGGACGCCATTTTAAGAATTTTTTTACTCTTAAAACAAGACGGTGGGAGTACTTTTTTTATCATCATTCTCACATCCGTACAAAGGAACCTAATTTTCCACTTAATAAACTTTTAGCTCATCAGTCAAATCACCAATAATAATACCCTTCTTTTACTTTTTAATCTGCTCATTTCAGAAGCATTATAACCACACACCAAGATTTCCACCATAACACATGTACAATTTACAATCATTTTAACCAGTAAAATCTAACCTTACTCACACACACAAACAACTTTAAATATCCCAAATTATCCATCAATCCCACTTTGCATGTCAATTTGAAAAGTAAGTATGTTTGGTACTTTAAAAGTTTGTAAACATCCCACTTTAACCCCTGACAAAACATCCCACTTTAACCCCTGACGCTTTCTAAATCGTCCCACTTTCCCCCCTGCTCAAGTGCATGTAAGGATAAAGTGAAACGATTTTAAAATTAAAGTGCCAAACATACCACTTTGCAAACTGGGGTGCAAATTGAGATTGGATGGATAATTTTGGGATAAACGTAATTTTGCCCACAGTACTATGCCATTTACACGGCAAGGGAAACACTTAACACACATGCAGTCTGTGCCACTGACACATGAAGGGGACCCAGGACTACAGCAGCGACCAATGTGTGCTACAGCGTTGCAGCACATCTGTCGCTACACAGTCAGCAGTTAAAATTATTGGTCATATAAATGACTTACCTAAATACTAGATTAGCAACATTAAATAGGGGTGGTCAATGGCACAAATCTAAACCAATCAACCACGTACCAACCGTACCAAAACGCATTTGGTATACCAAAAGTTGGTACATGGTATAAATATCTTATTTTGGTTGGTATACCGTACCAACTTAGAAAATTTGGTCGGTACACGGTATGAATATTTGACTTTAGTTGGAATACCAAGTACCAACATTATTTAACAAATGTGTTAAATTATTAATTATATACCTAGATGACCTTTGATTGGTTGAGATGTATATTTAGTTTTTTATTTAGGGACAATAACTTTTCTATTACATGTGTTTCTATGTGAAAGTTCCTCGCAAGTCAAGTTGTAAAAATCTCCAGTAAATTGATTTAATTTCTATTGTATAATAAAATTGTAGTGCATGTTTGTTTTTACCATTTTTAAATGCATGGTTCACCTTTTGTTCTTTATATTGTTCACTAATTCATGAAAAATGCAAAAAATTGTTCAAATAACATTTGATTTTTTTTATTTAGTACTTCAATTCATACTTGGTAGAATACCACGTACCGACCATACCAAATACTAACCGTACCAATAAATTGGTATACCGACTTTGGTGGTTAGTAATTGTATGCATTTTCTTGTACCATGTTTAATTTGGTTGGTACACGGTATAGACAAAATACACTTAGGTATATCAACCAAGCAACATTGAACATAAACAAGTTATAGTAGCTCAGGATCAGGTAGTTAAAGAGGAAGGAGAGTGACTAACCTGTAACAAAGTAAAAGGGGAAGTCAAAGTAGCTGAGTTGTGGTTGTGGTATACTCCGTCCCACCTCATTTGAGACGTATTTCCATTTTAGTCCATCTGTCTCACTTCACTTAAGACTCCCAAAATGGTAATCTTTTTAAATTTTATATTCAATCTACCTCACTCATTCTCTCTCTTTACTTTCCACCACACAATTCATTCAACCAACCTACAATTAACCCCACTCATTCTCTCTCTTCATTTTCTACCACACATTTTCCTTATTTTACTATTTTTCCTTAGTTATTGTGTCCACCTTTTAGGTCTCAATTGAGGTGAGATGGAGGGAGTATATCTTCTTCACTTTTTTTGTAAATGGGGAATTTTTGGTTCAGCCTTAGGTTTAAAATCCCAAATGCATGACAGCATACACACACAGACACACATGTAATAATCCATGGACCTACCAAAAGGAAGGAAGCAACTTTGACAGCTTTGGGAGTATAGAAAATGGATAGTTTGGATTCCAGAACAAAGATATATCCCCCTGCCTGGTGAAAGCTATCACAAAGTGGAAGTTAAGCCTTATAAAAGCCCCCTCTTACCCCCCCCCCCCCCCCCCCCAACCTACAGAGAAGAAGTAAAAACAGGTTTCTTTACAGAACAAGAACAACAGTATTTTGGAATCATCATTTGAAATGAACTAAAGACATTCCACCTTAATCACTTGCTCCCTCCGTCCCGAAATGAATGTCCACAACTTTTTCAAATTTGCTCTTGATCAAGAGTAAATTTGAACAATTTTTGGACATTCATTTCGGGATGGAGGAAAACATTTTCTTCATCAACAACACACAAATAGAGTAGAGTGAACACAGTTTGGAGCCGAGACCTTCAGGTTAGTTTGAGAAAAAAGAAAAGCATTGACATGAGTAAAAGGTAGGAGATGGAAGTGGAGAAGGAATAATAACACAATCTAAGAGTAGATTAGATTGGATTATAGAGTTGTAAATAATCATGGTGAAACATATTCACTTTCTTCCTTGGCATTACTTTCCAAGGCATTATTAGAAAAAAACTCATCAATCCTCACCCCCTTAGATAAAAACATCTGCATCTTCCACCTCCTGCATTCGTTCAAATTTTGCATTATGAACTTGTTTCCCAAGGCTTTTACAGTCCCTAAAAGAAAATAAACGTCAGTCGTAACTTTAGATTTGGTATCTGTTAGAGCCAAGCTGCATTTCTCAGCTCGGCTCAAGGCTCAATGGAGACTATACGGAATTTTTACTTCCTGACTACTATTAACAACAAATTGACCTTTTGGAGAAACAATTTAACAATTAAATCCCATTTCTCCAACATGCTTGAAGCAGACACATAAAAGGGCATCATCCTCTATGAGTTCATCTTTGTATTTAAGTAGCCCATATAAGTTTTTTTTTTTCCAGATCCGCATATTTTCCCTTGATCATAACTAGTAAACTTCCAAAAATCTCTCTCATCTTAGATCTTTTCCTATTCCTCCCTGTAGAGATATACTTCTACAATCCCACGTTCCAAAATGATAGTCCCATTTCCCCATTTTATTTATCTCAGAAAGTTAGTTCCATTTTCAATATTAAGGCTTCAACATCACTGAATTTCCAAAACTTATAATGTAAAGTACCTTAAGATTTTCAAAAAGTCAAACGGGAGACGGAAGGAGTATTCTTTTCAGGTTTTACCAGTCTCTTGTTTTACTCACCACTCCAGTCCATCTAACCTCACCATACAATTTGAAGTAAACCAGATAATGATTGCATAAATAATCCGGTCTCCTCCTCCACTTAATCAGACCTGACCTCTCTCTTTAGTGCTTACAATTTGAATAAACAACCAAACTTTTGCAGTAATTTTCACTCTCTTGGTGTCCTACTTATCTTTATCCTAAACTTGTCTGCCTAATTTATCAGCTTCCTCTCGTCAATAAGGATCAAATCTGTCTATAGTGTTGACATGAAGCTTCTCTTCATTTGTTAAGCATCAACACCCGCTTATGTCTCATTAATGTAGCAAAACTAATCTTATATGTACATAGCTATAAATGTTACGTTCCCTTGATCATGTCACAACGTCTAAAAGTAATTCCCTTCAACCCTAACTAAATTATACAGATTACATCTTAAGCCACTTCATCATAAGCAATTTTAAGCTAGTAACAAGCATGTCAATGCACTTTATCATAAGCCATACTATTTAAATATACAATAAACATGTCAAGGCACTCTTTTTTCCTTCCTTTGTGCCAAAGACATGTCCACACATTACTCACATAGTCAAAATGTTATATTCTTTTCTTTAAATGATTTCAGCACAATGCCAAAGTACAATTTTCTGTATTTTTTAATTTTTAATTTTTTTTGGAAAAAGAGAACAGATAATAAAACTTCCTTCGTCCAAATTGTACCCAAAAAAAGGATAGTCTTCGTACTTCCTATTAGGGCTAAACGAGTCGAGTTCGGGAGTTTTGTTTGATTGAATTCGAGCTCAAGTTCGGTCGAGTTTTGTTTGATTGAATTCGAGCTCGTTAATGAGTTATCGCGTTCGTATTTATCGACTTCGAGTTCTATTAGTGATATCGACTCGAGCAGCTCGGGATTATCGCGTTCGTATTTATCGACTTCTAGTTCTATTAGTGGTTCGAACTCGAGTTGCACGCGAGTTGCTTGAGTCGATATCAAACTCGAGAATAACGTGTCGAATTCGAGAACGGACTTTTTGGGGGGAAATATGTCCAATAAAACGCCTTAACGATCCGTTTTAACGAGCTTATCGAGTTTTTAACAAGCTTGTCGAGCCAATCTCGAAAGGAGTTGCTCGCGAACTAAAAAAAATAAAGAGTTTTTAACGACTTGATCGAGTCAAGCTCGAACCGAGTCAATCACAAACGATACTCGTCGAACTCTCGAGTCGTGCCGATTGTACTCGAGAATTTGACAAGTTAAAAATTCAGTTCGAGCTTGAGACGAGCCACGATTCGAGCTCACTCGAGTAGAGTTTTTTCGAATCGAGCTCGAGCCAACTCGGATCGAAAAACAGCCCTACTTTCTATACTGCAATGTATGCTATCTTCCCATGCATCCTCAAACTAGAATCTCCTGAGTTTGTAGATTAGAGTCCAAAAAATATCAGATATTCTGTGAGCAAGGTCGAACAACATCCCCCACACAATTTCAAGGATAGCCATCCCTATTTCATCTTCATTTCTGAATCTTCATCTGCAACTTGCTAGTTCTATGAAATGGTATTTCCCTAGTTTCCTCGACCATTAGTGTCTAAATTTTTTGTGAGTTGCATCGATTTTGAATTCTCTAAATTCAACTTTTGCCAACTATCATGATCAAAGTTAGCATTTGATATTAAATGACCATAAGCTACAGCAAACTCCACAAAGTACACAAAATTTCAGCATGACTAAGAAACACTCCCCGATAATAAGTTTAATCATCACTTATTACAGATAAAATGGTCTCCAGAAGCAGATTAATCAGTTCCACCTACCGGTTCGAAAATTGTCTACGAAAATTCTAACAGCGCCATACCAACCCAGTATGTTAGCAAGTATATACCTTTCTGTTCCCATATCCAATATTTTAGTCCATGCCTACTAGAATGAGTTAGTAACAGCTACACGCACCGAATATATTTCATCGCACCCTACAATGGCGCCATGCTTTGCAAACATTTCTCAAGGTTCACAAAATTAAGGTTGATGGTTATTTTAGGAGGTCACAAACTGAATCCCAACTTATACCCTGCTTTTTCACAGTTTTATTCACTCGTCCAGCCGTGTAACTCAAATAACTGAATTTTGAGCTCCCACCACAAAACTTTCAACAAATGCAGAAAACTGAGTCTGCCTAGTCTGATCTAAGAATTGTGTTACACCGGGTCAAAAACTAGGTTTTATGTCATCCCCACCCCTCGCGACCACTCTGAAGACCCAAACGCTGTAAGGCTATCCAGGACACCTTGTCTTGAGGGTGCCAAGGTGATTGGTAATAATGACTTGTTAAAAGATGCCCCTTGAATATTTCAAAACAGGGGTAGAGCTTTTGTCTTTTGGACACAACTGCAATTCAATGGACAGGCCCAGGCCATAAAATGAATAAACTCAAACACCCAGGTTTTAGATTAAAGCCCTATCCAGGTTTTATAAAATTGACCATGCTTCACATCCAGATTTTTTTTTAACAAAAAGCTATGATACTAGCAGACAAAACCTACACAAAATCGTTACTCCCTCGATATGAATGATCAGATCAGACAACTGGTCCTCCCTTATAGATATATAGATCTAAAGGAGTACACCGAATCATGTACCTAATTGTTTTACAACCAAAAAAAAAATCAAACGTACTTCTGGCTTCAACACCAAATTTAATCAAATGCAGGGCACAGTAAGCACTTACTTCCACACAAGGCATCCTAGTAACCATCTGCCTTGAAATACAAAATATCACTAGGTAATCAAAAATAAGAAGCTCAAACTTAGTTGCGAAGAAATACACGGAATAAACTAGCTTACACAAACAATATAATAATACATACCTGTTTATGGAAATGCTCTTGCAACAAGAAAATTCACGATCCAATGTAGCAGCAAGTCATAAAACTAAGCTGCCTATGTAGCATCAACCAACATTTCTAAAACAAATTTTTGTTTCTTTTCTGATAGAAAAATTCCTATAACAAAATCAACACCATGAAAGATGACAACGGCCTTATTATCATTAGCAGAAATTACAAGTGTATAAGGGACGAGTAGAAAATAAGCTTTAGCTATACAGGAACAGCCCATTAGCAGAAACTACAAGTGTATAGGGGACAAGTAGAGAAAACAAGTGACATTCACCTCGTACAGGCAGAATTCATCAATAGGTAACTTTTCCTTAGTTTTCATGATTTCCTCATATATTTTATCTAGCACCAAACTCATATTTTATACCCTTAAAATGACAGTTTCTGACTTTAAAATTGTTTCTAAGAGTTAAGTAATACTTTCTACCACCAACTGCAATGCCTAAACTAACAACACATGAAATATTTTCTCTAATGTTGCAATTATCCATCACTACAGAAAAACCAAAAATTAGGGCTAAAAGCAACTTGGTGGAAATAAGAAGGTTGATTTTTCCATAACCCTAGAATAAAAATGTATAACAGAGTCATAATAATGCTAACACTTTAGTTTAAGTTCTACGCGTCCAAGCCTTCTTTTATGCCAGCTAAAACAGTCATGTGTTTAGTCTATCTATTTCATGAACACAAAAGCATAAGACTAGGGCAAAGCAAAACATTCGCAAAATCATGATAGTCGGTAAAACACAAGGTTATCCTTGTACAATTTAGATGTAGTCACACCACATCCTGCATGTGTTAAATAGCCACCACATTATTTCTCTCTTCAATACCATCTCCATAATCCATTAAAATCATGCACAAATGGATCATTAACAATGCATATGTACAAGTAAATTACTCATAAATTGGACATATTCAGGTTGAATGAAAAATAAAAATCACACCCCCTACCTCCAAATTACCCTGCCTGTATTAAGCATCAAACATCAAGTGATAGATGCTACCAAACAGAACCTTAGTCTCATCTAACAGCACAATCATTTCACCTTTCATACACCGCTCTCTTAGGCATCATATATTTATCCAAACCTTTTGCTACCCAAGTCACTTCATCTTCCAATAACCTTGATGCTTCAATTGAATCAAATTAGAAAGTTAAACCTTTCATGAGCTAATGTATCGCCTAGAAGTTAGTTTCTTACATGATATCGAGGTGTGCTCGAATCTTCCAAGAGACTTGAATTCTATGGCCCAACCCGACCACCTCAATATTGTTAACCAAAAGCAGTAGACATCCCGACATTGCTTAAGTACTTCTAAGCTTCAAGAGAGTTTCAGTTTTCCTGTAACTTCCGGTTTTCATCTTCCATGTCCCGATCTACATCATGGTTTCACTTTCAATAACCATACACTACATCTGTTGCCTTTGCAGATTAGCATCTTCACTAATCCTTTAGCTATTTAATACTTACCTTACATCCCTCATCCACCAATTATAATATCCTTTCCCTTCATGGCCTAGCTCATCAGTAACTCCTCACAACTTTCTAAGACTTTACTACATACATTACTTACAAGTTATATTATTGCCAATTTTGCTACTAGAAGAATATCTTCCATTCCATTTACAATAATAACTTTCAAGATTGGTTCAAGTGGAAGAAGGATTCAAAAAAACGCACTTCTGGGTTCAACACCAAATTTAATCAAATGTAGGGCACGGTAAGCACTTACTCCCACACAACGCATCCTAGTAAGCAACTGCCTTGAAATGCATAATACCGCTAGGTAATAAAAAATAAGAACTATATCAGACATAACTTCAATCTCCCCTTAGCTGTTAAACTTGATAACCAAAAACAGATATAACTTTAATTAAATAATCTTTCTTGGAATTCCTACACGGTAAAGATCAAAGCTATCCCAACAGGGGAACAGTTGGGCTATCAGATAACATTTAAACATCTTGAGTCGTCACATATCATTTTTGCAATTAACTTGGTAAATACCAAACCAATTTATGGGTAAACAGGAAGCTCCCAAAAGAAGCTGAAACCTTGTTGCGAGGAAATGCATGGAATAAACTAGCTTACGTAAACAATATAATAATACATACCTGTTTATGGAAATGCTCTTGCAATCCAATGAAGCAGCAAGTCATAAAACCAAGTTGCCTATGTCTCTACTCGTAGCATCAACCAACATTTCTATAACAAACCTTTGTTTCTTTTTGGATAGAAAAATTCCTATAACAAAATCAACAGCATGAATGATGACAATGGCCTTATCATTAGCAGAAATTACAAGTTATTTTTTTCTTAGTCATCATCACTTAATTATAATTCCTCTTATATTCTATCTACCACCAAACTCATACTTTATACCCTTAAAATGTCAAAGTTTCTGTCTTTAATCTTGTTTCTAAGAGTTGCGTAATACTCCCGCTGTCCCAGAAAGTTGTTCCCACTTACTATAAATGTTTGTCCCAAGAAAATTAGTCAATTTTTTAAAATTAGACCATAAAAACCATTGAACTTCCCATTATGGCCTCCCTGGTATGGAAATAAGTAACAGTCCACTGCAAAACATGTTTCCCAGAAAGTTGTTCCCACTTTCTATAAATGTTTATCCCAGAAAATTAGTAAATTGACTAAAATTAGACCATAAAAACCATTGAACATCCGATTATGCCCTCCCTGGTATGGAAATAAGTAACAGTCCACTGCAAAACATGTTTACCCGAAAATTAACTGTTAGACTACCGACGATTGACCGTTGACTAAAGAACGGAAAATTGCCCCCGACGGTTGTAAAGTAATCCGGTCACCGGACTATCCCAGGTGATCGAAAAATCCCAAAAACTCTGCATTGTTCTTCATTTTATAGAAGCATTTGAGCAATCTTGATTTCCTTAAAAAAAGTAGATCTGAAAGTTTGAGTAGTCTTACCAGGGCCGCCGTATTCTGGTCATTTTTAATAGAGGCAGAGAGGCGACGAAGCTTTACCAGGGCCGAAGGATTCGCCGCTGCCGGAGACTAGAGCTTGGGAGAAGAGGGAGAAAATGGTTAAAAAGAGAGAGAAAGCGGCATGACTTTGCGTAGTAGTTGAGAGCCGAGTCTAATTTCAGTAGAGAAACCTTGTGTAATTCTTGAACCTCAGTAAGGGTAATTTGGGGAAGTAAAATATTTTCTTAAATCAGTTGAATAGTCAAACGGGACTATCATTCTGGGACGGAGGGAGTACTTTCTATGACCAACTACAATGCAACAAACTAACAACACACAATATATTCTGTCATATGCAATTTATCCATCCCTACACAAAAACCAAAAAAATAGGGCTAAAAGCGAGTGCTTGGCGGAACCAAGATGGTTGAATTTTCCATAACCCTAGTATAAAATATTTTGTCATGTATTTATCTAAACCTTTTGCTAGCCAAGTCACTTCATCATCTTCCAATAACTTTGATGCTTCAATTGAACCAAATTACAAAATTATACCTTTCATGCACTAATTTATCGCCTAGAAGTTAGTTTCTTACATGAAATTGACGTGTGATCGAATCTTCGACTTGCATTCTATGGCCCAGCTCTAACCCCTAAATATTGTTGACCAAAAGGCAGTAGACATCCGGACATTGCCCAAGTACTTCTAAGCTTCAATAGAGTTTCAGTTTTCCTATAACTTCCTTTTTTTCATCTTCCATGGCCAGATTTACATCTTGATTTCACTTTCAACAAGCATAACACTATTGCCTTTGCAGATTAGCATCTTCACTAAACCTGTAGCTGTTATTACCACCTATGAAGTTATTTTCTTTCAACCTTTATGCACCAATTATAATATCCTTTCCCTGCATGGCCTACAGGATCTCCTTGGATTTTTCCAGCAACATGGCTTCCTCGGACCAGCTCATCAGTAACTCCTCAAATCTTTCTAGGACTTGACTACATACATTAATTACGAGTTATGTAATTGCCAGATTGCTACTTGAAGAATATCTTCCATTCCATTTACAATTTCCTAATAATAGTTGAAACATGTATTTTTGCACTTAATGATTTCTCCCTTTATGTACTTGACTTCCCATAAGTATGTCACTTATTCTGCACCAATTTATAACTTATATGCACTACATCTCTAGCATGATTCAACCACAAAATCTGCACCAATTCATACCTTTCATTAACTATATCTGATACTACATTAAGATGTCCACGATATAGTGTATGCAGACGAGAAGTTAGCCTAGAAGCTCATTCTGCTCCAATATAAAGCCTAAAAGTCTCATACAACCTAAATTATTAGTTCATACAAATCTACATGACTACTCTATGAAGCGATACTAGGTCTAGCATCTATTGCGTTTACTACAAAAAGGATTTGTTCCTTAACAGATAGGTCTGATATGAATTTCATGATGTTCCTCAACTCGATCTACTTCAGTATCCACCTTATCATCAGGATGAGAGTTACGTGCAGGGAGCACCTGAGGATGATTGGGAACAAAATGAAGTGCATATTACGGTCGAAGCCAGAACAGACTTTCTTGTTCTACGATTCTTTGGGTAAAGGCAAATCTGGTAAAAAAAAAAAAAACACAGTAATTTTTTTAAAATTCATTATTAGGGTCTGTTATGATGATGAACTTTATGTTAAGCGTTGCCAAACTCCGAGTTCATTACTTTTTCCAACTCTCCTTCATAGCCTGTCTTCAACAATTTCTTACCTAAATGTACATTTTATTAATTCCACACTTCACATTGCTCCTAAGAGGAATGGCCAAAATAAATTGAAATAAACAAATCATAGAAGCAAGTTTACATGGCATTATACCAAACATGAAAACTATTCTGAAGTATAATGCATAACTGACAAAGTAAAACAGATCAAATAGAAACAAAAAAAAAATATGAGAAGTAGCAAAAAGAGAAAAAAGGATAGGTATCAAGCATCCAATGAACAAGATAAATGTACAGAGCACTAACATATTAGTTTCACATCATTTCATTACATATAGACCTCCATGGCGAGATACCTGGAGGACTGGCATAACGGACAAACGCTAACCTTACTTCCACATTCTTTACAGAGGCAGAGATGCTTACAAGGCAATAGTAGGATGCACACTTCATTGATTCTACAAACCTTACATGTCATTAGCTCCTTCATATCATTGTTACCCTTGCAGAGCAGGTGAAAATCATTAGCACGGCCATTGCAGCAAGACGCTGTATCATCTACCTCACTGTCGCCACATCCTTCTTTACTACCTCTGCTCTGCGCATAAACTTGCTCAAGGTTCAACTTTAGGGCGTTGATCATGTTCTCACTGTATTTGGCCCGTTGCTGCCAAGCACCAGCCTCCATAGCCACTTGTTCCATTTGCAATTCAAGCTCTATATTCTTTTTATTCATATGATCCACCTCTGCTTCTTTCTCGCGGAGCTTTTGAGCAAATTTATCTTCGACATATGAAATTGTTCGAAGTTGATTTGCCTGAACCTTCTCCAAGACTACTTGCCTAAGTCTGTCGCTCTGAGTTGAAAGGGGAGAATGGGGGAGAGAGTCAATGATAAAGATCACAAACTACACACACATAAAACACACATAATAATGGCAAAATGTATAAGTATAGTACATACACTACACATAAATGACTTGCCTAAGATGATTGGGCACAATTTTCAGTATCAACAAGGGACACAGTAGAAGGCTCTGTTAAGTGTAAATCACATAGAGGTAACAGCATATGAACTACGGTATGGAAATAAAGGAGCAAACATTTGATGATTGCAAATTACATTTGAAACCCAAACGGCCTACACCACCATTTGTGCATGTTCATGAAAGGAAATATAACCAAAACTAATTATCATCCAATGGTTTTAGCCCTCAAAATAATGCATAGTAGGCATTATGTGGGTGGTTCAGAAACAATTTTGGTTAGCACTATAAATTATGTCATAAGAAATGTAGTAGAGTAAGTACTGAAAGGATGAACTGTTTACAAATAAATTTGAGCAGCCATGATAAAGTGGCGCGCTTAAATATATCACAAAAATCGAATAACATAGAAAAGGAAAGGCAGAACGAACAGGGAAATCAAATAGTTTTCACAATATTTAGAACTACCAAAAAGTACATGCATATAACTGACTTACTAATTGTCACAATGTTTGCTAGCTGTGTTTTAAGCAACACGTGGACGTGACGAATTCAAAGATAACTCACTAGGATTACTTAATACCTTCTTATAGTTATTAAATGCATATAAACAACAAATAAGCATTCAATGCAACAACGGGAAAAGAAATTAACAGATATGGGATTAATAAGCCAGTGAAACAATTTGACGGCAATTTGCCGTCCAAACTTGAATAAAGAACAAAAAGACCTTCATGGAACTGCACAAAAGCCATGCATATGAATACAAAGCTTACTTTCATAAGAAACCCATTTTGACCACTAATAAATGAATAACTACATTTCCCGCTCCCAAATAAAGAACGTTCATAACTGAATAAGGTAGAGTTGTTATCGAGAAACAAACCTGAAGTTTGATGAATCTATCAATCTCTATGTCCTGTCTCTGCAACTCACGGTCAATGTCATCTCCAATCAGAGTAACAGCAGGTGAATCACCGGAAGAAGCCAACCGGCCATTGTCAAGAGACAACCCGAGCCCAGTCGAAACTGATCGAGGTTGTAAGAAGTCAACAGAAGATATCTGAGAGTTGTTATTTTCCAAGAAATCTTGCTCTTTGGGAATCTCTTTCTTGGGTTCCAAATTGTAATTACACTGCAAATCAAGTCCACCGCCGTCACTCCCTTCCATAGCCGAACCCGGACCAGGTGCAAACCCTGCCACATGAACTGCAACAAGAAAACAGACAGATGAGGAATTAACAATCAAATTAGTAAGTAATTATACTTGATTAAAAGTAATAACGATAAAAAAAACTACATACATACAAAGAAACACACAGAGGTGGAGAGAGAGAGAGAGAGAGAGAGAGAGACGTACATTGAGGGATGTAGGGAGGGTGATCGGGGAGATTAGTGGCGTCAAAATAGGTGACCGACGGATCAATTTGGCCGTCAAGATTGTATAAATCTCTGTAGAATCAAGAAAATGAAAGTAATTGATTGCATGAATTAGGGTTTCAAAATTAAATTAGGGTTTTGGAATGGAAGATGAAATCTTTGATTTTAGAAGTATGTATTTACCTGAAAGACTTAGATTGATGTAGATGTTGTTGTTGTTGTTGCTGCTGCTGCTGCTGAAGATACTTGTAAAACTGGTGCTGAGGCATACCCATGGCTTTCTCGTTCGGGAAAGAAGAGAGATGAGAAGGGGGAGAAAGTTCGGTAAAGGAAGAAAAATAGAGGGGGAGGGGGAGGGGAGGGGGTGGCGAGAGATTCCTTTATTTGCTAGTTAGTCCTCGTTATATATTTTCAAAGATTAATTCCATAAAGGCCCCCTTCAAACAAATCAATTTACTTAAAAGGAACCCACAACATTGTTGATCTTCCTTCTCGCATCACTCCAAATGCACCATCAACGAAGGTGGAGAGAGACATGCGGAGATCCAGTCTAGTTCTTCTCTCTCGTGTTGGGGATTTGGGGGATCTCCACATTCACTAACTCATACTAGCAGTCATCAATATGGAGATAATAATCAATAGATGAATAATAATATGAAAGAACATGAACACCAATAATTTGTTAATCCAGTTCACCAACACATGGCTATAACCGGAAGCACCAGGCTAGGATATCGAGTAAACCACATTTCTGACATCCGTACTATGTCAAGAATATCACTTTAACCTTTGTATTATCTAAACAACAAAAGGAACCTGCGTACTATTGATTAATTAGCAAAACTAACCAAAATCGTTAAAAAAAATATAATGGACGTTAATAGGCGTTAAAAACTTAACAAGCTAAATAACTGGTTCAACCCTAATCTATGCATTGGTTTCCGTCTCCATCCTAAAAGGCCAAACTACATTTATATACCCATTATTTAGTACAAAAAATGAAAAGTGATTAATATTAAAATAACAAGCTATATAAAATAACTTGAAAAATAAAAATAAAAATAGATATGGAGTATTAAATACAACCAAAGAAGGGAAAATAATGAAAAAGAAAAAGAAAGAAAAGGAAAAGAAAAACAAAGTTTAAAAAAAAAAAAAAAAAAACAGAGAGAGAGAGAAACAAAAAGCGATAACCTAACCTAACCATCTTCCCCCATTTAATGGGTTCTCGTCTCTGTAACTCCCATTCCCATCTAATTCCCAGAACCCCCTTCCTCATTCCATAACTACCAGTGTTCTAAAAGACGTCCGTCTAGGCCCCGCCTAGGCGCTAGGCGTTCATGAAACGCTTAAGTCCCGCTTGGGATATTATAACTATTTCTGAATTCTCGGCCCCGCCTAAGTTCCGTCTAGACCCTGCTGTAAGTACCCTAATCTGAATTGAAACCAACTTAGAGGAACTCTTGGTACTGTTCAAGGATAAACTTAATAGACTAGGACCTCACCAGGACAAACCAAAAATTTTAGGACTGTTCTGGAATAAAAATTGGAAAAATCCAGAAGCGCGCCAGAGAGAACCTGTAAGTACCCCAATCTGAAATTGACCAACTTAGAGGAACTCTTAGCACTATTCAGGGATAAACTGATAGGCTGGGACCTCACTAGGATAAACCTAAAATTCCAGGACTGCTCTGGAATTAACTTGGAAAAATCCAGAAGCTCGCCATGCTGAGCCGTACGGATGGTTTGGACGCGGGAGGGGCCTAGCCGTACGGCTGGTTTATGCACCCTCAGTCCCTATAAATTGAGATCCTTGCTGATCATTTTTTAGGGGGAGAAACATAGTTTTATAGGTGAAACTCTGCAGAAATACAGTCTGAGAGAAATACTACCAAATACTTGAGTGAAAAGGGAGGAAGATAGGCCATAACCATCATAGGTGAAGCCTCCTTCTCCCCATCTTCTCTCCATCTCAAACTCTTTTGTTCTTGTTCATGTTGTTTATTTACTTGCATTTCAAGCCTTGCCCTTGTCAAGCACCTTTATATTGCAAGACTTGCCCTTATCAAGCACCTTTATATTGCAAGTCTTGCCCTTATCAAGCACCTTTATATTGCAAGTTTTGTCCTTTCAAGCACCTTATATTCTTGTTATATACCTTGGAACCAAATCATGAAATGATTCAAGGTGCCCTCACATCCAAGTATGTGAAAAGGGGTAAAACCTAAAGAAGATCGTGATTTGTTAATTTCTTGTCTTTAAATAGCTTGATGATCCATTTTTATGGTGAAAGCATGTATCTTTATGTTGTATTTGGCCATGATGATCATTTGGAGTGATAAAGACTCCATCTTTATCACCCAAATCTTGATCTAGCCACTCATTTATCACATTTGGGTCATAAAGGTTCAATCTTTATGCTTCTAAATGTTGATTTTGTTGTCCCTAAAGGTTTAATCTTATATAAAGATCCCATTTTGATGGTAAAGTTTGAATCTTTACTCATCAAAATGGCCATCTTGGCTCAAAGGCCATGCTCATCACCTTTTCTCAATAATTCCCCAATGATTGTCTTAATCACATCCAAAATTCTTGTTTTGGTGTCTAATCTAGTGATTAATGACATAGGGATGATTTAATTTGTGTTTTGTTATAAAAGAATGGCTGGAAATGATTAAACAGTCCAGTTTCAGGCAGAATGCTCTGTTTCTGTATGGAACTGGACTGATTCCTGGGAATCTGTTAAAATTCCCAGAAAGACCCCTTTTAGCCGTACGGCTACTTTATCCAGGGGCATGTTTCTGTTCAGTCCCCCTTTAATCTAGAATATTTACAAAGAACCCTTTCTGTTAAAATCCTAACCGTTTTCTGTTAAAGTCAGCTTCTCCCGTTTCTAAACACACACACAACACACATATGCACTTTTCGTTAACAAACACAAGGGAGACTCGGCTTTGTCCGAGGCGACTTGGGTGACGTAAAACTCTTCCCAAGCCGTAACCTGACCTCCGAACTCATAAATATCTAACCATTTTCATTTGTTGGGTTAAAAGTTAACAAATGTGGCGACTCCGTTAAGTTTGTGAAGGTATATGTGGTTGGCTTTTCTTCCTCGAACGAACCCGTTTTGCCCGAGGGGGGGATCCTCACTAGTGCGACTCCGCTGGGGAATAGAGTGTTTTCGAACTTCTTTTTAGAAGATTCGGAGGCATTCTTGTGTGGGTCAAACTCCCGTCCACGTTTGTTGACTTTGTGCATTTTTGTGTGTATTTTATGTTTCTGTTTTGATTTCTGAGAATGAAACTGTTCTGGGATTGCAATAAACTGGGGCTTGATGATCTGAAGCTGAAAGTTTGCAAAAAAAAATAATGGAACTCCAGCCCTAGCCATACGGCTGGTTTTGCCGGGCCCACGGAATGTTTCAAGTAACAATTTGTTGCAGGCAGAAACATTCTGAGGTCCCCTTGCTTCTTCTTGTCCAGGTTATTTATAGCCTCCACTTGTGCACATTTACCTCCTTGTTCTTAGCCAAAAATGGATTTTCAAAGCTTGGTAATGCACAAATCTTTTGGACATAAAATTGGGTTTTCAAGCCTCATTGTGCATTACCACTTTTTATAAAAGTTTTGGTTTCTCAAAGTCTTTTGTTGTGCACAACCTTTTT